>JAJKFL010000330.1:16265443-16865443 GCA_021186555.1 Reticulitermes speratus
CTAGAAGTAAAATGGCTAAGCTGTGCCACTAACCATTCTCCTGCCTCGAGTGCCGAAGGTTGAGACAGAGTGGAGCTATATCTCCAAACAAGGCTGAGGCTCATAAGAAGCTGTAGTGCCAATCCTGTACTTAATAGGGATACCAGGATATGTCGGGGTGTCGAACAACGTTCTGTTTTGTTACAATGTACCCGAAAATAAATAATGTTACTTAGCATTGCGGAGTATAGTCTTCTTGAGACGCTGATGGTCGGTATGCTGGCCAAAAATTCTATGCTTTAGGAAACCCCAAACCTCATTACCCTCTCCACAACAGACCGCAACTGGATCCTATTGTAAGCCAATTAATCCACTCCACAACCTATAAGCTCTCAAGTTCCAAATTTGTTTCTGTTTCCCGTTGCTCAGTTGGTAACAACGACTCTGTCCAACTGCGAGACCATCCGTGGAATTCAGTAATATTTCAAGTGTATCATCGTGAGTGACTGTTGGGTCCATTCAACTCCCGACCTGCATGGCCATCCCTTGTCGGCTTTCCGCAAACGATCATTTAAGCCTTCCATACCCAGGGCGTCTACGCCGTCCGCAGCTTGGAGAAACCAAAGAGCGGAAAAAAGAGCTTATGAATTACGAACGTCCCCACAGTGATTGGCTTACGGTTCTTCTCCAATACCTAGGTTCGATTCCCGACAGACAGGTTTTCTTGTCTCGTGGATACAACATCCAGAACGGATATCAGGTCCACCCTAAGTCTACCAGCCCTTTTGCGGAAGAAGTTTCACGCCCACATCAAACAAGACACTACTGAATGTCTTAAATCTTCGGTTTCGAGAATACACTTTCAGAAAATATCACACCAATGACCTCTTAGTAGCAGGCCTAAGTGCAACAGACTGTCCTCGTAACTGACCTGATTCCAGAACTTTCAACCAACCAGTTGTTATGAGCAACCTTTGGCCACAATCCGGATTCTGTTCAAGAGAATACACCACAGATAATGTAGTAGTATGTCATTACACCAGAAACGGCAGTAGCAATTATAAACTTAAGGGGAGGATCCACTTAGAAACGTCACAAGATTTATGACGAGGATCGTCATTTTCACCACAATGTGTGCGCTGCATTAAGTCTACACCTCCACTACATAAATTACAGCAAAGCGAAGAACACATTCGGTTGAGTGTCTGAATATATTTTACCTTGTCGTTTAAGAGTAACTTCATAGTCCGTTGGTCTGTCCCTATAAAGGCAAGTCTGTGACCCTGAATAGCAGACAAAAGTTCAACAAATCCTTGAAAATAGCAATTAAAAGCAACCGACGTTGAAGGCAGTGTAATCTGGTGTTATGAAGGATTAAGATATCTAAATTAAAAACAAGATGCTTATATGTACCTTCACCTTGCAATTAACATTTCTGACGCCAGGGATTCATTTTCATTCATAAAAAACAGTATATATATCTATATATGTATGCACATACACATACACCCGTGTGTGTGTGTGTGGGTGCGCGCGGTCGCAGAACATTGCTGATTGACACTGACTTCTAGTCAGCAGTTCGGCAAACAAATGAAGACGAAAGTCCCGAAAGGTACCCCTAAAACATGTGTTGTTGTTTTATTTATCATAAAATACACATCTCATGAAAATATGTTGTTCACAGCAATATAAGGTTCTTCCCCAAAGATTCCTGCTTGTCTGTTTTCTACGGCGGATCTAAAATGAAATACCCAAGGCTATTATGAAATTCAGTCCGCCTTCTGGCCGGAAAGTATGGCGACAGGTGTTAAAGCGATGTCCAGTTATTGCGGTGGTGGTTTTGGATTTGATAAAAATCGGCGTTTCCAGTCACTTATTTAGGTAAGTAGTGAGTATCCTATACTTTAAATTTCTTCACTTTCAGTGCCATTCGATTTCACGCGCGTTCGTGAAATTGCGAAAAGCGACTATTAGCTTCGTCGTATCTGCCCGTCTGTTTTCAGCATGGAGCAACTCGGCTCCCACTGGATGGATTTTCATGAAATTTGACATTTTATTATTTTTCCAAAATCTGTCGAAAAAATTCAAGTTTCTTTAAAATCTGACAAGAATAGCGGGTACTTTACATGAAGACGTTGGTCTATATACTCGTACATTTATATCACGCTTAATTCTTCTTAGAATGAGAAATGTGAGAAAAAATAGAAACACACATTCATGTTCAGCAACTTTTTCCGAATATCGTTCCTTCTATGAAATAATGTGGAAAAATGTTGTAGAGCCGGACAGGCCGCAGATGACAATATAATACGGCGCATGCGCTTTGCATGCTGGATAACTAAGGCTATTGACACACACTCATAATATGTAATACTTAATGCTTTTCCACGGCAATAATGGTTACGTGAACGCGCCTCAATGTTACGTTATATGTTCAGAGCCCGTGTTGTTCAATTAAATGTTCATCTATGTACCATATACTGTGATATCGACACGGGCGCTATGCACGTCCAGGACAAAGAAAACAACTAGACATATTTATTTTAAATTTGTTGCTTGGGACATAATTAAATAACAGCGAAGTGCAAGATGGTCAGAGATTAACGAATCGGGAAGTACGTTGAAGGAATCGCTCGTGGCATGATATGAAGTACTAAGTATCATTCGTAACAGCCGGTCTTCCGGTCAAGATTTGAACTCGCGACTTCCCGAAAACGAAGAAGAAGCCTATCCACTCGACCGTGACGTTCGATCCAACCAACCAGCGCGAAATACTCAGTGAACTTGTTCGTAAGACTGGAGTACTACTTGCAACTGCTGCTGTAAGGTGGCTGGTATCCTACAGCTACACGCAAGCTGGATGCCTTTCTGTGGCCGGAAGCTGCAAGAAAACCAATTGCTACAGGCTTGCTCTCACTGTAATCTTGGTCGTAGCAACGGTCGTAGCATAACCAAGAGTGCGAGATTTGACATCCTCATAGCAGTGCTGCTGGAGATTGCAGTCTTCTGGTATGTTATGACATGTCGTTTGGTGAACAGTTAGGATGGACGTTCAGAAGGATTGTAATGCCCTCATCTTCAGGGTAAGGCAGTCAACTCTTCTTCGACTGCATGGCCCTGAAGATGAAGGTACTACGATCTTTCGAAACGTTGTTAACCATTCACCAATCGATACAGCATAACATCCCACAAACCTTGAATTTCCATAACCAAGAGTGTCAGGCCACAATGCACCGGACGCGGGATCTACTCTGGATCCCTCGAAAGTATTGTGAAATAGTCTCTATTCATACAGTATTCCTTGTACCTTGGCATTCTAAAGAGCTTTTGACGGATAGCAAACGGCCAGAGCTACGCTGTTTGAATTGAACATGCAGGAGAGGGGAAACGAAAGGAGGAGAACACAGCAACGGTGCTTTCACAAATCCCGGGTATCTACCGGTATATTGATATGGTCACGTGACAGGCGATTACGGCATCACGTGTGTAACATCAGGCAGATCTACGTCGGACTGGTCACATATGCAGCACTGATACTACGATACGGAAGCTATATCCGAGCTTACACAGCATAACATTAAGACGTGTGGGAAAGCGCTGGTAAAGCACCAAACATTCTCGATCTCGGCATTAGATGGAAGTGAATGATTGCATAATGTGGCGCATAATCATCATCCCGCGGCGGACAGAGGCACTGGTACCTACAGAAAGCGAACGGACGGAGACATTCTTCGACACGCCCGGGAACTGCGTCCCGACCACCCAACCCACAGTCAGTCTTCGAGCTGTCTCGGCTGTCTGTTTCAAAACTACGTGAACATTTTCTTGCTGCTGCCAGCCACGACAGCTCACCTCTGCAGTTCCTTCCTGTCCTTTATCGCCCACCTTCCTTCCTTAAGAGGAGGGGCGGAGGGGAGCAACATAAGCTTATGAAATCACCATGCTGTGTGTGTGTGTGTGTGTGTGTGTGCGTTCCATTTACACCAGCCGACAGATTTCCACGAAATATGGTATGCAACCCGCCAGGAGCGTCCACCCCCAACGTCGTACTTTCAGTTTCCATAACTCGGTAGGTCCAATAACATTACTAAACACCAACTTATAAGTTGGCAGAGATAGAGCCACACTTAATCTAGGATCCAAAGAATTGTATGTGGAAATATATCTTCGAAAAATATGAAAGTTAATTCGGATAATTTTTACAGAATATACAAGAACAAAATGGTGGCTGCACGAAGTCTACATTTAGCTGTCGGTGTTCAGGTGATAGATAACTAAACTGCTGGAGCTAGGCATGTGAAATGTGATAAGGCGCCTGTTCGTAAAACTACCTGCGTATCGCGTTTGAAATGCTGATTGTAATACAAGAATTCTAAACATAAGGTCCACACGAACTTTTATTTTACATCTGTCATATTTTATTCAAACAAAATCTACACTGAAGCAACAAGTTTCCGAGAAAAGAAAATTATCCATATTCACTTATTAACAACCGCAAAAAAAAATAAATTTTTAATTGAACAGGTTTCGATCTTACAGCCTTTGGCGCGTGAGAAGCTGGCTCGACCAGCGGCCATACTTAATTTTATTATTGTCTTTACATTACCTAAATATGACATTAGCAGCTGAAGGTTTGTGTCTGCAGTGCAACAGGAAAGTAGCGTTATGTGAGTACAACCGGAAATCACTACCTTTCTTCCAATACCAGCAACACACCTAAGATCGTTCTGCCATTCCATCAACTTAAAGCCTTACCACACACCTCGCACTGTAATTCATCTTGCACATCGCCAAGTACATGCATCAGTTCCACAAGACAGTACGAAAAATTCCTTGCTCGCTATGTGAGAAGTTTACACACGCATTTTCCAATACTGTTTACTCGGTATATTTGTCATCCTATGTTATTCTTGACTCACAAAAAGAAACGCTAGCAAACAGACGGCAGATTTTACTAGTCTACATTTCACCTTTTTTTTTTTTTTACAATGATTCAACGAAACAGCTGACTCAAGCTAAAAGAATCTCCTCGATCGATGGGAAGAAGAAAATGAACTCCATACATTCTCCAAAAATAACTTCGCCTTCTTCACAACACATTTCACAACCATCAAAACAAGGACTTCAGCGCTGTCTAAGATTTATCAAAGCACTCAGTCCTCGAACATGCCGCAGCTCCGGAGTTCAAAAACTCTTGACTCCAGACAGCGAGCAGAAGAACTCAAGCGGTAAATCTACTGACTTGTATTTCGGAAATTTCCCAGCTCGATCTACGGTCCCAACACGTTAATTCCACTTACATGTTTCTTGTCTCCGCTGAGACCCTCCAAGTATTTGACAGAATAGTACTTACGAGGCACTAACCCGACCTCACAAGCCCCTTACATTTCACAGCAGATGGCAATTTTGTTACGTTATTCAACGCCAAATAAGAAACCAAGTTATTTTCTGTAACTTACTATACAAGACACAGTATTTTCACAGTATTTACACAATACTGCATTCGCTTCTTTGTAAACCTTGTAACTGATTTATCAAATAGCTCGCTACACAAGAACATACTATATTACACACAACGTGGCTTCTGAAACACATTATCTCTTTCGATGGATCCCAGATTTCAAATTAAGATACGTTCTTTACACATGATATTTACCCATCACTACGTCCTGTGTACACGGATGTTCTTCGTGAAGGTTTAACGTGTCAACAACAGCTTTAAACCAGAATAAGAAAGGCTTTCCCGGTTGTCAGGATCCTTGACAAACGTATCTCATACGCGGATCAAACACTAGCTCGACTCTGGTATTAAAAGCTTACTGTTAACATCAAGCACCGTGTCTAGTTTCATCTTTACAAACAGACGTCGTTTCTAAAATGGTGAATCCAGATTTCTGCCAAGTCTCTTGCGTTACAATGGCATACCCAATGCCCTTCGGTGCATGAAGTCTTAGGGTTAAGTTTTTGCTGACTGCGGCAAATGTTTATTTGGTAGTCAAGATATGCTTCTTTTGTTTTCATAGTTTTCGTGGTCGATTACAATTTCAAAATTGTCAACGACATGTTGAGCCTTAAGTAATTTCCAGCTCGTTTAATACCATCACTGAAGCTCGTTTCATATAGTGTGGTCAGTAATGATTCTTCGGTTGATCACTTACCTTTTAGTCTTTCTAATTTCTAAATATTCCTCCGGCCCACACATTTGTCACCTAACGAACCCTCATGCTTGGGCAAATTTCTCTAGTATTATCACTCACGATATAGAACATAAAGTAGACAGATCCAAACGCCAAAAGCTTCATACTGTCCGCCGTTCTTTTCAGTACTGCAAATAAACTAACGTTTCCTAAGAAATAAAGGCCCTGTAAATAAAAGACTACAGTATTTCTCTGTCTTCTGAGAGACAGTAAAGCTAGCTACCCCATTACAGGCCTCAAGAGGCCCTTAAGGCTCCAGGAGGTTGAGGCTCCCTGAATTTCTAGACAATCGGCATATGAAGGTGGTAAGGTTGTCAACCCTACGCACCGGCCGCCTTTGCCGCCCAGGAGATAGCCTTGCTACTCATTTCTGTTAGAGGCTGAGTCGACTCCAGGGCCACAGTGCGGCCAGAGAGATTAAGTCAATGAAAAGTCTCAGTGACCCCATCGGGAATCGAACCAGCGATCTGAGAGACATTAACATGCTTCAAATTGACTCAGGTTCGTCCGCACGTGCCAAGTACCGCCCATTCATTGTGTCAAATAATATTCAAAGAATAATGAATGTATCGGAGAAATACTTCATGAAGGCGTATTGGGGCGTGCGTATAAACAGCCCATTCCAAATATTTAGTATTTATTTACAGTTTATTTAATGGTACTTAGAGTAAACCAGAATACATGATTCTTTTGGGTGGAATGACTAAATATTAAATAATGAATGAGAAAGGATGTGGAAGTATCCGTGATAATATTTAAGGCGTTATCCAAGTACTTGCCTCGTAGGACCACGAAAAACCTACCAGGATAATCGGTGTCCCAACCAAGTTTCAAACCAGGCCCTTCCGGAATCCCAGTCATAAGATTAATACAATACGTTTTCTGTATTTCTTTTGTTACTTTACAATATCAGTGGCGTTTCGTCAATGGAAGTCATTTCAAGTTACCCTAGATAAGAAAGAGCGAACTCGCTGCTGCTAAATAAAACCGTACACTTAATGTCATCAATAAGCGGTATGCAGTTTCGTGTATCCCGTGCTGTTGCTGTTGGCAGTTCAGGATACCTCCCACATAGCCCTCGATTTGCGCTATATTGGCAGTACAGGATGTAAACCTGAACTGCAAAATAAATCCACACCACTAAGTCATGTCACTACGAAGCCTTGCATGCCATGTTGTCTTGTACAATTCCAACCAACCCATAAATTTATTTAAAGGTCCTAGTTCCACCTTAACAAGTTTTATTGTGCTAATTATTATTATTATTACCATTACTATAATTATTTTGAATTATGGATGTTATACGAAAACCTATAGTACTGACCTTTCAAGACTTGGGAGTTTTATTCTTCTTGCAAAACAGGTTCCAATGCAGAAAGACGAGTTCTCTTGGTTGATGCAAAATGAAAAGCAAAATATAAATATTCTCATGACCTCTACAAGCACAATTTTCTACTTGTGCATTGAAGGCAATAAAGAGCACGGCCTGTGGCTGAACGAATACAATCGTAAAAGGTAGGGGAAATAGGAATACATGGAATGTGAATACCGTATGCAGCAGAAGCGTCTGACTGCTGTACCCACCCATTTGCAAGTACTAAGCCATGAATAGGAACTATTAAAACGCGAACATGTACAGTAGTATATAGGAGTAGAATGACACTGAGAAACATGGCGTACAAACAGAAAGGAACATACATAAAGACATCAATTTTTGTCGCTTTCCACTTACAACTCTGTTCCAAAGTGTTTGGAAACAAAGTACACCGTGAAATGCTTTGAGAACGATGACGCAAACAATTCAAGGCATTACATGACGAGAATTTTCAAGGTATGTATACAGTATAGTTATGACAGACAAACTGAGGAGGAGGACGCGATGCTGCCCTGCCATAAACTTATGATAGGCTCTAGGAATATATACAGAGTCTTAGTGGGGGAAAGCTACTGGAGAAAGAAGAGCTGGGAGATTGAGCAGGGGGTAAGAAGGCACTACTATTACAAAGGGTATCACGAAGATCAACTATGAGAATGGGACGTGGGTTAAGCTGGCTCAGGATTGTGTCCAACTGCTAACTTCGGTACTTCCGATGTTTAAAATCTGCGTTACTTTCATTCAATCCTTACTTTAACTACTAAGCCGACTGTGCTGACCACACAGTCTGGCAGACACGTCAGTGACAAGGCCTGATTATTAGACGATGGCGTCTTGTGGTAAGTACTTCGCACACATAAGCTAGGTGACGACAGGGCACCTACAATACAGCATACAAGTTCGTTATTTTCTGTGTCACGTTATTCAAGGAGGTCTTTCGATTGACAGGTGATGCTCAGTTTTATGAAACAGCGAGACAAATTCTTGCACAGCTTTCCTTTTGTCTCTCCAACTTCCTGTTCATCTACCTACCCACCTACCTTCCTACCGATCCACCTACCTACCTGCCTATCTATCTATGTATCTGTCTGTCTATATCTATACATCTATATCTACATGTGTATATACCCCTACCTACGTATTTACTTATCTGTCTACTACCCGACTGTCTGACTGCATCGCTATCTATCAATTAATAAATATGTAGATCTACCTATTTCTCTACATATCCATCTGTTTGTCCGTCAATCCGTCCGTCTGTCTGTTTGTCTGTGTACCTATACATATATCTTTGGTTTTGTTCGTTTCCGATCTGTTAATTTGTTTCGGAGATGAAACTGTTGACATAAAACACACCTCCGCATTGCGCTTTCGATTTCTTCAATGAATAAAGAATGGAGCATTGAAAACAGAACAAATTGTAGCTAAAGTAAATATCGGTATCAATCCTGTCCACTTAACGGACACCCCTTCCTTCCTTTGCAGCTAATGGCGACGGAAGCAACACAAAGTAGTAATTAGAGAAGTAAAGGCTGGAGGCACGGATGAAAACCACGAAACACCCAACTAGGTTATCCATCAAAGGGATTGGAAATTGGTAACCTTCGCAACACGCGGCAGATCGGGCAGGCGATGTTCTTTGAGGGACGACGCCTCTATACTCGAACAGTATTGAAACGCACGAGTTCATGACGGCAGAACTGTTTTCGTGTGCAGGACAGTCTTGTTATAACGTAATACCACATACACTAAAAATATTTCCTTTCAGGCAGGCTTCATTGCAACACACAGAAAAACTGCAGGTAAATATCCTATGCAGACCTCTTCATGACAAGCACCACGTGTCGAATTTAATGCTTACGAACAGCAAACGTTTGCAGTTTTATTTTCTTCTTTCCCATTTTCTCTTTCCCTCTTTCTCCATTTATTTCGTTGTTCTTCATTTCTTTCTTTCTTGCTTCGTCCGTTAGTCACTTAAGACAGTCCTGCACACGAAGATGCAAGGTTTTTTGGAGCGTTACACCGTATTGACAAGCAAATAGTTACCGACGTTTCGGAGGAGCGTGGTACCTCCATCTTCATAGTCATGCAGTAAAAGAAGATTGTTTATCGCTGTTTATTGTGACAGTTACACGAAATACATCAACACAATACGTGTGTGCAAACGCAGAGTAAAGACGGTACCCACAGTAACTACTGTGTTTTAAAGAGTTCCACTGGAAGGAAGAGTACTAAAATCCGGGACCAACTTTGCAGTAATGTTGCTATGTTCCACGGTGTTTTGCTATAAAGCTAAATGATCAAATACGTAAAATAATTAACCAGTAGTGGCATACAAAGGGGTGAATTAAACGAGTAATTTATTGCAATTTCGGGGAGAGTGATATTTAATTGCTCAACGTTATTACGGCACATACACGCTGCATACGTATCATACCTCACGTACGACTGAATCTTTTGACGTTTGTTATTCGCCTATCATCAACGACTGACAGATCAAAAGCAATAACTGTGTTCTACAGCGTGCAAATTGCGTTTACCTACGTCGCTTCATGCCGCCACATTTACTAAAAGTGCCGGTAAAAAACAGGATCCGATTACTCAACTACATACAGCAGGATCAGCGAACCTGAATTCGCTGTAGTCAGAGCGCTCCCTTCGTCCTTGCAGTTTGGGCAATCTCTTACACGCCCTTCTCCGGTAAGGAACAGAGTACTGCTAGAGTGAGCTGAGCTACCAGACCGTGCTCACACGGACCAGTTCTACTGTGAGCTGCAAACAGGGGTTGCAGAGGTTATGGCGCTACTCATTCTTAACCTCGGCCCTAGATAGAAGTGGATGATCAACTTCACGCCCACGACCACTTTACGGCCGGGGAAAGAACTCCAGCTCCCATTGAATAGGAAGCCGGCTGGGCCCCAGTGCCAGTCTGGACTATTTGGAGAAGAGAAAAATCTCTTGCCACTAAATATTTTGATTTTATATCATACAATCAATATGGAGCATGATATTCTACCTGACAAAGGATGTATTTCCTGTGTACCGATGTTAGTAGTGCACCTTCTTGCGTGTCATTCTCTCCAGTTTAGTTCGGCAACAGCGTAAGTTGCAAGCTGATGCCAGCGGAAGAGACGGAAACGAGGATGGCTTAACAAACAGGGCACAGAATCTTTCTTAAAGCAGGGAAGGAAGTGGAATCTGCACTCTTCTTCTTCTTCTCTTAAGCTCTACAACCCTGGGTGGGTTTTGGCTTCCTCAAGTATTCCTTGCCAATATTTTCTGTCAAAAACACTCTTTTTCCAATCCAGTACACCCACAATTTTCAGTTCTCCGCATACACTGTCCCACCATCTCTCTTTGGGTCTTCCTTTTGGCCTGTTTAATAATGTTGGCATCCAGTTATTTATCTTCCTAGTTATTCGATGTTCTTCCATTCTTTGCATATGCCCGAACCATCCAAGTCTCTTTGCTTTTATTTGTCCTACAATATTTTGCTTTCTAATTATCCTATCTAATTCCTCATTATTTCGTAATCTCCAGGCTGCAGCCAGGCTTTTAACCGGGCCATAGATTTTCCTTAAAATCTTTCTTTCACATCTTAGTAATTTTTGTATAATGTTTTCCTTTAGTATCCAGGTTTCAGAAGCATATCATAGGTCTTATCACGGATTTATAAAATTTTAAATCTGCACTCGTAGTTCACGTATTTTTCCGGGCTCTCGACCCTGGTGGCATTGTACGTATTCCCCTTTCACCATCACACCTAGGGCTATATTAAAACCACAGTGTGCATTTAAAGGAGAGTAGGGAGGAAACCAAATATTACATGAACACCAACGACCATTTATGCATGCAATGCTGAATTTCATATGTACACATAAATATGCGTACGTTCATAAAGTTCTCCTCAGTAAGTACGCACTTTTTATTTGCACGTGAAACATACTGAACGTCTAACACGCGCTGTTGCCCTTAGTATCGGGCTGACACCGTCGGTTTAGTACGTCGGTCAGCTAGCTGACTGTATGAAAATGAACGAACCAGTTAACTTTATTGCAGTCGAGTGCTTTGCACTCCTGCTTCGTACACGGAAGGTCCCGAGTTCAAATCTCGGCCATGAGATCGGCTATCCAGACCAAGGTTCTTTCTGGCGCTCGTCACTTCCTCCAGGAAAATTACAGGATAGTAACTCAAAGCAAACCACAGCCACTCCCTCCTGCATCCTTTCCAATCGATTACTCATTAATCAACCCAACATTCAAAGCTATAAAAGTGTCGCCACTGCCAGCTCGTTAAATACACCGCAAAATTAATAACAAGTACCACAAGTAATGTTGTTTTTACGAATCAGTCGGGCACTTTGCTGTCAGCCAGGTGTTTGTGTAAATTTCAGTCTGTTGGTTGCTTAACTGATCATTATGTCCACCAACCAGGCACACAGCTATACGCGAGCGCCATTAGACTGGTTACTTGGCTGGTTAGTCGGCAGATTAGTCAGTTTACTTGGTGAGTTGAATAATCAGTCAGTAAATTTCCAGGTCCGTTAGTCAATCACATTGAGGTTCTCATAGCGGTGCTGCTGAGAATTCAGGTCTTACGCCACAGCGTCGTACCTTCGAAGGCCAAAATCCTCAACATCAGTCTGTAAGAAAATCAGACGGCTGATTAGCTTGCTTAGTTGCTGATGTGAGGCAGTGTCCGTTGGTTGGTTGGTTGGTTTGTTGACGGTGCGGTCAGTAGCGCTATTTGCTGATTACCTAATCAGTTACTATTTGTGTAAAAGGCATTTAGTTACTGTCCAATCAGTAAACGAGTATACTATAGTCAGACAACGTAGTTTTTACGAAAGTCCGTCAGTCGTTTATGTGAACGACAGTCACTTGGTTAGTTTCTAAACTTTCAGTTTCACCGGTCACTGTGCCTCAACAAGTAATGTTCCACGCCTCGGTTGATCAACTACGGTAGTCAGACCTTTATGAGCTGCTCCTCGAGTAGAAAGCCACCTCCAACACAGGTTCAACGCACTTAAAGGAGACAGGAATGTTTCGCATGTCATTAATGGCGGTACCAGCACTGGCTGTTAAAATAATCTCTCTTGGCCTAGGTCTAGGAACGTGAGTTCCTCGTGGCAGTGTAAGCAAATGCGTGGCATATGCGCCACAGCTGCGCTCTGACTACACGAGTATTCAACGTACGTTTCTAAGCAGCGATTTATAAGTGTTTTCTGAGGACCTTGCCGAAACTCTTCCCTGTCCAGTTGCTCATAATAAGCCGTTTAATTTTCCTTGAAGCTCTAATACTTTGCATTACAACGTTAGGCTTACATATTCAATCTAATATTACTTTCGATGATGACGGCATAAAAGAAAGTCATAATTACAGGTAATCATTTTTACTTCAACGGTGATGTTAGCAGCAATGAAAGCTGGCAAACACACGTAGGAGGAATTCCAACGTATTTGCACCAAGTTGATTCCTGTGTTTCTTGAGTATAATACTTGACATGTTTAAAGTGGTTGATTCAAAGAACAAACACGGTACGTGATTCCATTTTTTCTGGTCAGGGGGCCTGGAAACTATCGAAATACGCTGAGGCATGCCGATAACTGTATAAACTAGTGGAACGATGCAGGAAGATGGACAAGTATTCATGACGAATGCATTCTAAAAAAAAACAGAAGTGAACGTCGCAATCCAGCGGTTAGTGAGATTCTTTAGTATTTTGGCACCAGGTTCGAACCTCGGTCCACAGACCGGCTACCACGGTTGTAATTTGCTCGGTCCCTCTAGGAAAACACTAAGCACGATGAAGTAAAGCACCGCCATTTCCTTTCTTCTTTTCAACATGTCATTCTTGATCAGACTATTATTCGATCGTATATCCAATGTAGTACAATATGTAAATAAATAATCAGAGACTCGGCTGATCTATGAACACTTGTGCAATGTATCAGCTTCGGAACAATACAAATAGGCCTATTTGTACCTACTTCAAGTGTAAGCCTAACTAAAATGTAAGCAAATCGGAAATAACGAATTTGGAAAGTAAATTCATCCTGAAAAAAAAAAATCTTGCTGTATTCGTTACAGCAGTTATCTTATGTATGGCAAAACACGTGACTCAATTATTACAACAGCGCAATGTGGATAATGGGTAAGCAATATTCACTTCAGCTACAAGCGTATAAAGACAAAATAAAACGTTAGCTATTACAATATCAAACTTCTAACGCCGTAAAATGAAGCGTAAGAGCCAAGTAGGCGTCATCAGGTGCTGAAAGATCTATGTAAACACATAAGCCATCAGCGAGCACTCAAGTTGCATTAACCTGTCAAGGTTACTTAACAACTAGAACAAGGCGACCGATATCCGTTCCTTTGTAGATAAAAAAAACGTGTCAGTGGTAGGTACTTTCTTGCTAAGCGATTTAACAAAACAAATGCACGTTGATATATTCACAGGCTTGGCAACTTAACAGTCATGCTCAACCTAATTCCGTGCAACAATAAACGAGATTATTTTTATTCTGAGAATGACACACCACTCTCATTTATATCGTTTCTCAGTCCCTAGACGTCAAAGAGACCCAGAATTGTAGGCCTACTAAATCTATTTACAATGGGTAAATATTATCAAGATTGTGTAAACCACTCCAACTTAGCCACAAACCTGACAGGCTTGCCGACGCAAGTTGCGTTATTCGGTTAATATCGGTTTTCTCTTTCCGAACTACACAACACCAAGAATATTTGTATATTCCTTTATTTACTACGATGTGTTTCGGCCGATTGCTACGGCCATCATGAGGTAGTTTCACAATTACATAATGACATAAATAATTGTAAAACTACCTGATAATGTCTGTAATAATCAGCCGAAACATGGCGTAGTAAATAAATGAATATACATATATATTCACGGCTTTGTGTTGTTCGGAACGTGAAAACCGATATTAATTTAATAAACACAACGGGATGATGTTACCCCCCCCCCAAAAAAATAAATTAAGTTATTCAGCTCTGTTCTGGCAGCATCTGTCAGTTATTGATTCACAACAATCGCTATATGCACCTCAAATGAACTTCATGGAATATTTTCGTGTTTGCTTCAGCTCGTCTATACTATCCACAAGCATAGACACGCTGCTGGTATTTCTGGGAAACAAATGAATAAATACTGCCATAGTTACAAATAGTGCACTTATATGAAACAGAACGTAAAACATTTAACTGCTTTCGGCTTCGTTACGTAAATACAAACAGAAAGAAAAATCTAGCTTCTTGCTGTATATAATAGAAACATCTTTTTTACTGACCATCTACGTCAATAATAAATATTCTGTATCTGCAATAAATGAATATCAATTATGGATGCAAAATCGCAGCGTCACTATGAACGGACGAGGACTGTCTGTGCCCATACAGGAAAGAAATTCAATGAGGCATTTCTGCAGATCATGCAGAATGCAGTATATGCATAAAAAATAGCTTCGCGTCAGCATTTTAAGCCTATTCGCAAGTCATTTAGGTGTAAATTAAGACATTTTGCTGATGTTGCACTATTGATTTAGGTTGCATTGCTATACTTGGCTTGCACAGTGAACTACTGTTACACTTATCCCTATGATTCACTCAGGCAGCAACTGTATTTATAAATAGGACACATAGAAGTAGTGCGGGGTGGTGGGAGGAAATGGGCAGGCATAACAATCGTATCGAAATCGATTCGGTCTTCAATAGTCTCGAACAGCGATAACTCTCCTTCCTTCTTTTTAAGAGTCATTTATTCGAATTTTCGTGGCTTCTTACTGTAGGATACATAATCAAGAATATATTATAATATTAAAACGAATCTTAAAAATATACTGTGAAGTTATATACATATTTCAAGTGTTCCAGGGTAAGATCCATTTTTCAACTCTTGAAAAACACGAAAGTGAAATTTCGGGCTCCACAAAATAAAATAAATTACCCAATTTCTTAACAACATGAGCAACTTTCAACTTCCGAAGAAGAATTGTGTTCTACACAGACAGATAATTCTATATTTTGTACAATCTGTCACGCCATTTACAAAACAAAAGCCTTCGTGTGACACAGCGCACTGTTTTTCAAATTGTGGGATGCATTTTACACCAGTCCGCAGTCGGTACAACGACTGGCCATTCGCTATTCATCGCAGACCATTGCTCTTATGGCTAGTGTTACAGCCCTTCATGATCTTCATGGCTGTCCCCTCGCGTACGCATTTACCGTTGAGTTACGAATCCGAGCGTGCGAGAACATATTTCAGATCTGTAGTTTTCAGCTTTATATAAGATATTATTCTTAAAGTAAAAGTGTGAAACGCAACAGATCCGATGACGGCACAGGACATATCCCGTCTACTGAAATTCAATAAAGATAAATCATAACCTCACATGCATGCACACGAAGCAAACGAACTTTTTTTGCACTGCGCTGTATTCGCTTCATACACGAGATGTCAACGATGTGTAGACTGTTACTTTAAACGTAAACAACACCGCAAAGAAATGTAATTCAGGACGTTCCTTACAAACGTCGGGAATCACAAGACAACGCAGCATCACATCCAAGAAGGCCGGATTTCTGAACATTGAACTAGCGTACCGGTTATGTATAGGAACATGTTTTTATCTATTATGGGATATGGACAGACTCGTCGAATTTCATAAAATCACCAAACGAAGTCTTGGCGGATAAAGGAGAAGGGGTTTATCACGCCAAGCTGTATAGTACACACGTTCCGACGGGACTTGTTTAGTCTTTGTAAATCAGGACTGGCACAGAAATGGCTTAAGCTTGCTTATTCGTAATTCTGTTTTAAGTTGCTCTCTCACAGTTACAATGAGTTAATCCTTCAAAGGGCAATTTTTTTCCCATCGAAAACTTTTCCGCCTCAAAATTCTCAGCGTCAAAACGTTACACAGAGCAGCAACAACGAGTGAAAACAACTTTTTGAACTTTCTCCTCACAAACTGACTGTTCTTAAGACAAACTCTTAGCTTCAGTCTACGCACAACTGTACACTTAAAACGTAACGGTAAAATACAGTTGTGCCTGTGCTTACCTGACCACCGGCTATAAAAACGTATGGCAGAATTGAGGTAAAACTCCACATATTGACGTCGGCACTAGACAGAAATGAGGTACCCGTTTTGCACTTCGGCTGCTTTACTTCAAGGTAAACCGACCCCGAAACCAAATGGAAGACATTTGGTCGTATGGATGTACTGGTGGACAGAAAAATTCCTGTTCTCTCAGAGAATCAATCCCTGATAGTCCAACCTCTACACAGTTACTTTAATCAGCTTTCACGGCTCATGCAGAGAACTCAACATAAAATATAATCCAGAAAGTTTTACGCTACGAAGCTCCTGCCAAATTGCACTTCACTGCAGATATCAACTACATAAACCTAAAAAGCCTGGTTTCTAGTTAATGCCCATTGATAATACAAGCCTTTACTCTCTGAAATTCCATCACTGGCAATGACAGAATAGTTCGGCAGTCATTATTTGCAACTGTCTGTCCGTCTGCCCCTGTAATGGAATGATTAGAGCAATGTGTTCTGTAAATTGCCCATTTCACTGATCATAAAGCAATTCTAGCTGCTAATACCACCATAACCATGTTAAGTTTGTATGGAGCACTGAACTCAGCAGCAGAAATGAAGAGTGATTTGTACACAGTTGTTCACACTCAGGCAGCACACTTGCACCTCCCTCACGAGAAACAAGCTTCTAGGCGGAAGAAGGTCTTCAAACTTGTGTACTATAAATTTTGTCTTTCGTGTAACACAATCCTCGCTAGTTATGCAGGTACGGGGTAGAATGAAGTGGCTCAGAATTGCGTGAACAAGAGGTTCAACTGCGAGTCACGTAATGTGGTGTCTGCTGATCAGATGAATAATTGACTGCTCGAGGACACTGTAGGCTGCTGGCCAGGTAAGCAGCTTAGATCACATTAGACGTGCATACGTAGATGGATGGCTAGAGGAATGGAATTGTCTAGAACAGAACATACACATAGAGGAAGACGGACAGGTCTGTAGGTAGATAGGTCAGAGGGCGGACAGATAGATTCCCCTCGGAGCTGTCATAACTAAATCATCGGGGTGAAGCAATATGCAGTGGACAGCCTGGGTACGAACTACGGTACTTTAGGGTTTATCTGTTTAGTAGCATGTCCATAACCGCTCTCCGACCTATGAAGCCATCCCTCCAAAGGAAATAGACGACTATTTACACGCAGGTAAAAGCGGCCGAACCATAACCTTGACCACTCCGCTCCGTTAAGAGTTTAACAACGTTTGGACACTCACCTTCATGTACCCCACACACCTTTATGGTGAAGTGCTTACGCATAGGAAAACGTGTAACTTTTACTTTCAGCATGTCCCTGAGGTTCATTGTACTGTGCATGTTTCTTTATCTGTATCTTATACAGTACAATGGTACTTGCTAGAAACCCAGTTATGGCCAGTAACAGGTGTCCAACGCCCTAGGTCGAGCCGCAAACTGTGGGAACTAAAATGTCTGTCAAAGAACATAACACAACTAGAAAGGACAATATAAAAGACAGTCGACTTAATATTCATTAAGTTAAAGGTAAAATTCTCCCTAGAACAGGCCATGAAGGCCCAGAGGGGGAGTAGAGGTATAGCTCTACTCTTTCTATAACCTCAGCGCTAGATGAGGGTGGGTGGTCAACTCCACGCCCCGGCCGCTTTACCCCCGGGAAAGAGACCCGGTACCCATTGTATAGGAGGCTGGGTCTTGACGGCTGTAATATTCATTACACACCGTATTAAATTACATAATAACACGCACGTGATGAAATACACCAATTAACAAAGTAATTGATTACGCAGTAAAGCCCTACTGCTAAAATAACCTGACACACAATTTCCCATATCAGGGACTCAGTGCACACAAAATTAACTGATCCTTACTCTGACGACCGGAACTTTTCAGATCTAACAAAATACCTGCATGTGTCTACAGAAAGCTTTGAAAGAGCAAGTTCAAGAAATTTCGTCACATACACGTATGTGGTGTCTGGTGTTTTGTGAGCGTACGAAATACCTCACAGAGGTCAGCTTATCCACAACAGACACACTTATTTGAATGAAAGGTTTCACTGACTACATTAGCGCTTTCTCCTCCAGCAACCAATGACCTGACAGCATTGTTAGCTCGTAAACAAGAATTCTCTTCAAAATATAAAATGCCTTATCTTGCAGAGGAAACAGGTTTTTAATAAACTGAATTACGCCGTTCATTTCAGAACACAAAAGAAAAAGGTGGGTCACATTTGGCCCCCGGGCCGTGTAGTGTCAGTCCAGAGATGACGCACAACGCCTGGACGTCGCATATCAGAGTCGGAGATGGATGGGTATCAAATGACCATTGACAGGAACAAGCCGGGAAGAGGAATCTGCATCAGTGCTTCAGTGTTCACCACAAATTCCACATCGGCTGCGATGAATGCAAATAAAAGAAAAACAAACGATGCAGACTGTGATGTTTGTGAACCCAGTGTTGTGCATTTCTAAAACAACGCATGAACATACGAACGACGGCATAGCGAAGTTAATTTAGACCCCAGTCCACTGAAATAACCAAGAGACGCGCATTTATCTTATAAAACAGTGACCGATGTTAATCTAAAATGCTTCGTAACACACGGTTGTGCGGTTAACGCTCCTATTTGTATTCCGGAGTTTCCGAGTATGAATTACATCCCGAATAGCGACACCTTGACTCATTTATTTCACTATTTTAATCACTTCCTAAAGCCAGATGTCGGAATAACATCCTAACAAGCCGCGACCACTTCCTTCAACACTTCTTATAATTTATCACTTACAGCTCATACTACTATTGCGCACTACTCAACATGTACAACTGTCAATGCGTAGTTCAATAAACTGAGAATACGACCAAAAATACAAAAATTTAACTGCCACAATTATGCATAATTGTCAATCTACACAACAGAGAAGCCGTGCACTCTAATTTGGATTACACTAGCTTCAACACGCTTTGCTGTTACTACGTACGCCTCATTAGTATCGAATTTAATTTAATTCAAATACAAATTTATTGTTTCAAAGTTAATTGCACTAGATATCACACAGCAAGCGAGTTACAATTTATTTTTACTGTTCATTAAGCATTCAATATATCCAAAAATGTTGCACATAAAATTTAGTCACGTATGCGAATTGTTTTTGAGAAAATTACATAATATTCGATATGAGATGCTTCGTGTAAAGTTGGTGTTACTGGAAAAGTATGGATGAAAATTAAACTCGTCCAATACTCCATCCAGAACCAAAATGCTAGATCTCGCTTAAATTCAGCGAGTGCTTTCTGGGCAAAAAAATATGGGGACAAACAAGAACGCATTACGAAGAGTAGGCTACGTTTAAACATTACATAGGGCATACAGTTACGTTTGTTTGTTATTTCTAATTTACTTTGGATCAAGTCAAGGATAATGAGATGGATGGGGTATGTAGCAAGCACGATAGAGATGACAATTGCATACAAATTTTGGTTCCAAAATCTGAAAGGAACGATCACATGGAGCTAAATTAAAACGGACCTCAAAGTAATTTAATACCAGAGTTTAGATCAGATTCGTCTGACTCAGGATAAGGAAAAAGTGGTGGGCTCTTATGAATACAGTAATCATAGATGGACTGCGCAAAAGATGGCGAAATTTCTAAGTTGGTGACTATTAGTATCTCACAAACGACTCTGTTCCATGGAGGTATACAGCATGGATGAGATGGGAGATTAGTGTACATAATAAAGACGGAGGAATGTTACGTCACTACAGTATTCGCCCAGCACTTGTTTGGAACTGAGGTAAATCCCTAATGACCTCATAACAGCTCATACCTGGACAAACTTCGAACGAAAAAGTCTGAAATGAGAGTCATTCATGGTCAAGTGGCAGGGTACCTTAAACTCAAGTGTCACTCGCTAATCTGATCACTAACCCTTCTTTACGTAATTCCTTACGGAACTGGCTTATCGAAATTCACAACGCTTTAAACCTCTGTGGCTACTACATACACCACCACGTTTAATGTTAAATAAAATCTGCGTTTTGCCCAAGCAGTGTGTCTGTATGTCCCACGTACTTCTTACAACACACAGCAACTCCTTCCACATACAGCACTAACCGAGTGGCCTTCCAACGGAAGCTGTGTTCTCTGTGAGGCACGAACTGAATCTTGACACACAAGACTGCAAGCAGTGTACACGTGACGTAGTGCACAGATTTAACGGTGTTTCTTACTTTCTAAATATCGTACGGTTTCAAGGTACTAAACGCCTAAATGTAATTTCACTTACGCCCGTAAGAGTTACGGCCTACCTGTCCTAGTTTCACGAAAATCATAAAATGCTTAATAGCATTATGTTCAGATCTCTCATACGGAATTCGACCAAAATCGGAGAATAATAGGTATTAGCGGATATTCATTTAAGGCCCTAAGTAAAGTCTGTCTTTCACAGTGCCGATTTTTT
This sequence comes from Reticulitermes speratus, assembly GCA_021186555.1. Taxonomy (NCBI): domain Eukaryota; kingdom Metazoa; phylum Arthropoda; class Insecta; order Blattodea; family Rhinotermitidae; genus Reticulitermes; species Reticulitermes speratus. The sequence continues at coordinate 16,286,560 of JAJKFL010000330.1, forward strand.
AATAAACTCAGAATGAATACCGTTTTGTGGACATCTCTCGGACTTAACTGATGAAAAGCACACGAAAATGTAGAAAATAGGGTAAAATTTCATTTACGTCCTTATGTATCCCTCGCACTGCATCGATTTGAAAGAAACTCGAATTTCATCAAAATCGGTGAAGAACTGTGGAAATTACGTGCAGAAATTCATTTACGCCCTTAAGTGACATACTGGTATGGCTGTCACGAAACTTGTGCTTATTCGACAACTATTTATAAAGAACTCCTACACCATCTTTCACGAAAATCCGACAAGCAGTTTAGTCGCTGATACTAGATCACAGACGGACTGACGTACAGACGTATGGGCAGACAGTCGGACGGACGACATAGCCTCCAAATAAGGCTTTTTTTTAATTCGCAACAGAAGGTCTCACAATGCACATTAATTTTAGTCTTCAGAGAGTCAGAAATTAATATCATGTACCTACTTGTTAAGTTGGCCAGTCAACTGCCAGGAGTTTTTACGTCATGCAATGATAAATGAGGTAATGACGCCAGTAAAAGTGTTCAAACTTTCACTTATAACGACAGATGGCAGACAGTTCGCACCAGTAATTCGTGTTCTGCGAAACTACAGAAGAATAAACTCATCCGTTACAACATAATGTTATATGTACAGACCTTCCGTCTTTCTGCGATTCATGTATTTTAAGATTCGCAAAACAGATAATTTCAAAACTGCCCACAGAACGGGTGTGAGGCTCCTGATTCTGATAAAATGAATCAATCACACCCGAGTCATGTCTAGGAGGAATGTTCGATAATTTAGAATATCCTTTATTCTTTTCCTGAAACTTTCAGCTTGAACATGTTTCCGCATATAGACTACTCAAACTCCTTTCATTTCCTAGGATTAAAATCATAAAACCTGTTCAGAACTCCCACAACCTCCTCACTACATCCATAGTTCTTTGGGGTTCTTGTACTGTGTTTACTCAGTTGTGTAATTGTAACATATAAATTTCTTAAATGGTTTTACAAGAGCATTATCCCCAACATTCGCAAGGACTTTTCCCGTTGTCACCAATTTTCAAAAACAAAAACAAAGTCTACGTTTCGGAAGCTACCTACTACCGTCCTCAGGTGAAACCACTCACCTGAGCACGAAGCAGGTAGCTTCCGCAAGGTACTGTTTGTTTTTGTTTTTGAATATTGGTGACAATGGAAAAAAGTCCTAGTGAAAGCTGGTGATGTTGCTTACTCAGATGTGGTTTGTTACCTCACATGAAACCGTACCTCTGTTAACATCAGATTTTGTGGAGCGCATATATTTTAAATACTCGTATACGAATATGACTACTTACACTGGTCTACTCTCTCATTCTACTACTCATGCTACTACACCACTGCTTGAGTTTGGATATGTAATAATGTAATTCATTCGTTAGCATTTGTAATGTTTCTCTGGTCACAGATTTTTATAACAAGACCAAAATCAACTTAATTCGGTAAAGTACGAATTTAATCCAGGGGTACGCGGTGGCACAGTTGGTTGACGCACTGGCTACAAGTCGGAAGGTGACGGGTTCGATTCCCGATGAGGCATTGGAATAGGAATTGGACTTAATCCTTCCGGCCGCACTATGGGTTTGGGATCAACTCAGCCTCTAACAGAAATGAGTACAAGGAATACTTCCTAGGGGGTAAAGGCGGCCGGTGCGTAGGGCTGACAACCTTACCACCTTCATGTGTCGATTATCTTGAAGTCTGGGAGCCTCAGCCTCCTGGAACCCTAAGGGCCTGTTCAGGGCTGTACAGGGATTGCTTTACCTTTACCTTTACGAATTTAATCCAAACAGCAGAAAAAAGGCAGCTCCTGCCACACATAAGACGCCGACTGCTCACTACATGAACAGTTTCGCTAAGGTAGTGTTTTTCTGTGCGGTTTTTCACTACAATTACGATCCGGAATATCTTCTACATGTCGGCCAGGGTTAAGTTCCTGCTCCTAGGCGAAATGGAAGTTGGTAAAAGGCATAACAGATTACTATTCTTGTATTCTCTATTGATGTAACTTGGTACTGTCAATAAAGCTTTTAATAAAAAAAAACAGTTTCGTACTGTATAGAAGGGTAAGGACAGTTCACTCTTAGTACAAAACCTGTAAGCGCATAAGGGGTAAGATCAAAGATATTAATTTTAAAGCCTGTGGTACATGTACTTTTAGGCCGTGCCATTGCTCAGGCGGTTAGTCGCCGGCCTCCCACCGCGGAGGCCCGGGTTCGATCCCGAGTCATTTTATGTGGGATTTGTTGTGGACAAAGTGGCACTGGGACAGGTTTTTTCCCCGAGTACTTCTGTTTCCCCTGTCAATTTCATTCCACAGCTGCTGCATTACTTAGGAAAATAAAAAAAAATCGATCATCTTTCTCTTCATCTTCATCACAAGGGTTGCACAATAAGTCTTAAGGCTGCGGTGCGTCTCTAGCTTCTGCTGCGGGGCCCTTCTAAAACACCTGTACTTTTACCACAGTGTGTTAACTAACAGAATGGATATGCGCTCAACTCGAGAAGCTAAGACACGTAGATAAAATATTTCGCCTCATAAGGGGCCGTGATACCATGTTCAGAACAGCTTGCCTCTGCTCCCTGTGTTCGTAATTTGTAACATTCCAGGCCTTTTGCCCCGCTCAACTTCCAACATGGAAGACTTTACGCTGATATATGAATTATTATGCGCCCTTTTCACCAAACTCACAAAGTAAACGCACATAAAGCAAGTAACATCCGTACTTCCGTCGGGATGTTTCAGCTCCGAAACTACTAATGAACTACATAAATCGTGATCCGACAAACGTACTCTTTATTGTCTGCTATTTAATACAGTTTATATTAAAAATATTCCAACATGTTTCGAACTATGTTACAGTTCATCTTCAGGGACTCAATTGTTTATTACACCAGCTATAGACGTATGGTACTCATTGAAATATAAGTTAGGTAGACAAAATGTCGCTAACTGTGTTGAGTTTGTGGTCACTGTATCTGCTGCTTCGTGTTCACCATTTGTTTTGTTTGTTAGTTAAAATAAATGGTGAACACGAAGCAGCAGATACAGTGACCACAAACTCAACACAGTTAGCGACATTTTTTCTACCTAACGTATATTTTAATGAGTACCATACGTCTATAGCTGGTGTAATAAACAATTGAGTCCCTGAAGATAAACTGTAACATAGTTCGAAACATGTTGGACTATTTTTAATATAAACTGTATTAAATAGCAGATAATAAAGAGGTACATTTGTCGAAACACGATTTTATGTAATCAAGAAAATGTACGGTACAAATAACATACAGTTACTAATGAACTGTTTCGATTAGGTTACGCAACAACTCTTCGAGTGACAAATTAAAATTTTAATTGCATATCACGATATTTTATAATTTTAAAACAAGTGCCTTGTAATCCGTGATTTGTGTAAACTATGCCTGATGATGAGAGAAAATGGCCGAAACATGTAATGGATTTCAGTGAATATTCTAATGAATACATGGGAGAAGGTGTTGTACCTTGTGTCATCTGTATCTGCCGTCAGTAGCCACTTCTCTGTCATTTTAAGGAACTACATAAAGCATTACCGCCTACTTTAAGATTTCTCCACTATGAGCAGCGTGTGTTAAGAGTCCTTCTTTCCTGTAAAGCTGTTTACCTCATTCAAGCGTACTTAAAATTTTGGCTGTGTAAAAAGCAATTTCCAGAACATCTTTATAAATTTGTCAAGGCGATTTTTATAAATATGATGTTCCAGTGTTTTAAATTTTTGCAAGGTTTAATGCACTGAAAAAAATTATTTTTTGAGTTCTCTCACTTGATATAAATAATCTGCCTTCTAATAAAAAGAATCTTTAAATTTGTGTTATTTTTTGTTCTCTTCTTGCACCTTGAGCCATCATGTCTTATTATACCGTGGATCATGACCAACAGTACAACACAATGTATATACTGAATACATTCATATAAACATGTATTTATTTTGTACGAGAATGCCAATAAGCAAGTTAGATAAAACTAGGCAGAGGGCAGATTCAGCAGCCACAGAAGAAGCCGTAAAAGATGTAGTTAGCAAAACAAAAGCAAGGGCAGCGACGTGTAATTTTAGAATTTAAGGAACTAAATGAAGCCGTCGTTTGATAAATTTTCAAGAACAAGAAAACACTTCCGATTCTGAGTACACAGCCAGAAATGGCATTAGGAAATTTTCAGTGTCACAGTCGAACTTCAATTGGATGGGCATTTCAGACAAACTAACAATTACTCACAATCTCACAAAAGGAAGCTCTCAAAATCTGCCTTTCAGCATGGCAAAAAAAATGGTGTAGTTATGCCAGATATTTGTGAAAACAAAGAACGTGCTGGTAATATGTGGCAAAGAGAATTTAGAAAAATGGCCACGAGACCTGTGATCAGAAAAGCCACTCGATCTGCCAGTTATCATCACGAAAATGTCAATGTATTTTTTAATTTAGTTGCAAATAAAATCTATAATTTAGGTGATACTCGTGACTGAACTGTTCATATTCCTCCCAAATTATCTGTGCCCAGGAAACTAAGCAATTGAGGAGTGTAACTTTAGGAGATAGAGGAATAAATGTCACAATGTTTGTTGCTGTAGATATGAATGCCATTGGCAAGCATGTTCCTTCAAGCTACTATTACCAAGGGTACATTTAAAGAACCACATGCCGACCGATGCTTTTACAGTTCCTATTGGAGCCGTCAACTCAATAGTTTGGTCAAAAGAGATTATCTTTGTTGACGAAAGCAAGTTATTTCATGTGCAAGACCTTGTAAAAAGACGCAGCTCTCTGAATTTTACAAAATCGTATGTTCGATTACTTGCCAATCCCAGCCGTCACTGACGGAAAAAGAAAATGGGACTGTCATGTTTACATTCCTGCAACATACATCACATAGGTCATAACTATTGGACTGCGCCGCTTTCAACTACATGTCACGTATCATAATGCTTGCCATAGTGACTGGATACTGCCAAACCCAAGTAAACATATAACCATTTACAAAGTTGCAAGCTTTACTGTACAATCTTTCAGCGAGGCATTTACCAAACACAACACTTAAATCGGAATTAATGTGTCAAGAATTTATCCTGTAAATTACCATTCTTTATGAAGATTAATTCTTGTCCTCATCTGTCACCGACAGACCTTACAGTCCGGTAACAACCAGACAATGATGCACCTTCAGACGCCAAGGACAAAACAGTATCACCAATGATGAAGGAATGTCAACTGAATTTGCAGGAAACATGGAAATGTCCCTTTAAATAATAAGACTCTCTCCTAAAGCTGGACGAAAAGAAACTGGAGGAAGAAAGGTTGGTGAAAACGGGATACTAACAGGCATGCCACAGCACACGGACACTGAAAATCAAGTACCTAGAAAAAGTATTCAGGAAAAACCCTTGAGAAGGGACCTGTAAAGAGTCTTGATTACTGTTTATAGTTCCGAAGAGGAGCATGGAGAGATTACCCATGCAGAATTGAGTTATAATGATAATGCCGACCTGTTTGAAAAAGCACCTGCTAATGTTACGGATGACAGTTCTGAAGTTGATGTTGCATGAGCAAAGTTATTTGAGTAAAGCTGGCAGGGAAAGAAGACGTTGCTTTCTCATTACATAGGTAAAGTGATAGATTACTGTCATGGACATTCATATGGAATCAAGTATTACAAGGAGACTGAGGGCATCAATAAACTTGTCCTTGACAACTACAATGAATATTTCCCCACTGTCAATAGCGACATAATACAGAAACCGCCACTCTCATTACCAGCAGAATCATCCAAACACCAAGCAGCACAGCTGTGTTTTCCAGGTGATTTTATTGCATTCAATTTTAAACAGAGTACAGCTACCACGTTTGGTATATAAACTTGACTGCATGTAATTTAACTTATTTTAAGTTGAATGTAGTACAACGAACCATTCAGGTGGACTACCTGAGTATTAGTTTATAATTGTATTCACACAGAAATGCTAGTTGATCGCAGGTGAGTGCGGTTTTGTATGCAGGCGAGTCAGAGTGAACATGCAGTCCAGTTACACTTCTTAAGCACGCCTCGGATTTGTTCTGGTGATACTGTCAAAACACCGGTCAGTCAAGTACGACACAAGTGCCTCCGTAAGTCTGACTAATCGAAGGTATAATACTCAAGCAGTGAGCATGAAATTCCACATAAGCGCACCCAATCGGAAAGCTTCATGAAACTTTGCAATGAGGCCAATTAGCCTTATGTCCTCAGGTCTGAAGTTGGCCCTCCAATCACAAAACGTACAAAGGTTCGTAGGATGGCGGGGCGAGGGATAATATTCGCAACATGTCCGTCTGTCTAAGTTCAGAGCCCCTTTTAATTCGTCTGGTTATTCCGGTCATTCTGAAGTCATGCGTTTATCGTTCGGCATTCGACACTTTCGGTTCTCCGCATTCCATCCTTACCATTATTGACATTTACACTCACGAGGAATTAATAATTCAAGAGTTTTACTTCAGACTTGAAGCCACTCAAAATTGTAATTATAATTAAACTCACAATAGCACAATTGAAATCTGTATGGAGATTTAGTTAATTTATTTATTATCGAATAAAGACTTATTACCTCTGAAGAATGCCGACTACAATTACTGGAGCTACATAGCAAGAAAAGCAGCTTCACTGGAACCTGAACATAACTGCGACCCCGAGACGCTAGGATCACTAGGCACTGTGTCACATTGTTACACGGTGGACCCTGCAAACGCAGGAAACCTAAATACCTGGCAAACACATACCGAGACGGTGGAGCAGATATAAGAGCTTAGATGGCATTTTTTTTTATATGTACGTATGTTATCATATGTACGTTATTTGATGAATATTAATTGCATACATTTTTCTTCGGTTATTAAAATTTTTTCCAAGTGTTGGAAGTTTCTGTGTATTTATTAGTGCAGTAGGCTGCATACCTACTCATATTGTGAAAATTAAATTTAGTCTTCGCTTTACCTTTCTCTTGAATTCTGTCTCAAGGTACAACCATATGCAGCACCTTGGGTCACTTTACCTTCTCTTTTTTAAACGCGATCAGTAAGCATGCATGTAAGGTGATACTAAATTAAAAGCACAAGTATACTTCACTTGCCAGATGTTTGTGCAATAGTGCGTAGAGAATTTAAGTAATATTAATTCACCCAGAAAATTAAAACCTAAACATGAATCAAGGCACCACGCCTTCCCATGCAAAGAGAGTAGTAGAGCAACTGAGAAAATAAGATTTGACATTGGTTTGTGGAGTAAATATGATTTTGTTATGATCGGCCTAATACAAGCACTTAAGTAACTTACCAACTAACTGACTAACGTCATGGAGCAGAGTCCTCCTTAAGAAGCTAACAGGTCCTCAGCTAGTCAAGAAATTCCCCGCATTTTATGGAACCGGGAGGTTCATTACTGCGTTCACAAGAACCCGCCACTGTTCTATCCTGAGCCTATCAATCCAGTCCATGCCCCCTCCCACTTCTTAAATATCCACTTTAATGTTATCCTCCCGTCTATGTCTAGGTCTTCCAAGTGGTATCTTTCCCTCAGGTTTCCCCACCAAAGTACTGTATGCACGTCTCCTCTCCCCCATACGAACACAAGCACCTAACCTGTTTTAAGTTCAAAACGAATTTTGTCAAAGAGGTGTCAAATTTGGACCTAATTAAAATACTGCGTAGTCTTTAAATAAGCCACGCGTCACACATTCTTTGGTATTGTTAACTTGGTCCGTACTTGTGTCAGTTTGAACTGCTGTAATCATCACAGCAGTCAGTAAAATATGATGTTAACTCCATTTCTCCACACTACATTTTTTGGAACGTAAAATCGCAATTTTCGTAGCTTTTTGCCAGAATAATGAATGCTGACTGTTGCAGTTCACCTGAAGATGATAATTTTAAATGTCCAGGCATGCAGAATGGTTACTAAGGCAATAATTTAAATTAATTTAAAATGGTTACAGTGATGGCGGGGAAAAGCGCACATATATTAAATCACCTCAGCGCTACTTGAGCAGTCAGCGCTTCTATAGATGAGAATCTAATCTCGTCACCTTTGCCAACGTCAGCCAGCTGGAAGCTTATATGAAAAATACACTCGGCATGCGAAATGCCGGCACAAACAACAGTTAAGGCTGGTGGCATACGGAATACCAAGGATTCGTGAATACTTGGAGGACATGCAGCACTCAAAGGAGAGAATATCAATGTACATAAAATGTTCGTATGAAAACCGGACATGAAGAGAAAACTTGGGAGAACTGTAAGCAGATGTGAGGATAATATTAAAATGGATCACAAATTAAAGAGGTCATGAAAGTGAAGTGTGTATCATCGACTAGCTCAAGGTAAGGTTTATTGGCGACTCTTATAAACCCGGAAGTGAAATTTCGACATCAGTAAAAGACTGACACTTCACTGACCAGCTTGATGACTGTCAACATCTCAAGAAGGACTCCGTTCCATGATTACTCATTGTGTTTAATGGAAGCACAAAAGAAGAAACTGAAAATTTTGTTTGATTCTCGCTGCATATCATCGGGTTCTTAGATTTTTAAGTCTTGAGATTCTTACAATTTTAGATTCCTTAATGTCCAGTTTTAATGTTAGGTACTGTCAAAGGTCTTGGTGTTATTGCATTATTTGATAATTTAAAATATGGCAATGGAATATTAAAGAGTCCTTTGATAAGCGAGGTATGATGCTCCTTATAACAGTCGGAATAGAAGTCTTGAGCTGTCCGCCGTTAGTAGCGGTACTTGTAGATGAAACTGCAAAGGGACAGCACGGCCGGCACTTACTAAGAACAAAAAAGGCACAAACATTAACTTTCATCCCTGTGTTGCTTGTTTTGTTTAAAAATCTTACGTTTGAACACTCGTAAGACAATTCGTAACTTCCATAATTAATCAAGCTGTGGTCTTCTGGGTTGTGACACCGTGTGACCATGAAAGCGGGTGCCAGTGTTTCGGACAGACTACAATGTTCCCATCTTCAGAGCGAAAGTTTATAAACTGTTGTAAAAGCAGTGAGACATTCATCAGCTTTTACAGCTGTTTCTTTCTTATACATTTATTGTTTGCACAATTTATTTGTCACATACTGCGCTTCCTCAGAACACGTTCGGCATATAGGCAAGAGCGGTGATCGATCCATCGATCTGCAGCAGCGAACTTGTTCACGACTACTGATTACGTACAAACAGTAAAGTGGTGGTATAAGCACCGCATGTTAACGGAAGAGTTCGTTTCAATCAGATCGCAATAAAACAGACTTCTCGTAAGCGAAGGAAAGGGCCTTCACGCCCACTACTGACAACAGTCGACAATATAGAGTGATTATGTCACAGACCGGGGTCCGATTATTCGTTGAAATAGATATTCTTCTCCACATCGGCCAGACGACCCACACAAACTGCATTCAGGTAACTCATATCTCGGTCCGACGAAGGAGGTAGCAGGACTATGTGTCCTGAAATGAACAAATCACCATCGAATACAGAGTTTAAAAATTAGAAGAACGTTGCCTCTATCCTCCTATACCCTTCACGTTGGCTGTGCCAAGGCTGAAGCGGTTTGTCGCCGGCCACTCTCCGCAGAGGCCCAGGTTTGATCCTAGGCCAGCCCATGTGGAATTTTTGGTGGACACGGTGGCGATGGGAGAGGTTTCTCTCCAAGCAATTCGGTTTCCCTTGTCAGTATCATTCCACCATTGCTCCATACTCATAATTCTTTTATCTGCCACAGATCCTATACCATTTCTTTTAATCGTAGCAGCTGAGAGAATCGTTAAGTAAAACACGTCTGGCTCTCTCTATCGCCTGCATATAAAACGAACTGCTGTGGCAAATGTATGGAATATAGGGACATAAATTAAAGGATAAGAGAAAACCACACACGAGTGAGGTTCACGCACTATAAGTGAAATCAAGGATACAAAGATATGTGACTGATTCCCAGTTTAATGAGATACGGTGCTGTAGCTGAATAGGCAATACAGCGACGAATGGTAGGACAGTTTATGAATGATCATGAAAAGGACAAAAAATCTAGTGACCTACATTAAGAAATAATACCGGCACGTGCCTGCAATGACTAACGTAAACCATAAAAGGCTGAAAATACTCTGTCTGCAGGCTCGCCAAATAGAGGACCCGGCAGTAGGTGTCACGTATGACTATGTTTATTAAAACGGTCCCTACGGTTTGGGGACATGTTTGACATTTGTAAAGAAACATATGTCTTTTAGCAAACTGAAAACAACAGTACAGTAACGGACAAAATTTGTTGGTGTACTGACTGGCTGGACCTTTGACGTTCGCACAGGTACAAGTCACAAAGACATCCACTAACAGTACGGACAGTACCGATAAGCAGACCTAATACTCCAATCCTTCGGAACCTTACATCGCTTAACTGACCAGTGCATATGCCGGTAAGATGTAATTATATTTATTTGTTCAGGCCTACGAATGGTGCATTTAACGTAGCAGTCAGCATCTGAGCATATGGACCTTCGGACGACAGGGTGATTGGTGAACGATGACTTGAAAAGGATTTTGAAGGCAGCGAATGTGGTCTAATCGAGGTTCTGCCCCCGCATTTACCTACAGGAACTGATAAAAACCACGAGAAATAATTTGGATAACCAGAGTCCCGGGCGATATTCGATCCGATTACCTGCCGAATGTTAGCCTAGAACACGGGTCTCCAACCCGCAGCCTGCGAGATTTATTATGCGGCCCACGGCCACATTTTAAATTACGTATGTACTATAAAAGGAGACCTGAAGGAAGGAGACCACTTGAAAGACCCAGGCGTAGATGGGAGGATAATATTAAAATGGATCTTCAAGAAGTGGGATGGGGGGGGCATGGACTGGATTGATATGGCTCAGGATACGGACAGGTGGCGGGCTCTTGTGAGTGCGGTAATGAACCTTCGGGTTCCATAAAACGCGGGAAATTTCTTGACTAGCTGACGACCTGTTAGCTTCTCAAGAAGGACTCTGCTCCATGGAGTTAGTTATGTATTATAAAAATTACACAAAAATTTAGGCACTTAGGTACATAATTTGTTGTTACTTTTCCACGTGCGGCCCGCGATGCAGCCCACAATAACCGGTATGGCCCTTTCCCATGAAAAGGTTGGACGCTCAAGGTCTAAAGAGTTACCGCTACACGAACCTGCTGGTAATTAGATTCAAGACAAGATATTTGCAAAGCATGAGTCACACGAGAATTCCCTTCAGCATCAAAGTGAACATGGCCACTGTCAACCGCAGGCAGAACTATAAGACTTTCACTTGATGGAACTCACTTCTTACTCTTGCACAGACGTTAGTCCCAAAGGGCTTGGTTCAGAACTTGAGAAGTCTACACGTTACTGCAGCAACACGTAAAGTATCGTCCTATTTGCTATACAAAAAGTGGTTTTATTACTTACAGACGCTAATCAGCCGTCTCGTAAAGCTGCCTCACACTTCGCTTAAAGCTTGCGTTAGGACACACGTCTCTCGGCGCCACTGTGCTAAGCTGCCTCCAGTAACACACCGCACCGCCGTCTCTTCATCTGTGTTGAATGACTAATATCTACTGGCATGAGGTTCTGAAGTACCATGACAGAGTTTCTTTAAACCAGTTGTTCGGGGCTCAACTGACGTCGATCTACAAAATGTAATCAGCACCATAATACAATACTTCAATTTTTAAAATGTTCTGAATTATTATGCGTATATATATATATATATATATATATATATATATATACACCGAATCACAGATTGTTTTTACCTCTCTTATAAAAATTACGTACACTGTCAGTAATAACTACATTTTAGTAGGTAACTCTGTAGGCTACTTTCTTCATGAACAAAAGAAACATCAATAATCAGTTCAATACCAATTTCCAGATACTGATACAAACCAGAGCAAAATACTTAGCATCAAATGCCTAAAATGAGTAGGCCTGTATTATCGAGGTATACAATTTCTACTTATTTGCAGTCAGCCATTTCTGAAATAAACAAAAAGTTGGATTTCATAGTCTGTCTTACGAAAAAACCAGTTGGAATGTTAAGGAAAACTGTAATTACGACTTAATGGCGCTGTCGGCAGCTCAGACAACAGATCGCCGAATTATAAGACGATTAGCGAAAAGCAAATCGAAAAGATGTGAAAGGAAGCGGTCATGAACTAATTTTGAGGCGATATCCAGAAATTTGCCCTGAGGGGTTCAGGAAAACCATAAAATACTCATGCAACATAACCGCCTTCCGGATTTAAACTCGGGACCTTCTGGCCAAGAATAAGTAACGAAAAGTGAAGATATGTTGATGCCCCTATATAAATGTGCAAAATTATTTAATATGTAGCCTACCTGCAGTTGCAGTAGCAGGCCTATGTTAAATACAAAACCCGCACATCCTGTATAGCAGCGCACCAAGCTTCACGCAACATTGAACTTGGTAATCGACAGTGGACAAGAACCCGCGCACCACTGTAGCATCTCACGAAATCGGACTTGAACATACTGTACTCGTTGTCGATGGCTACATAATAGGCAGTAATTATGATAATTTAACTATCTGACAAGACCTTGAATGTGATGTGATATCGCAGTTCGCATTAACCGCACACATAAAACGGTGCTGTCATGGCGGAAGTATAGCCTCTTATTATTAGCGTTATTATTATTATTTTCTTCTGCTTCTTCTTCTTTGTCTTCTTTTGACAGGCACCTATGAAGTCGTGACAAGCTGTCGTAAAAAATTATTTGCACCTTCAACCGATAATATCTCAAACAACGCCGACGGTGACGAGACTTAACTCTGTGAAACAGCCTACAGTTTCTTACCCTTTGTATGCAGCAAGCCGGTAAAGAACAATGACATTCCCCACATTCTTGTTCAACGTATAAGGAACGATGCCACTACTTTTGAAAACTCGACGAAGTTTCGGCTATGCAGAAGAACCCACAGAAAAGGGGCCTGTGTGTAAGGTAAAGTTGTCCCTCTGACGAAGTACTGCTAAAAAGGTGTGAAGACAAAATGCGGGCGAGGAGATAAATCTACACGAATTCATTTCGGATATTGATTTAAGTTACAGAGATTCGTTATCAAATTCACTCTACCACCTACCACAAACCCAAAACGCGCTCAGCCGAACTCTGAATGCTACATCGGCAGACAAAACAAAGTACACCTACAGCTAGGCTGACCATGCGTCCCGTTTTGAACGGGGCAGTACCTTTTTTTTTTTGCTATGTCCCGTCTGTCCCGTCGTTTTAGTAAAAAATGCCGTTTTTGTCCAGTTTTTTTATAAAAACTTTAAAGCATGCTTAAATATTGTCAATCATAACATATAATCAAGTTTGCATCAACGGCTGCTATTTTAGGTACCAGTCATTCGTGTAACCATCGGTAGAGGCGCCATGATCGAGATCGACAATTGCCCATTGAATAAATAGTGTAACTTTAAAGTCAATAATTATTCAGAGAAAAGAAAAATACGTGTTGGCAACATTTGCGCGGTTCTGTGAAGAATTATTGTAAGTTCAATATTTTTATGTAATAAAACATTTTCTTTAATGTCCTACTCTTTATGAACATCCCCCCGTCCCGTCCCGTTTTTGTCTCAAGGAATTATGGTCAGCCAACCTGTAGCAGGTGAAGAAAAAGTGAACATTGAAGATGACGCAGATACACCGTCAAACCGCGTAGGAAATAGTTATCAAGTGCAAGGCAGCTGAAACGCTAACTTTGTTACACAGTTAAAGCCACACGGCACGTACAGAACTGAAGTGGGGACTGGTTGTATTCCACAGCCTGTATAGACGTGTCGACAAACCACGCATCCCTCCTTCAACCGGGAATCGAATGACGGTCGTCCAGTCCGTACCCAATCACTTCTCTTACTGACTTTTCTCGGCATATTCAGTTACATATGCCACGCCTGGGATGAAATGGCCACGGTAAATATTAGTTGTTGCTGAGTTTATCGCAGATTTCAATTATACTGTATGTTTTCCTTGGTCATAATAAAATGCAGTCGAACCCGTTTAAGACATCTGTTTATGCGACACCTTGACTATAACGTCAGATATTCTGTGGTACCAATTAATTCCTCACTTTTAACCGTAATATTATATTCTTCAGTTAGAACGACACTCGTTTATAACGACACTCGTTTATAACGACACAAAATATTCGGTCCCCTTCATGACGTTATAACCGAGTTCGACTCTATTTACACACTGAAGCACTGTGGAACAATTTCTCAATTCGTATTTATTTCTATTGTGGATCATAGCGTGAATGCGTTTAGAAACAGGCTCCTTAACTTACATAAGAAAAGAAGACTTTTATGTCCTGGGACGTGACTCCGTGTAGTCTGACAGAAACTGACTAACGTTTCGAAGAACCCTGCAGCCTCCATCAACTACCCTGAAGATGGAGGCATCAGATTACCCCGAAACGTTGGTAAATTTCTCAAGCCTACATTGTGCACAGTGCTAGAAGACATTATTCATGGACAACATTTCAAATCTCGCAAAGATATGAACAGCATCAAGGGTACAACGGTAAGGACAAAGGTAAAGGTAATGTTGGCCTGTGTACACCTGGAAGGCATAGTGAGGGATGCACAACATTCAAGTGATATCAGTATGTTGTCTGCATTTAAAAATTCAGTTTCATGAAAAAAATAAAGATTCGAGACGAAAATCTCGCTTTAAGACATCTCGACACTATACAAAAATGTGAATTATTCAAACGTGAATGACAGTTTAAAGAGTCTCAAACTATTTGCATGACTTTCAAATTTCAGCAACGGGAAATTGCTTTCTGTCTATCCCGAACATTAGCGGATTGTGCCGGATACACATAAAGAGAAGTCATCTTCATTTTCCGTCCGCTTCTCTTCCCCATATAGCAGCCTAACCCATCTACTTCATAAGACCTACATAATTACTATCATCTAGTGGAAAAGCCGTTGAAATTCAGAGGGGAAGCATTTCGTATCTTTATCCTTCACCTACGCTGGTTCTCTCATCTTCCCATTAAAACAGTGAATTCACCAAGTTACACTTCCGTCCTTCAGACAGCATAGTTTCGAACATAAAACTGCCACCTCTATTAAGAACAGTAAAAGTATTACAACGTGAGAACGAATAACATGCACAGAGACAGATGGCACACAGACGCAGTCACGAAAGGATTCCTCAGTCTGCCACTGGACTCTATCTTGAACCAGTTTAATACAGCCCACATTAAAGTCCCAAATCTATAAAAATAATTAACGATTTAGCGTGTACAGTCATCTAACAGCAGGAAATAAAACCATCATTTTACACGTAATTTATTTATTGTTTCCAAAATGTTTCTGCCGTTATTGGGCCATCATCAAGGAATAATACGCCGAGTGTCACAAGTGAAAATTACTACACGTTTTACATCAATTATACCTCTACACAAACGTATTTAAAATAGTTTTACAGTGGTCTGGAGGTTACAGATGTGTTGGTGTAAGGCAAAAAAATCGGTAATATATGAATATATATAGGTTATATATAATAAAGCCGATCCCAGTGGCCGTGCGGTCTAAGGCGTGGGTCTTCGGCCGCTCGCTTCTAGGATCGTGGGTTCGAATCCCACCGGGGGGATGGATGTTTGTCTCTTGTGAGTGTTGTGTGATGTTGTCACGTAGAGGCCTCTGCGTCGAGCCGATCCCTCGTCCAGTGGAGTCCTACCGACTGTGGTGTGTCTCTCAGTGTGATCAAAAGAAAAATACAACCTCGACACTGAAACGGGAAAACCGGAGTAGGTAGAAGAGGACGACAAAAAAAAATATATATATATATATAAATTTTTTATTAAAATTATCACGACAGTTACTCATCAAACTCAATGTTCTGTTTTGTAATAAGCATGTTAAACACGAAACTGTGGATCGTCACAACTCCTTAATGTTGTACATATCCTCGTGTTTTTAAATGCATCTTTATAGACTGAGCATCATTACTGAGCGACAATGTTTTATGATGTAACAGTTTGGTGATCAGTCGCTTAAGTTGGTATTACGTTGTGTAACCAGATGCTCCAGTTACCCTATATTTACCCCTTACCAAGCAATCTTTATAAATAACGATCGACTAGATCCAACAAAACACCCCCAGTGACGTAAGGACATATAATCATTATTCCTACTACATCACCTAGTTAAATTTGACTCTTGCTCGTTATGCTTCCTTTGTAATAATAAAAAACAATTTTTATTCCTTTTACTCATAACATCACAGAATGACAAACTGCAGCAGCCGATTACACAGGGAATACCCAATCATACAACTCATCACCAAAACTGTTCCGTCATAAACACTGAAGATCCAAAGACTAATACGAATATGTTTATCAAACAGATCTATGAAAAACCAATTACACAGCTATTTTCATAGATCGGATTGATTTTACGTTACTTGTACCGTACATTTTTAATTATATATATCTTATGCAGACAAATGTACACATTTTTATGTTATTTAACACAATTTTTATTAAATGCTGCCCAACATGTTTCTAGCCTATATAAGGCTCATCTTCAGGGGCTCTTTCGTTGAAATTACAACAGCTATATTATTGGTATATAAAATTCTTAAAATGCCGTTAGATGTACTTGGTTATTGATATTTTAATATTGTTTTCAGATATCAATAGCCAGGTACATCTAACGGCATTTTAAGAATTTTATATACCGATAATATAGCTGTTGTAATTTTCAACGAAAGAGCCCCTGAAGATGAGCCTTATATAGGCTAGAAACATGTTGGGCAGCATTTAATAAAAATTGTGTTAAATAACATAAAACAGTGTACATTTGTCTGCGTAAGATATATATCGGATTTTCTGTAATGAAACACAGCGGTATGCACCACACAAGAAAATTTTAATATGTTTATGGCAAAAAACATGGGGTTTGATGAGTAACTGTCTTGATCATTTTAATAATAAAGTTTATAAAGGTAAAGTTGTCCCTGTCCACGTCATGAAGACAAACGGGGGGGGGGGGGGGGGGGGGAGCACAAGTGTACCTCCACTCATTCTTAACCTCGGCACTAGATGGAGGTCAGTGGTCAACTTCACGCCCCAGTCGCTTTACCTCCGGGAAAGAACCACAAAGTAGGAGGTTGGCTGGATCCCAGAGCCGGTCTGGACGTTTTTGTATATATAATATATATATTATATATATTACAAGTTTTTCAGTTTTCTCCAATGCGTCTCTAACATCCAGATTAAAGCACCAGTTCAACACTGTTTCCTTATAGTAAAATTATTACAGATTTGTTTCCCATACAGCCTGTAGATCTAACTGACGCAAAACCATTAGTAATTTTCACCTGTGAAATTCGGCATAGAATTGCCTGACGATATGCCGACTACGTAGCCACAGATACTTGCTACAGCATTACAACAAAAAAATCCTGTACAGACAACAGAAATAGGATTCCCTTCGATCTTTAAATTTGAGTGATAATATCTTGAAGAAGCGAGAAACATCCTGCATGGACAAACTCACAAGAAATTCATCTCTGTCCTTTTCTCCTTGAATTTAACTTTCAAATTATAAAATCTGAACTTTAAAACTAGTTGACAAGACGTAATAAAGAAAATGAGCAGACTCATGTCGCAATTGTGTGGATTGTACAGAAATACGAGTATTATTTATGACTTTCCCTCCCACCGCTTCGAGAAGCAAACCCGAATTCATTTATCAAGACTTGCTGAAAATAGATACTATCCATACGAATGTAGAACAACGAACTGACGTATGTAATTGAATTACTGCGGGTGTCAAATACCCCTTCCCTGGTCGTAATTCAATAAAGAAAATAACTTTTTTTTTTGGAGATGGGGAGAGAATATGAAGAGTGGGGTGATGCGATGGTGAGTGTCTCTGTTACTCGAAAAGAAGAAATGTACAGCACGCCTGTGCCAGGGGCTTGGGCTTCAATATTTCATCCTAGGATCTTTGTAGAGGAAGGTAATTTGTGTTTCCAGTGCTGGTTCGAGGCCGGACAGCTTGCTAGATGTGCACTTTGCTATCAACTACTGTTGTGCTGTACAGCTTCCGTGAAATTAAAGCGATTTTTCCTGGTAGTAGAAGAAAATGCACAAAGTGAAACGAAACTGTGAGACTCAGACAGGAAAACAACCATTAGACTATGGAAATAACGTACAAGGAAAATATAACCAAGGTTCTTGCTACCGTCTTTAAAAATCTGTAGGTGATAAAATAGTAATTAAAATAGAGGCACCGAAACTAACTGTTGAGTAATTTAAGATACATGTCTTCTACTCGAGAGGTCCCAGGTTGGTATCTCTGTTCCAACAACGGTCATCCTGATCGAAGTATTTTGGATTTCCTCAATCCAACCAGGCTAATGCTGGAACACAAACTAAAACCAAACCACCTACGGCCGCTTCCTTCCACAGCACTTGCAAGTCATGATCCACCATCATTACATCATGTGAATCCCGCCATTTCTCCGCTTCTTAGCATGTTACTTTAAAATCCGTAACTAATTTTTCCATCCCCCTACAAACTGCAGCTTCACAAGCACATTTCTTACCAAAGTCTACTATCACAGGAAAAGATAGTCGTATGAAACACACATGAAATTAAGCCGTGTATTTTTAATTTCAGCATCAATAAAGTAGACAACGCCAAATGTAGCGAATTCAGCATAACTGATAGTAATCACGGTTTCGCGATACTCGAAATTCTGGTGCCGTTTTTAACAGCCAACATAAACAAGTTATGACGGGAGCTATTCTGCGTGGCAGAAACATGGGGTAGGGGCGTTGTTTGACCTGAGCTCTGTAAACTCAGCTTGAAGCTAAATATGACAGATTACCGAGTTCTGTTAGTAAGGCAGGGCCGTTCTTCAAACACTTGTTCTGATTATCTGTAAGTCAGTGTACAGAAAGCATGCCTCGGCATTTAAACCATAAGAACTTCTCACTGTAATACGAAAAACCTGTGCGTATTCTGAACGTGTGTTTCCAACACTTTTCGTAACAGTCGTAGCAATTACCATTCCTCATACAAGCTACTGCACCCAGGACAAACAAATCAGTATAGCAAAACGCCACGGGGTGAACGACCAGGGAATCGGAATTCGATTCTCAGTCGATGCATATATTTCTCCCACCTCCACAGTGGCCAGAAAGGCTCTGGGACCCACCCAGCCTCCTGCCAAACGGGTACAGAGGTTCTTTCCCCAGAGGTAAAGCAGCCAGGGCGTCAAGCTAATCACTCACCAACCTCTACTCTCAGACTCAGTACTGAAGGCGAGTCGAGAAGAGTGTGGCAACGGTACTATGCACTCGTCCGGATGCGCTGTTGCTAAAGAGGGGAAAGCTACTCTTCTCCTTCTGTCCTCACCCAGACAATAGGGCAGAAATTAAACAGCGTGGAGCTATATCTTCACTGTCCCATGTCTTCATGGCGTGCCGCTTTAATTAAGCACAGGGTAAGTTTAACCTCTAACTTTCGAACAAGCCGTATGTAGACAATGTCTCTTATTTCACAGCTAAGTCTCTACAAATCATAACTTATTTTTAAGACTGAAACAAATAGTGTGCTTGAGTATGTGCAGCCTGTCTACATTGTGTATCACCGGGAGAAGTACTTCTGTAGGTCACAGACAGTGTAGACGCTCCCTCGACACATACGGGGCATCGCCCTTCCATTAAAAGCGCTATAATCTCTAAGCATTCACAAATATAATAACAGAAACCTCGCCTGAAAGGAACAAGTGAACTGGAACACCTCAAAAAATTTTATAAGAATACTCACTTTACAAAAATTCCAGGCACTCAAGAATATAATTCGACGTTCGTATGTCAGAAGAAGCTAAATCTTTAACTAACTTGTTGTATAAGCCTCAAGACAAACATGGTGTCTAATAATACGTTTCAATTCTTTATCTTATTTTTAACACAAATTTACTCCAATTTCAGCTATAAGAATTTTCCAAGACGTAAAACGTAACATTCTATACAGTGTACAATTGATATCTCAGTTACTTTTTTAATCTGTATAGTGTGCTGTTATTATGCCTATTTTAAAGAGTTCCTATACGGATACTGACTATTAAACAATGCTTGGTGGAGTTCGTTCAATTTTCAGCAAAGTGGCCAGTAACCATGTTCATACCCAGTCTACGGGACCAGTATCAAATCGGCATTATCTGCTACACAAAATTAAAATTCAGTATAGGAGATAAGCGGTGGCCGTGCGGTCTAAACGAGTACTTGGACAGTGGGTTCGAATTTCGCTCGAGACATGATTAGGTCTATATATACTCTGTGTGTGTGTGTGTGTGTGTATGTATTTATGTATGTATTTCATGTGGTATGTTGTTTTCCTGTATACTAGCCCTGCGACAGCCCCGTATCATATCATAATTCTATCAATGTCTAAACCTATCCTACATCGGAATAGGCAATGCTATAAGGCCTATATGTCACGGCAGCTGTAGACGAAACTCTGTATAAAAGAAGACAGGTCGATTTACGAAATGAAAAACATCTTTACATGTCAGGATTCTTTACTTCTGGGATACGACGCTGAGCCAATTTGTAATCTGATCCCGACGTTTGAGGCAACGTAGAGTCCTCATCGTCAAGGTAGACATGTCGGTATCCGAGTATGCAGTGACATAGCGTCACATTCTAGAAGAACGAGATCCTCATATAAACGGCTGTGAAATACACAAAACTCTCAGCCTTATATGTCGCTTCATTTTGTCATGTATCTTCTAGCCTTCGTGTACGGAATACATACAGATACAAACGAGGCACTCAATTCGACAAGTGGGAAACCTAGTTCAAAACCGGCTGACGGTTCCAGCAAAAGATCTGCGAAATTCTGAGAGTCACTTAAAACAGCTAACTAGGAATTACTGTCTCAACTCAACACAACACAACACAACACAACTGTATGTCTGTACTGATTTCCTGACTGTTGTTTTCGTGTAAGAACAGAGATGTCGCGAGAGCCTCTGCCCGGTTGGCGAACCGTATGAGGCCAGCATTTTGTTGTTGCCTCTTCGTCACATATGTACGTACGTAAACTCCAAACACACCGTGAAAGAAGTGTCAATGGAGGTAACAGACAGACCCAACCACCTGCATTATCAGTGAAAAATAAGGCGAATATTGTCAAAATCAGCAGAACAACCATGCAGTAGCTGCCCAGCTACGAACAGTTCTTAAAGGGACAGACTTGGCTTTCTGACAGCATTAATGCTGATGATCCAAGTCTTCTGAGGTGTTACACTGTGTGGGTGGGTAAACATTTCCCGACGCCTCGAAGGATAGTAGAGCCTTCATCTTCAGGGTCAAGCAGTCCCAACAGTAGTTCTTTTCTTGGCCTGCCTAGCCCTGAAGATCAAGGAATAAGAATCTAACGAAACGTCGGGAACTATTCACCCAACGAAATAGCGTAAAATCGCAGAATACGTAAATGTTCACAAATGTCTTTTAACGAGACAAAAACTGAGGCTATGAAAAACCCGAAGGTGGTGGGGGAGGGGGGCGACAACAGCCACACTTTACGCACGGTTCTGATGTTCGGTGTGATAAGAGAGTTTACTGCTCCTATCACACTCTAGAAAGAACAAATATTTGGGGTGTTTGAGAGCGAAGTACTCCGGAAATCACATAACCCAAGGTATATAAACATTGCAAGAATAAGTTTCAATAACGAACTCTTTTATAGTTTGGATTCTTCGACTGTTACTCTTAAGTCGACTGAAGCAAAAATGGTATGATCGGCGACATATGTAGCACAAACAGGAAAGGCAAAGGTGAAATTATACCTGTCAAGGTAAAGGTGTTCTAAACTCCATGAAGGAATATAGGCGGAGTGGAGGTAGAGCTCCAATCATTCTTTACTTCGTCACTGATAGAAGAAAGTTGTCAGCCTTTCACACCGGGCAATTTACCCCCTGGGAAAGGGCTCCCAGTACCCATTGAACAGGAGGATGGGTGGGCTACAAAGCCGGCCTGGACGCTTTGAAGAAAAGTCGAGTCAAACCCAGAATCTTTCAACCCGTAGCCTAGTCACTACACTGACTACACTATCCCGATATGTAAAACCTTCCTGTACACACCATTAAGGCATATGTAGGAACGCAGGTATAGCTCCACTAATTCTAAACGTTGGCACTTGATACAGGTCAGTATTCAGCTTCACGCCCCAGCCGCTTGACCCCCACGGAAGGCGCTCCCGGTACCCAATAAATGATAGAAGGGAGGAAACTCAACTGATCTAAACTCTTTCGGAGTATGGGAAAATGTCTTGTCTGTGCCGGAAATTAAAAAAATACGTCGTCCTACAGCCCGTAGATTAGAAATTATATGGACTACGGTATCCCGGTTCCTGTGTAACACAACAAGATAAATGTATTGTATTTATTATTATTATTAACAACGTTAATAGGCGATACATTAGCGATAACTAGACGTAGATTTGAGATGGTAAAATGGTCTCAGTTAAATGGAATGTAAGAATATAGGCTTAAAGAGAATTTCACTGTTGCGGGATCACTCCAATAGTTCCATGCGTGATTTCAGGCTTCTGCCGCCGTGTCAATGAGACCTTAACTCTTCTGAGATGTTACGCAGAGTAAATTGGTAGTTAGTTACCGACGTTTCGGGACAACCTACCGGTCTGTCTACAACAGTCAAGCAGACTGCTTGACCCTTAACTTCCTCAACTGTTTACTATGAAACCGTACAATTTCCTATTCATGTTTATCACTTCAATAAACTCACAAATACTATACCATGGGGTTATTTTAGCCTGTTAATCAGTTAATTTTGAAAGTTTGGATCTCGTTAAGATATCCTCTCACATTTCTCCCGTCTCCAAAGTAACAGGTCACGTGCACGATAAAGTCACGAATATCGTCTGTCTGGTACTTGACAATTCACACATAGGCTTACCTCACAAGCAGTGCGGTGGCTCCTCCAACAGAACGGAAAGAGTGACGCAAACAAACCAATTTGAAACGTGAAAAAAAAACTGAAAATTAAATGCAAAAATTATAACGTGGTATCAAAAGCATGTGATAGATAATTAACGTTCGCTGCATTTTAGTCCTACAGAAACAGACAGATGGAGATGGACATGGCGTTCAACTGGGGAGATGCACGATTCTCTTAGTTACGCTATATTTCAAATGGGAATAAGAAGGAATTAATGCGACGTGTAGTATTCAGTCACTGTTACATCGCCGCGTTTACTTGCCACAAGAATAAATACAAGAACATGTTAGATTGTAAGATTTTAGGTTCTCACGGAAGTGGCTATGAATAATACTGTCTTCGGGTGCGTACAACGTGTAATAGTATAGTAATTTACTGACATTTCGGAGAATAGTGCTGCACCACCTTCAGAACTGAAGATGGAAGCAAAATGTTCTTCCGTAACTAACTAACTAACCAACCAACCAACTTGATGGAGCAGAGTCCTTCTTGAGAAGCTAACAGGTCCTCAGCTAGTCAAGAAATTCCCCGCATTTTATGGAACCCGAAGGTTCATTACCGCATTCACAAGAGCCCACCACCTGTCTCTATCCTGAGCCATATCAATCCAGTCCATGCCCCCCACCCCACTTCTTGAAGATCCATTTTAATATCATCCTCCCATCTATGCCTGGGTCTTCCAAGTGGTCTCCTTCTCTCAGGTCTCCCCACCAAAATCCTGTATGCACCTCTCCCCTCCCCCATACGTGCTACATGCCCCGCCCACCTCGTTCTTCCGTAATGTCAGTTAATTTTGTAGCATGCTACACGACGTCACAACCCAGAAGACAGTATTCTTCTCACTTTATGTTCGTAACCGTCGAACTTACCTCGTCTGATACTCCTCCCTACATACCTGCACATACACAGATACTATCTTATGGTGATTCATATATTCTACAATAATTACACGTCACGTTCCGAAATGGACACACAGTATACGCAAGCCGTTGCACTTCACAGAGTCTCCTTTCTATCCTCCCGTTCTAACCACATACCAAGCCTAATAAAAGGCCGTGACATGGCTCAGGCGGTTAGTCGCCGGCCTCTCACCGCGGAGGCCAGGGTTCGATCCCGGGTCAGTCCATGTGGGGCATTGGGACAGGTTTTTCCCGAGTACGTCGGTTTCCTCTGTCAATTTCATTCCACCAGTGCTCCATTACACGGAAAAACGAAAAAACACTAATCATATTCATCACAGGGTTGCACAGTAAGCCTCAAGGCTGCGATGGGTCCGTAGCATCTGCTACGGGACCCTTCACAAAAAAAATATGGTCTCCAGCACAGTAAAAAGTGTTGAGAAACCTGCATCACAAGAAACATTAGAACAACGCCAAACCAATTTATTTTTTTTCTGCTCTGTTCATGCCTACCCAGACATTTCTGGATTTCTGTAAGAAGCAATAAAGAAATAATCCACACGATTCCCGAAAAAGAAGTGACAGGTTTATCAGTACTTAATTTACGACAAGGTCCACAAAGAATAATCCCTGCAACACTCCATAAGCCGCACTAATTACCTGTCTAAATTCCTTAAACCAGTTTCATCATTCAACCTCCACCAGATCCACCGGTTAAATGTCCAAGGTTATCTTTGATTCTGTTACGGGAGGCTACAAGAATCAAACAAAATAAACAGAAGAGAACAGAATAGAACAGAACGAAGTTTGAACAGTCAGTAAGCATGGAAATATCATACCGTAACTGAAGACATAAATTCACTAAAACCATGGAAAAAGTGTAATTATCTCTCAATATTTGCGACAATGCGTGGCATATTACACCACACAAACACACACACCACTGCGAAACTTTCAAGCACTTATCTTCATTTTCTGACGAGTTACGGCTTTCACCAACAGAGGCAGAGAGAGGCGGAAGCACATAGTTACACAGACGCCTCTATCATATGCATATATGTGTATGGCCATGTCAAACGTCCGAGATATTAATACAAAAGACGTTTCGGGAGCTGAATCTCTTACTACAATCAGCCAGCACCGGTGGTCTAATTGTATACAACTTGAGGCTTCAGCTTCGATCCCAACCGTTGTTCTTAATCTCTAAAGAAAAAGTGTCCTTGTAACGTCAACCAGTCAGTGCAGCCAACTGCCAATGCCAACCGTACCGACTCTACACTAATACCCCGTAACTCTGCGTACTGCGCGCTTTAACTTTTATCTGTAGCGTTCATTGCGTTGTCAAAATAAAGAAATACGGTAATTTGTTGGAAATGAAACCCCTTTTTTTAGAATATTTTTATCATGAGCTCTAAATACACCTCAGTCAATGCAAAACGAACCCACATGTGTATGGCAAATGTCACTGTATTATCGACAGTAATGAAGATAACGTTCAAATTAATGCAAATGACCTCCGTAGCTGTACCATCTGATGATAATCCGTGTACTTTATTTAACCCGTTGTATGGAACTATATGATATACAACTATATTTTTGTGTACAAACGACTCGACGGAAATAAAATCAGAACGAAATTATTTTTCATCACGTCAGATGGTTTGTTTTGAAAGTTTAAATTCTTGTGCAATTTAATGTCACTCTTAAGTAAAAATTATAATTATATAAGTACGAGTATTTTTCAGCACAGGTTTAAATAAAAATGACAAGACAGCCAAACCTACATGACCGACTGACTATGCATAAGCCTGCGAGCAGTTCTTAGTATGACTTACAGTTCCTATTTGCCTTCAGTCAACAAGTATTAACAATTCCAAGTCAATACAATTCACTAACACATTTCTGTACACATTACTTCAGCAGTGTTATATTCGGAATATCTTCTCCAATTATAATTCCTAACCCATAAAAAGTTTCAAAATAAATTTGTCGGAACACCTCACAAGAAGATACGAGTACTAGAAGACTTTAGCTTAAATCGGAGGATGTTATTAAAGTGAATCTTAATTATGGTATAAATGTGTGAATTTGATGCAACTGGTTCGCCATAGGATCCAGTGGGTTCTTGTCAACACGGTAATCGAGTGTCAGCTAAGCGAATATAAACTTGTGAAAAATATACACTGCACAAATAATGAAGTACATTATTACTAACAGGGCATTATTACAGAACAGAGGTGGGTTGGTCTTTTTTTTAATGGCTCCACAGCCCCTTGGGGGCCTAGGCCGCCTCATTGTTCGAGGCTTCACGATCACACTTTGAGACACACCACACTCGGTAGGACTCCTCTGGACGAGGGACCAGCCTGTCGCAGAGACCTCTACCTGACAACACACACCACTCGCAAGAGACAGACATCCATGCCCCCGGCGGGATACGAACCCACAATCTCAGTAAGCGAGCGGCCGCAGACCCACGCCTTAGACCGCGCGACCACTGGGATCGGCGGGTTGGTCTTTAGCGTCATTAAATTCATATAAAACTTCACGAAAACACATTAGAGAGAGGGAGGGAGACGACTGGATTTGCTGATAGGTCTAAAATACGGGACGTGTGCTAATGAAGCGTGTGGTGTTATATATTCGGTTTAACTGTAACGAAGTTTCACATCTCTGAGTGGTGAAGTCTTTGCCACCTTCACGCCGAAGTCGCACCGCGAAGAGAACACCACAATAGTTAATGTTCATTAATAAGCGGACCTGAGCACACACATCTCTTAATTAATTGCATGGCACTATAAAAACTCAAATTAGAATAAACCGTGTTAATAAATAGTTATTCCAGGGAAAATAGCTGGATGCACTTTAAATCATCAGATATGAGATCTGAAGTAACGTCAGATAAAATGCTACAGCCTTGCTTTTTTTTTTTTTTTTTGTTAGTAGTACTGAAAAACTGACGTGAGAAAAAAACAGGAGCTGATGAAAAGGTATGTTAATAAAGACAAAACGAATACATGCAACAGCAGGTTTTCTCACTGGAAGCAGCAAGCAAAGATTACAATTTTAACCGCGCATGCCCTTGTCACATGTAATACCTAAGTCTATGCTTCTTACGTAAACATCATCTTATAATTCAATGCACGAAACTGTAGTCTAACGACCGTATCATTACAATAGCTTTTTTTCTCTTTTTAACTGCAGTAAATTCTATCAAAACAAAATGCAAAAATAACCACAACAATCCGTTTTCATACAATTTTCCGTTCTATTTAAATGTTTAATTCCTCGCATCTGGCCATTCTAAGCAAACTACATCTTCGTCTCCATCTTCTTCTGCTTGTCTTCTTGTCTTTTCGGACTAGGACATCAGTTTGACGCCTTTTCAGATTCACGAACCGGTGAAGCAGCAGCATTTTCCGCAGATCAGTATCGCTGCGCACACAACAGTCTACACGACTTCAAAACTTGTTTTACAGTACAAAAACTTTATGTCTATTTGAATCCAAAGAACGTCATCACCATCAACACTGAACAACATACATACATACTATAACACAGTCGGTATAGCGACTCACTACGGGCTGGACGGTCCGGGGATCGAACCCCGGTGGAGGCGAGATTTTTCGCAGCTGTCCAGACCGGCCCTGGGGCCCACCCAGCCTCCTATACTATGGGTACCGGGTCTCTTTCCCGTCGGTAAAGCGGCCGGGGCGTAGAGTTGACCACCCACCCTCATCTAGTGCCAGGGTTAAAGAAAGAGTAGAGCTATACCTCTACTCCCCCTCTGGGCCTTCATGGCCCGTTCTAGGGAGAATTTACCTTACCTTTACCCATTTTAATATGACCCTTCCACCTTCGCCTAGTCTCTCGCAACACTAAGACATGTACCACCTTCATGTTTATATTTAGATCTAATATATATGAGCTCTTCCCTTCACGTTTTGCGCCTAAAATTTTGTATGCGTCTCTCTTCGATCTCATGTGCAGCTATTTGAAATGCAACTAAAAAAATATTCCGTGTGATGGCGTGGACTGGATTCAGCTGGCTCCGAACAGGATCAATGACACGACCTTGTGAACATGCTGATAACCCTTCGGGTTCCATAAAAGGCGGGCACTTTCTTGGGTAGCTGAGCGACTATCATCTGTCACAAGAAATACTCTGCTGCAGACTTAAGAGTTCAATTACAGCACAGACAGCAGTGACATCACGGCTAAAATGTGGAGAGGGGGAAACTCTGAGCATTACATTTACCTTGGAAACATACCCTAACGTTTTGTTTCCTGGTTACAGGCACTTGCAGTTGTTACTGCCATCCAGTATTATTCTACGCGACAATGACGACAGCTGAGCATCATGTCTCGTTGATCTAGTACGACAACAGTAGAACTAACTTCTCACTTCACAGACACGGCTACGGGATGAATGAAACTTAAAGGACGCTTTAGGCGCTAACAAGCATGTAGGTAATTCCCCTCCTATTCATAATACCTTAACACTGTTTTACAGTTTATAACCATTAGTCACATTCAAAACGGCCCTAGGCGCACCAATACTCTATTCATTGAGGTTCTACACTACACTGTCACAAAGATCTACAACATTTAAAGCTGCAGGCGCATTAAGTTTTCCAAAAATCTAGGAGACACTTCAAAATTCTTTGTGCCAGAGGCAAGTTCCATGCTCAGGACCCACAACTATTACCCTCCAAGGTGCAAAATTTAGTGGCCACGGCCAACTGGCCCCCGGGATTCGTGCCCCCGGATTTAAAGCTATGTGAAACGTGTTCCTGTGTGGTGCACACCAAATGAAATGTAAGGGAAACTAATGCTTGGCTACATGTAGCATATGTGAAATGTCTGCAATAACTGAATACTGAGGCTACAGGGTATCAAAACCATAAATACCGCATTTGGAAAATGTGTGTCCCTCAAAATGGAGTACACCTCCCCCTCCTATTGTCCTCTTTTCTCCAGGTTGTGATACAAATGAACCCTTCAAGAACCTGACTTGACGTGCAAGTAGTACGCCACAGGAAACACAAACTGCTTATCAGACAAGAAACAAGTAACATCCAATACTGTACAATCGTGAATGCGGTGTTTAAAAGGGATAAAGAGTTACAGACATCAGGAAGCCTACTCCGAAAATGTTCTCCATTTTCAAATGACAGACCTTCCAAATCGGTACCAGAGCTCTGTTTAACCAGCATATCAGGCGATAACTCATTTTCAGAAAGACTACCTGAAACACTTATCGTAACACTCTGGCCCCTCGCATTAAAGGGCAACGCAGACTGAGGGTGTTCGATATGAGGGGGCTAAGGAAAGTATTCGGAACTAAGAGGGAGGAAGTGACAGGAAGCTGAACAGTAATGCAAGGAGGGACGTCATAATTTTTACCCCTCGCCACATATTACGACGATCAAATCAAGGATAATATTGGCTAGAGATGTAGAATGCATAGGAGCGGAAATAAATTAATACATATTTTGATAGACGAGAACGTCTGGAAAACTTAGGCTTAGATGAAAGGATGCTATTAAAACGGACCTTAAAAGTGATAGGATAGTATGGCGTGGTCAAATTTATGCGACCCAGAGGAGAGATTAGTGACAGACTCCCACAAACAAGGTAATAAAATTTCGAGGCCCATAAAATATGGGAATTCCTTGACTAAGTAACTACCATATCCTTAAGAGGGGCCCTGCTCCATGGAGTTGGTTGGTTAGTTTCCGTATCACTCTCAGTAGAAGTGTCGAGGGCAGTCAGAACACTGTGGTGCGCTGTACCAGTTCCGCAAACAGTTGTACTGTGCAGTCACGTCGGAAAAGTTACACAAAAAGAGGGGAGGATGTTAATTCAGAAATGTAATGTGCCGCTAGAGCTAGCGGAAACATGTTATGTCGTGAAAAGCTTACAAATTTAACGCTGATTATGTCAGGTTTCGTCATTCAGTGTTTCCCAGAAAACTCCGCTGAAGGGTATTAATGCACATATATGGGATCAATTCATATGGCACACAAATTCTATTACAGATCGCACATATGAAAAGTAGGTTCTACTGTTAAATTCACATATTGAATTCACACTTAAACCTCTAATATCATGCGTACTTTTTATCCCTCGAATTTCATAGACACCGATGGCGAAACTTGTGGGACTGGGTGCCAAAAATGCCAGACTACATCTTCGCTCTTATGAAATGTTACGCAGTGTACATTGGTAGTTAGTTACCGACGTTTCGGGACAACCTATCGGTCCCATCTTCAACGGTCAAGTAGTCCAAGAAAATGATCGGACGGATAGGTTGTCGCGAAACGTCGGTAACTTACCACAAATCTACGTTGCGTATCCTCCCTCCCCCAGAACAGCGAAGATCTTATTTACACAGCGGCGGAAGGCAGAGACTGATAAGAAAAGCCTTCAACGTGACAGGAGAATTGCTGCGCAACAGGAGGGTCTGGAGTTAAAGGAACATTTAGGTAGAATTGTTTCGCCATGAACAGTTTTGCTTCTAAACTTTATTTACGTAAACTAATTTAGAACAAGTAACGTATTTCATATAAACGGCACATTATAATATAAGGAAGTTATCTTCTTTCTTGGACTTTGTCCATCGTCTAATTTTTAATGGCGTATTACGTTTTTGGTTGGTCCAGGTTTTATTTCCGAGTCTTGTAGTTAATTTTTAATTTTCAATATCCATTTTCATGTTACTACCTATGGACAAGACCTGGTCTCAGGTGCATATCTTAAAAAGTTTACTGAACTATGGTGTCCAGTGACTGAGAATAGCTCTTTCTAGGGGTCCACCAGATTAGATGCTTTCCTTTACCTGAAGACGGAAGCACAGCCGACTTCCGAAACGTACTACTCCATTAAAAACTAGACGATGGACAAAGTCCAAAGAAAGATCACTTCACTAAGTCATATACCACCGTCAGAGCCCCATAGAGTACATAATAAGGATCAACAGTAATTACAATCTGAAACAAATGCAAGAGTTTTATTTACAGTGTAAACATTAACACATCTGAGTCAAGACGAACCTATACAGCACCAGCGAAGGATGAACATTTCTTTGCTACTCTTGATTTGCAAAGACATTTTCATGTGAAAATATGGCGACACATCAAATATAACAATGTGCCAAACAAATTATTTTCGCGTGCTGCTTTGGGCATGAACGTCATACTTTCGCCATTCCTGGCCTATAAAAACTGAGAACAGGAATGCATCTTATGATCTATGGGCAAGAGGAGTAGCCTTCTGAGAAAGCCTTAGGCTCGAAAACCGCAGGCATTGTTCAGATTTTCAGAATACACACATACATACTCTTACATAATTCAAAATTTATCTTCGAATTAAAGTTGCGAAAAGACATCAAATTACGTAGAGGACTAGCAGAAGAGGGAGTCCCCTTACAAAACACTCGGCGAAATGAAACAATCAGAAGCCTAAATTGTATAGACAAGAATGATTAAAGGCCGGCCGTCTAATGCATGAAAAAAGAAACTATTATTTTGCGCGTTAGTGGCAAAAGCGGCCAAAGACTGAATCTGCTGTCATCAGTGACTCTCATCCACAGCTACAATCATCTCAGCCTTGAGCCCACATTCTCTTCGGCTTCTAGTAATGAAATAAATCTTTAACTTACGTGTCACTGAAATCTACAGCTTCCATGTGACGTCATTGCAAGAAACATCAACCGATTTCCTATAACAAGCGGCGTCTGCTTGTTTATTTTAATTTGACCAACATTCCGCTACTTTGTGCTCCTGCGCTTGTTTTCAGTTTGATTTCGTACTGTTGCCATTAACTATTCTTGCTTCAAAGCATCGTAATCTTGATCATAACTTTCAAAGTTCTTACATGTTTCCCCTCCACCCTTCTTTCTTTCTTTATTCTATTCCCTTCCTTGTTATACTAATGAATTTTTCTTCCCTTTCTCTTTCCTCAGTTCCAGTGCCAATCCATTGTGTTATAGAACTCGTAACAGAAGCTATGCTACCGCCGGCACCGTTCTGTGTATCACTGGGACACGTGAAGATGCAGGCACACTAACCGAGTCCAGCCCAGTCGAATCAAATAGCGTGACTCATTAAAACGGTCACTCACGGATGAATATACACGAGGATCGTGCGTGGACTTGATTCATGAGCATATTCGTCTTCATACACGAACACTTCCGTTACGACCGGACAGGAAGTCAGTACACAGGCGATGTCTGAATTTGTAAATATGAATAAAGAAATTGCTGGGCAGATATAAAGCGTGGAAGAAGTTTGGAGGGAAACGTCGAGTATCGGTCCGTGAAAAATACAGCCACACGAATGTATTACAATAATACTGAGGTCAAGCTGAACACTAGGCTCGGTAATCCCACGCCCAAGGATAGCAGTGAATCGCTCAAACCCCTCGTCGAAGAAACATATGAGAGTAACGGCACCCTGACATAATGTATTAACAACTTCCAAAGTTGAAAATGCAGGCTGACAAGCCTGCCTGCATGTAATTTCGAAAAAGATGGAAATCCTGGGAACCGGAAGACGCAACTCTGCGTAGCTGGACCAAGAATTAAGCAGCAGTAAGTCACACACTGGTCTAAGAAAAATTATGTATTAGCCTATCTGAGATATAAAATTATACTTACACCCTTCTGCTTCTCAGGTCCAGAACTGTTAACAAGATTCGCAGCCACAGGGAGGAGTTACAAAGATCTGAAAGTTACGTCGCTGTTCTCTACGACATCTAGGAGGAATGCACGTAGGCCGTTACCAGGAACGACATCGAAATACGAGAACAATTAAGGAGAATTAGATGAGGAAACATTATTGCGTTGTTACAATATTCAATTCAACGAATTCTTCCCAGAACTTCCGATTGTCACTAAATAGCAATTTTAACTCATCCATGTTCAGTGGTTACTACACGTACTACCAAGTTCAACGTTCAAAAACTCTGCATTTTAAAACACAATGCTTGTGAGTTCCGTGCGATTCTCACAACAAATTCTAACTACTCCCCTAAACACCATTAAGCTGTTAGCCTTTGTAGTGGAAATTGCGTGTATTTACTGTGAGGTACGAAATTAATTTTTATATATAATAAAGATTAGTTTTCTTGTTCAGAGCTTTAATAAAGTGTCGAGTAATGCCAACGACGTTTATCATTTTATTTATTTATTTATTTATTTATAGTTTATTTAACGACGCCGTCTTTCGCTCAAAAAACACAGCGTCGAACCGTGTGATGATTAGTGAGCAATGTTTTGTAAGTAATGTGGACTGAAACGGTTATAGTCTAATTTGAGGCACTGCCCGGTATTTACTAGGACAAACTGAATATAAATATGCGTAACCTCTGTTAGTATAGTCAGGAGAGTCAGAGATTCAACGCGGACACCTCCCAAGGGCAAACAGCGTTACCACATGAGCCAAACCGCTCCACTTTACAGTTTAGATATCCTAACACACATCAGAACATTCTTAATATGAGCTGTAGTTATCTAATTACACTTGCGGGTATGATACTGCCGTCTCATAATCGCAGCGAGAATTGATTTGAAGTATTTCTCATTCATTCTTTAGTCTGTCTTACGACAGGTCCGTAGCCTCTTCCAAAGCGAGTTCTCCACAGGGTGCGA
This sequence comes from Reticulitermes speratus, assembly GCA_021186555.1. Taxonomy (NCBI): domain Eukaryota; kingdom Metazoa; phylum Arthropoda; class Insecta; order Blattodea; family Rhinotermitidae; genus Reticulitermes; species Reticulitermes speratus. The sequence goes on from JAJKFL010000330.1 coordinate 16,320,246, forward strand.
CCCAGTTCTTCCTCTTTCAATTTCCAGTATCTTCTCTTTTCCTTACGGTCATCCCGTAGTTGCTTACGCCTTCTTCCTAGTCTTCCCGTCATTTCTATCCTTCCCACTAACTTTCCTTCAATCACGTGTTTTAGAAGGCAGTTTATACGCAAGATGTGACCAATCCAATTAGCCTTTTTTCTTTTTATTATAGGTAGAATACTCCTCTCCTCCCTGACTCTGTGTAATACTTAATTTCTTACACGATCGGTCCAACTGATCTTCTCCATTCTTCTCCAGTACCACATTTCAAAACTTTCCAGATACGTCTGATCTACTTTCCGAAGTGTCCACGTCTCAGCACCATACAAAGCTACGCTCCCAATGTAGCACATTACTAGTTTCTTCCTTAAATTTGAGTCCAGTTTGTTGGTGAAAAGATTTTTCTATCGTGCAGGATATGTTCAGTGAAGTTTCGTTCCAATTTCAATAAAAGTAATTATATAGAAACCAAAGCGATCAAGTTTTCAGGATAATGTACTAACAGGATATAAACTGACAGTAACATCACTAGTTTACTTCAAGCGTTATTAATACCTGACTGTTCCGTGATAAGCTATCTCTGGCCTTCTTCAACCAGGACGTGCAAACTAGAGGTATGACATTTTTCGCAGCTACAGCGTCCAATAGACGAGGTACTACATCATGTAAACGCTCGACTTACGTATTGAACAGTCCCATTACACTGCTTATCACTGTCGTCACAAGAATATTTACACATCAATCTACGGAACAAATGAGTGGCTCTGGTGACAGTTTAAGGTGCAGAGTTCTTCCCGTCGTTCAATGAGATACTGACAGGGCTAAGGTTAATTTCTCCTTAATTTGCTAAGGATTAGAATGACCGGCCTATTTCTATTTAGAAATAAATTCTGAAACGATTAATCTTTACTAAGGTATAAAAGTGATGGTAATACTAAGACAGATTTTAAAAATAAGGTATGGGGGTGTAAAGTAGATAAATCTGGCTCAGAATATTACTCATGTTAAGGATCAGTTGTGGACTCATGTGGACATGACAGTGCGCCTTCGGCGTTCCACAAAAGGTGCAGAATTTCTTCACTGGCTGAGTAACTATCAGCTTGTCAAGAAGCAAGGAATTCTTGGGACGAGATATTAGTTCGTCACATAGCTTTATAGTAAGCAAACCACATAAAAGAGACGAAGAATGATCCAATGCTATGGCCCATTACCATGACAACTACAGTTATGAGCATCTCAAACACTTATGTTTCCATATATAAACATTCACTGTCAAGTTAAAACAAAATCTCACTCCGATAAATCCACAGCCGTTGAAGCTTATCTCTGTAACTCCGTGATACATCCAAATTTCGTAATATCACCACTACGCTTTATGAGCGTATGTTCCTGAAGATTCAAGCATTCTGATATATTACGCCATGTCGATTTGTAAACAGTTACAGACGTTTCGAAGCAGCGCAGTACCATCATCTTCAGCGCCAGATAATAAAAGGCACTCCCAGAAGATTTTAATCCTCAAAAACGCCTCCAGGAGAACCTCAAATATCGCCTATTTCCTCGTGATTCGCCTACCATATTAATACAACACAGTACAGCACAGTTAAGGCGCCAAGATCTGTTCACTTCTTAGATCCAGCTTCTCTATGCGGAGCAACGAATGGGTCTCCCTGAAAGCAATTCGGCAGCTCAAGTGGGTTAGGTCACCAGGTTCTTGAGACAACGTGGTCAGAATAACAATCTTAATGGCTCATTAATATTCCGGGAGGATATCCTGTGTGAACCTATATCCATGCTACTTACGGCAAGCCGCTTCGTGTGAACACTGACGCAGTATTTCACCTCATGTGCGTTTCTTCATACAAACTGTCTCAAGCGGTAGTGCTTCTGACTTATATAAGGGAGGTACCCGGTTCGAATATTTGCCGGTAAGCCAACTGTCCTTACTGGAAGTAGTCGCTGTCTTCCTCAGTTCCTCCAGGCAAACACCGGGTAGGTTATTAAATTAGGCCACGGCCGCTTCCTCCAACGTACTTTTCAAATTATTACTCACATTTTTTCAAACATGCGACGCTATGCAGTCTCAGTTACTGGCAGTGTCAGTAAATAAAGCACGCAGACAAAAGCATAAAAAACTTGTTTTACTTTAAACCAGATTAACAGATCACAAAAAATGCCAGCACACCAGGAAGCGATCACAATGTATTCAAATTCTACACAGCAAACCAAGATTTGCTTACCTGTTCAGTAAAATCGCAAAGAAAAAATATAAACAAACGTGGATGCAACCCGACTACACCTGTCACACCTTGTGGTCCGGTAAGAAGTTCACTGTCCGATTGTAAAAGTCGTCCAACCTTTAGACGAAGCGTAAGAAGCAATCATTCTACCGCACTAAACTAGAGGTTTAAACATTCCGCGAACAGAACACGAGAATAGTGGGAATACGAAACGAAATGTTCATGCTACGACAGTTACCACATCTACGGCTGAAGTAGAGCGTACAGGCGGTTTGATCACTTCACTGGGTCTTACAAAATCAGACTGTAAATTTTTTTCCGAAAATGTTTCACAAATTTCATTAACGACCTATCCAATTAAATTCAAATTCTGCATTACCACATGAGCTACTTGCTGAAAGAAATAAAATTAAATTACTAGCCTATTTCATTCTTCTCTTGGACCTACTTTGCTCCGTTCAACAAATAGAGCACACGATTTTCTGCCTCAGTGCAGGATTTTATTTGTAATTATCCCCGGTACAATTCCATTTCAATATGTGTCCATAATCTAAATGACAAGCAGAATTTGGTGATTATGTCCGTCATTACACGCAGTGTATCACATAAACACACACAAGTTTCGTAACTACCTGTTCCCAGTAGCGCAGCATTAACCGTTTCCATGTTACGAACAAGTAATCTCCGTCAGAAACACCGCCCAATTGCCCTGTTTTATTGTCTATCAGTGTACAATTCTCTTCTTCTCTGTGATAATTTACGCCACAAAAAGCCTATATAGCTCTTTCGACATAAAACGTCTGTCTTAAGTTACTGCAGAAAAGAAGCCAGAATTATTTGAGAAGAAAATTTATCATTTGAAAGTTAATACCTGTTTCAAAGGCCGAACCATTTCTTAGAAGCATTAAGAAGGTGCACAAGACGCGTTCAGCCACACACAATGTAACGTCTGTAACGACATGAAAAATGTTTCTTCTTGATAAAATGTGATATGAGAAGAGAGCCTTAGTGATAGAAATGCTGACTTTGAGAATCGCTGACGTGAATGTATGTACCAAAACATTTGTAAAATTAATTGTTATACACTTACTCCCTGAAAAGTACATAGTAAGTGCGTCTAATTTGACACCCATTTTAATAAAGGCCAAATTCCAAGAATGTTGTGTCATGAAAACAAACACTAACGGTATGTACACGTTCCTGGGTGAGCACTTTTGTATTCACTACGGTAATTTTGAAATTTTTTAAGGAATAAATTAAAACGTATGGTGTATGAGATCAGAAATATTATGTTCACAAATTCGCCCACATAGCCACTTCCGGGAAAAAAGACCTGAAGTATGAAAAAATCGAAGAAACACGTCTGTGGAGTACAAATAAAGATCAATTAATCAGTTTTGGCGCCTCCAACCACGGCAGGTTAATTGCTGCATGAGAAAACACAGTGTGGGGGAAAACGCTTAAAATATTTGAAAACTGTCAAGAGCTGTGAGATTTCAACTGAATTTTATTGCCTTAATACAAATAAATGGAAACTTGTGAAAGCGGTACTTGTTACCTGGATAACGAACACACTAATCAGTATTTTATCCTTATATTTCGTACTGTTAATATTAAAGCATTGTTTAAGATCTTCTAGCCATCTAAGCAAAATCCTAGATATGCTGTCGTTTTTCACACTGCTCTAATACACATACTTCTAGTTTTAAGGATGTTCACTTAAATAATGTTCAAGTTCACATACTAACACTAGGAGAGGGCCGGGATAGCGTAGTCGGTATAGCCACTCGCTACGGGCTGGACGGTCCGGGGATCGAATCCCTGTGGGAACGAGATTTTCCGCACCCGTCCAGACCGGCCCTGGGGCCCACCTAGCCTCCTATAAAATGGATACCGGGTCTCTTTCCCGAGGGTAAAGCGGCCGGGGCGTGAAGTTGACCACCCACCCTCATCTAGTGTCAGGGTTAAAGAAAGAGCAGAGCTATACCGCTACTCCCCTCTGGGCCTTCATGGCCCATTCTAGGGAAAACTTGACCTTTACCCTTTACTGACACTAGGTTAGAAAGCGTGAGACACTTTGCTTCAACAGTAACACACAAACAAATTCAGCCACACCCTAGTCAGAACCACTAACATCCTAAGAGTTAAGCCACAATAAATGTTATTGTTATTAGCATTGTTTACTGGTGAAGCGTGAGATACAATTTCTTTCTCTCAATGTCTGTCCTCCCACAGCCTCAAGGCCTGTTACTGCTCTTACTGTCTTGCTTCCACTTTCAACGTTTATCCTCACTTACTCTTTCCACCACGTTCTCGATTTCTCGCAGGTCCCTTTCCTTTAGCTTAAAATGCGCTGCCATTTTGGGTAATCTATCTTCTTCAGCCTGGAACTGTTATTTCTATGTGACAGAGTGGTTTACAAATGAAACGTACTCCAGTGGGACGCGTGTACTGTCCCATTCTTCTTCAAAGTATTTATAGCAATCCCATATAAACCCATATCAATATATCTATTTTAAAAACAGGCCATAATTTCGAAATTACAGCTCAAAGTAAATGGTAACACTTCTGACATGTATCTGGGCGGCCCGGTTCGGATTTTGGCGAGAACACCGATTACCATCAGGCTCGCCGGACAAACGCTTAGTCCCTTAAATAGGCCACGACCGCTTCCTTCCCCATTCTTTCCAATTCATTATTCACTACAGTAAAATCATCCCACACTATGCAGTCTTGAGTTACTGAAAACGTTACTAAACAAACCACAAGTAACATAGCTCAAGTGATTTATTAGTGAATCAATAACTTTTAACCGCGGCAAAACGATTGATATGAAAGATTTTTAAGGGAGGGTGGACTCTACATGAATTTAGACGAAGGTGATCGTGTTACGCTTCAGTACATTATTTAAATACCTATTTCTTGGAGATACTGAGCAGGATATCCTGTAATCCAGTCAACATTCAAAGAGGTTACTTCCTGTGTACAAGTCTAGATTGTTGCATCAACCACGTCAGTTGTTCCAGAAGAGCTTAACGACAGTCGGTCCTGAACCCGAGTCTGGCGAATGGTTTCAGATCACGACGACCTGACTAATGACAGCCTCAAGGAGACATGGTGGGCCAAAGGGTAAGGCGTTGGCTGATTGGATTCAGTGCAGATTTTTCTGCAGACACGTCCCTTCCCGCGCCACTGACATTGACAAATATTACCGAGTGTGAGACACAACAGGATCCCACTGTGTTTCAGAGCCCAGTCACAATATTCATCATTATCCTATCATGGGAAGGGGAGGGGGGGGGGGAAATATCCCGACTTACGGGCAATTCCACATAAAATTTAGATTCCTCTCGTCATCCTTACCGAACCAGAATAATACAAGAAACTTCATCCGAAGGTGTACGATGCTATAAAGTCATTATCTCCACACGTTCTTATAAATTTATTGCAGCCACGCCTCGGTGATCTTGCTTCGAGGTTGTTGAATTCCAAATGCAGCTTTGCATTACCGAGAAGTTACTAAGCTACCAAGATTAAACTACTCCGAGATCTATTTTTGGAAATTTAGTAGGCCTGCAGACGCCGGATAGGTAAGACGTGCCATACTCTGCCCACAACACGTTACACAAGTCTGTCTCGTAATAATAATTTTATAAGTATATACAGGAAACAAGTAAGTCAATAGTGGGAAGGAATCACTTTCCAAATAATAGTGAAAAACTGTGTAAATATTTACCAGTATAATCTCCGATACACGTCTAAAATGTCAAAACAAGAACGTCCCACTTAAAAGCCATATCTTCGAAAAATTTCCACCTCAATAAGCGAGACCACTATAAACTTATACAGGCCTACCTCTGAAGAATTACCTACACTTCTACTGATTTTACCTCCTAACATTTTAATATTATTATTTATTTTATATTGATGTATTCTTGATCCAGTCTTTTTAAAACTATAAACATAGTTACACAAATTCTATTCGCAAGGCTGTTCTTCCCATGTTATGTATATCCACATAACAATAAGAATTATGAGGTTTCGAGATATCGATGCCATATAAACTGTGTCTATTCTTTTAATCTTGCATTTAACGTGAAAATGGCATTATAGGCCGAAAAAGTAGTTGAAAATAATAAATTGTGTTTTGACTGGAATTATGGTAATTCTAGTTACTCAAAACACAACTGGGATGAATGCTTTAAAAAAACACGTAGCAGTTTATACACGTCATCAACTGACGTCTGGATAATGAAATGAAGGCGGTTACTACAGCAGGCCTGTTCAAACTAAGGACGGATTTGGCAGACAAGTAATACCTACAAAATATTGGGATGTAGCCAGATGAGAGATGCAAACAATATGTGGAATTAGCATTAATATGAAGTTCAGAGAAATAACACGCGATATGGGAAATGGAAAATGGTACAGAACTGTGTCCAACTTTGCTGTTAGCAATTGAACGTTCGAGTTCTACTGCTACAGACTAAATGGAGTTTTTGGTTTAAACAATTTTATACTATACATATTACGGAAGAGTCTGAATTATACCTATGTACAGGAAATGGGACTATCTTGTTCGAATCACGGCAGACTGGATAATATAACCAAGTTGCTTATTATTTCGCAATATGTCAGGGTTACGATGCGCCCCTTACCCTAACAACAGCCTTAACACCAAGCGATGCAGTCCACGTTCACACATGAAAAGGACCGGGCCTGATTTAACAAATGCCAGGACCATTCCAGACAACAGAGTCCTGTCAGTTGGATCCACTTCGGAAAAAATGTCACTGCAGGAAAACAGGTTATAGTAGGCTACGGAAGAAGTAAGCGTGGGGACTGGGAGGGTGAAAGAGGAATTTCTGTAACTGATAGCTCCTGCTCAGGTACAGTTCCTGGGCCTGCAGACCGTTTCGTATGCCACAACATCCCTGTAACCACAGGAACTACAGCAGGGCCGTCGAAACTATGATGTGCGTGTCCAAAGTAGCACGCGCATCCATTGCTGTCCCAAGCTTTTTTCTTTTTGTTTGGCACGACCAACCTTGCTATTTTATGAAGGATAAACGTGCGTGTGTAGACACATAGGCTTACATACATACATACATACATACATACATACATGACATACACACGACTATACATATCTGAAGGCGTGGAGATTATTCATCATTATCGTTACTACCAAATGATGCAGCGTGTGAATAATTTTTATACAAACCGGCCCGGTGTGAAGTGTTCATAGAAGATTTTTCAGCAGCAGTTGGGCAAGTGTGTGGTTTTCAACAAAAACTTTTACAATCCCTGCAATAAACTGTGAATACAAGTGTCCAAACGAGGACCAGAAGAACACAAATTTACTGAGTCCATCCCCGTCGAAGTGCAGAGAAAGTTACAAAAATCAGTAAAAATCAGTATTCGGGTAACTGAACGGTTAGCATACGATCGTTCTCCTCGCACTTTATCTTCAGCTGTTTGTGAGTTAAGCCTGATAGTTTGTGACATATCGGTATAGAACATGGGTCTCCAACCTTTTTATGGCAAAGGGCCATACCCGTTATTGTGGGCTACTTCGGGGGCCGCAAATGGAAAAATAACAATAAGTGGTACATTCCCGCGTAAATTATTGTGTAATTTTTATGGTACATACACAATTTGTCAATGTGGCCGCAGGCCGCATAAACCAACCTGGCGGGTCGCGGGTTGGAGACCTGTGGTATAGAAGAAAACAGCAAATGTCGACAAAAAGAACTGTATGTCCTAGATTATAAAACATACCTTTCTCCATATTTTAAAATTTCTTAAATCGTTCTGCGGTAACCAAAGTAGCCGATTTTATTTCTGTGCGTGCTTTGTAAAAAAAACAATTTAAGAATTTTTAGGCAACGTGAATTCGGTGTACAAAGGACTACTTATGTACAACAGTGTTTGTTAGTTCAGTCAAGGTTCTCTTCATCATCAGTTTCTTGTGTGTTTGAATGAGATTCATTTGCTTTGACGAATGAGAAATTTAATTTAAAAAATTATAAAAGTTTCGAATTTTCATTCCATTCAAATGACATACTGAATTACAGATGTTTAGCAAAGTAACTGACGTTACGTTTAATAGCATAGAAGCTTCTGAAACCAACTGATAGTTGATTTCAGGCTCCCGCCGCGATGTTGATGAGAGCTGCGCTCTTCTGGGATATTACGCGGCGTCGTGTGGTAATTGTTTACCGACGTTTCGGGACAACGTATCGGTCCCAGCTTCACGGGTCAAGTTGACCTGTGAAGCTGGGACCGATACGTTGTCCCGAACGTCGGTGAAAAATTACGACACGACGCGCGTAATATCCCAGAAGAGTGCAGATTATCAAACTGAAGGTGTTTAAACGTGCTTTCGACAGCGACACTTTTAATTATTGGCCAAACTTAGTAAATAGTAAAACACCACCACCTTACTTAAACACGAATCCCTTACACTCATTAACACATTCAATTTAAATAGGCCTATAAAGCAGACAGTTAACAAAGTGTCGTTAAATATACTAAGATACAAGGATACAGTCGGGAATATTTCTTTCTTCTGGCAAGGCTTCCTTTCTTATTCCTTCTGTTCCACTCTTCGCAACATTAACCAACAAACACTGAAGATTCCAGTCATGCCTTATGAATTACCATTTAGCCGTTAAAATTATTCAGCAAAGTTTCCACAGTTTCTGACAATATGGACACTGCCTTCCCCAAAAAATAATTACACTAATATGAATACATTACGTGGAATCGGAGGGTTAAACGCTGGCAGTTGTGAATGAAATAAAATCACTGTCTGTGAGACCGACACTGCACACACAAGAAGCTGCTCTGAAGTTCGGAGGAAACAATGACTGATGGAGCAAAATCCAGACACAAATTGAAGCGACTACGTTGTATGTCACGGCATAAAGTAAATTTCACTTACGGTCGCCATATTTATAACATGTTCTGATACTTTTTGTGCATATACTTGTTTAAAGTTCGTTTCCTCTCGACAAAGATTAAAATTTACTGAATTCCGAAACTGCTATCGTACGGACACGGACACACAAAAATATAACTGAGAAGGGATTACTTGAAACCTCAAGAAAATAACGGCCTATTTTATTTTAAAACAACCAGGTTTATAACGTAGCAACAAATTCGAATTCTTCTTTACAAGATTTAAAAATAAATGCAGTCAGATATTAGTACTAATGTAAAGGAAATCAAATTTTATACGCGCAAGTTCTCCACAAATGCATCAGTTGTTCACTATTTATCCTTACAAAATGGGAAGTTAAAACAGAATTTGCGTAACTGCTGTAACTTTTGTGATAGGACCTACATGCTACAAAAAATCGTGCATCTGCTATGCTAGGCACTAGAAAAACTTGCGTGCATGTTGCTAGTCACATCGAAAACTTTGCCATCGCTATGTTGCTAGTCACATACGACAAAACTTTGCCGCATCTGCTATGTTGCTAGGTCACATACGACAAAACTTTGCCGCATCTGCTATGTTGCTAGGTCACATACGACAAAACTTTGCCGCATCTGCTATGTTGCTAGGTCACATACCACAAAACTTTGCCGCATCTGCTATGTTATGTTTCATACTACACTAATTTCGCCGCATCTGCTACGTTGTTAACGACAGCATACATCATACATCGGAGGTTAACCTCAGTTGCTACGTCGTCGTCGTCGTGTTCGTCGTTGTTGTTGTTGTTGTTGTTGTTAGCACAAAAACTCAATCTCAATAAAAGCTCAATATTTTCTGCAGGTCTACACTAAATTGTAAAATCTGTCATTCTCTTCAGCAGTCCGCACAACGCAGTATTATTACCTTCGATGGTCGGAAATTAAGAGCAAAAGTTTGGCGGCTTTCTCTAGTGTCATGGTCATGACCTTAACGCAGAGCTTCGCAAAAACTATCCAGTGGTTAGACATACACGCACAAACACATGCGCACACACAGAATACTCTCACAGGCTAATCTTACTCTTTAAGCAAGAAAATACGCAAGCAATTTGAATTTTACCTTCATCCCCCAATAAGCCTTCACCGACGCTGTGCATAAACACAGCAATAACTAAGTTTAAACTTAAACTTACAGCAATAACTGTTCCTTATCATACGTAGGAGTCAGTGAACACTGACTAGTCAGCTCCATGGAGCAGTGTCCTTCTGGAGAACCTAAGAAATCCTAATCTAACAAAAAAAAAACAGCATTTTTAGGCGCGTTGGCAAAATTCCGAAAAGCGACTATTAACCTCGTCATGTCTGTCCGTCCGCATGGAACAACTATGCTCCCTCTGGACGGATTTTCAAAAAATTTTATATTTGAGTATTTTTCGAAACTATGTCCAGAAAATTCAAGTTCAGTAAAATCTGACGAGAATAACGGGTACGTTGCATGAAGACCGAGGTAGATTTATAATCATATCTCGCTGAATTCTTCTTAGAATGAAAAATGTGTCAGACAAATGTTGTAGAGAAAATCAAAACACATATTTTATGTTCAATAACTTTTTTCCCCGAAAATCGTGCCGTTTATGAGATAATGTGGAAAAATATTGTAGAACCAGACAGGCCACAGAAGACAACATAATACGGCGCATGCGTTTTGCATTCTGGATAGCTAAAGCTACAGACACACACTTAGAATACGTAATACTTATTGCTTTTGCGCGGCAACAATGGTTACGCGAACGCGCCTCAATGTTACGTTATACGTTACATTGCCTGCCTTGTATGTTATACGTTGATCCACTACCGTATTCACGGCAGCCCACCACTGGTCCGCATCCTGAGCCACATGGATCTAGTTACGTCATCCCATCGTATAACCTTAACATACATATCATTCTCCCATATATGCCCCAGTCTTCAAATTTAGATTCTTTCTTCGGGTTTTCCAACCAAAATACTGCATACATTTCTCTTCTCTTCCATGCGTGCCGCACACTCCGCCCATCTTATCCTCTTTGCTTTATTTGACGAGGAGTATTAATCATGAAGACCCAAGACCTCAAACACCTTCCTCAGCACTCTGTGCTCGAACAGTCTGAGCACATCTTCTTCCTTTAATGTGAAAGACCAAGTTTCACATTCATACAAAACAAGCAAAGTGATAATGTGGCCAATGCAATCTGTAAGCACGGTATAGACCTGCTTAGGTGTGATACTGTTCTCCATGCATCAGCTAACCTTGTTCGTCTACGAAACTAACATATTATCAATACGTGCATCCGGGTTTCGTCACGTGCCAACACTATGGAACTAAATTAAATCCAATTCATAGCATAAAGCCGTCGTGTAGCAAGTGACAACAAAGTTAGGGAAGTTTAAAAGATATAAATCTGTCATATATGATTTAGGTAGTAGTTCAAGGATACTAGCTACATTGAGATGAATGATTGGAACTGGAATCCCTATGATCTATGGAGGCCTAACTGTCTTCATACATTTGCATTAGAGGAATTATGTAATCTGACAGCGAAACTTACACAATTTAACCTCGAAACTCTGAACTACGACACAAACACGAACACTTACTGGTAGGCCCACACGTTGTCCACATGCATTACTTGAAATTTACTTGCTCCAAGAACTGTAAGACGCAAATTGGCGGTTTTTAACTCGCGTTCAACACTCGGGCCTTTGAAACCTGAAAGTAATTTAGTGTTTAAAACTTCAGTCCCCATCTCACAGACTGTACAATATATATATATATATATATATATACAATCGAACCCGGTTATAACGACATCGGTTTATGCGAGACCTCCTCTATAACGTCAGATATTGCGTGGCACCAATTAATTTCTCGCTGTTAACCACATCATTATACTCCTCGGTTAGAATAACACTCGTTTATAACGACACAAAATATTCAGTCCCTTTCATAAGGTTATAACCTAGTTCGACTTATATATATATATCCATTACAAATACCATCAGGTTAACGCTATTTCGGAAAAAAGCCTCTGCCCATACGAAAAATAAACAACCTGTGGCGGGCAAAATTCAGATTCCTTTAACATCAAAGCACGTGTTAACTACACACAGACACTCCTGGACTTACGCAATAGTTACAATCTCGGGAGGTCCTGGGCAAGTCGGAATTGAATACACATATGTTCGCATATATATGCATACAGAAGGGAATCCAGTTGAAATCCAACTCGAACACAATGGAACCTGATCGGCCACAGCATGACCGCCCCGCCGCATGTGTTATCGCCCAGCAATATTCTTCCGCCACCTTCGTCACATTGCGCTTTAGTTCTCCGCAAGGAAAATTTCGGCGCGCGTTTAAAAAGATTACTTCGATCTCTTTTTTACTTTTTTAAAAGCTGCGTAAGTCTAAAATTCCGTAATGTAAAACTGCGTAAGCCGGGAGTGTCTGTAGAGTGACCAATGTGTTTTAGTGGCTAGCAACGTTTGTACATTCGCAGATTGGATGTGAAACGCTATCACTTGCTTCGGGAGGAGCTCATTACATCTGCGATTTTTTGGGATTTTACGCAGCGTAGAATGGTAGTTTCTTAAAGACGTTTCGGTATAACCTATCGATCCCATCTTCAAGGGTCAAGCAGTCCGGAGTCCCAAAAGAGCGCAGATATCATTTACATTGCGGCGAAAGCCTAAAATCACGCAGGAACACATTAATTACAAGTGCATGGGAACAAGCGATCGAGAGATATACGTGATTTTATCTACCAATAATTAAGTAAATTAACTATGTAAATTATAGCAGTGTCGCCTTTTGCTGTTAGTACAACGAAATTTATAAGACACAACTATCTGGCCTTCGACAGTCTTCAAAACGTAATCGCAAGGTATGTCGTTCCAGAACCACTCTATCACGTGTTGATTCGACATAATAACGTCAACAAGTTCCTGAGCTTATGTATGAAACCACGTCAACGTATAAGAGGCGCGGACACATCTCCCAGAGTTCTTACTTGATACTTGGAGGTGAGTAGTCGAAGGCACGTTCGGCCGCTTTACCTCTGAAGGAAGGACATCCAGTGTCCATTGCACAAGAGGCTGGTTGGGCTTCAGGGCCCTCGTGGACGCGGAGGCGAAGGTAAAAATTCCTGCCCTTGAGAATCGAAGCAGCTCATGGTCAGTTGCTCTAATGACCGACTGACTTATCTCGCTCCAGTTCTCTTCTGTATTTTTGAACGATACTCACCAGAAAGAGTGAAGGCCAGTAAGAGGTCTTAATTTCCCAGTGTCGGCCTTCGTGTTTACTTTCTGTATTAGTGGCGAGTGTTCCGGTGTTTTACCATCCGAAAATAAACAAGTGTGGTCCAACTTCTTGAACATAATCATAAATGAAATGTATAATCATAGGAATAAGGCAGAGAATACAACTATCCTACTCCACAGTTAAAACTGTGCGTGTTAAGCAGCTAGCAATCGAACATCGAAGGAGGGGGGATAAGTTAGCGTAAATGTGTACACGTGGAGACAAATCTCTCCTGAATCTCTTCCTATTAAGTACGGTTTCTCCCGTCTTAAGCCAACTACAAAACCAAGAAGATGTAAAAAGTGGAAATACTGCTAGACACATTCTTAACCTCCGCTCAAGACGCTGGTCAGCTTCACGCCCCCGGTCATTTTATACTTCGGCAAAAGGGCCCGGGACCCTTCAAAATTTCACCCACAATCTTACAAAGCTTTTACTTACACCTTAAAATAAACACTTTCGCAGACAACATTAAGTATAGAAAATGACGGAATGTCACACCAAGAGTAAGTAGCGGATGGAAATAGATGAACAAAGAATCAAATAAATACAGAATGAAAAGTTAAACGTGGAATGGAATAATGAAGGGCAAATGAAGAAACACACACACAGGAAAGAAAATAAAGGAAGAAGGAAAGGAATAATGGATCAGGTTCAGAGGTCGATGTACCGCAAAATGAATTAAACATAGATAGATAGGTTTATAAGTGAGTCAAGTTCAAATTAGCAAAAGTTAAAGGCCTCGACCACCACTTGTGAAGAGCGAAAAGCATTCAAATATATTCAGAGCCCTAGCTACAAGTAGGACAAGTCAAATGCCAATGGAATAATGTAGTGATTTATAGACTACTGAGAACACATGACATATCTCATCGATTGGTCGCCGTGAATAGAACAAAACACTTTGTGACGCGGTGTTTCAGACTTCAATATCGATTTATCATTGTTTATTTAAAACACAATCAGAGAACACAGTGAAAGGAAAAGTCAAAGAGGTTCACTTCAAATTACGTATTAAAATTACAGATAATTCTTCTTCGTTGGACCAGTTAAACGGGGCTTGATCCAACATTCCATCATTTATGACAACGATCCAACTGTTGAGAAAATTTGTTTAAGAGGATTTTTAAAAGGTATTTACGGTGAAGATGAGAATAATTAATCTGGCCCTTTGATGGATTCAATTTACCTAAATAATACACAAAAATCCAGTTCATATCTTATAGCAAATATTACAAATGCCAACTCGTTAAATGTATATGGAAACAATCGCTGTTTATTGTGAGACTCGTGCGAAAAATAACATTACACTATGTTGGGAAAACACTAAGTTTTTAATGCTAAATCAGATTGTGCATTGGGCATACAGCACTCACTCTGCAGAACAGATATTTAATATTTAGTAAAGAATCACTTCAATTTCGTAAGTTTCATTAATTACCAAATGCACTTCACATGTATAAATAAAACACGAACTGATAAATAATTATCATTTCTAGGTACGTTAATGAAATACATGTCTTCGCTAATTTTACACTCTATCGTACTGAGTATTTTCACACGTATTCTCACAAAATCTTGTTTATTGCAACTGCAGACCCACTCTAGCAGTGGTTTTCATCCATCCAATCCATCCATCCCGGTGCGCTAAACCATAATCAGACCGAAATCCCTACGTATAGTACGAATAAATTAAAAAGGCTTGTACCTTTGTTGGACAACACAGAAAAACGAAAAAAAAATTTATACTACCATTGTAATTCGAAATCATTGGAAGGGTGAAGGACTAAGGGCAGAAATAACGGCTGTTACAGACAGCATCTCTAAAGAAACGCTGGCTACAATTACGAAAAAATGTATTGTTTCTCTACTTTCACATGACTGAATGCACAAGAAATCACTTCCCTAATGAGTTTTACGTGAACTTCTCCTGTGCTTCATTAGCATTGTGACGTCAGAACCAATGTAAACTCAATACAGTATGTCAATACAAACGAGCATTTAAAACACCCCCGTCTTCTTTGGTTTTCCTGTATTCAGTTATGTAGGACCTTTTTTATGACACGATCTACTTCCTTTAGCGTAAATTCCCAACACAAAATCTGACCCAAACCCATGACGTACAGTCGCTAACAAAACATGCTGACGTATAGACGGCTCCTCCCCACCATTCATTATAAAGAACGCAACAGTATGCGTTTCCGTAAACACAAGACCGTTTCCGCCTGAAAGACGCTATAGGTTAGCAGGAACTGCAGGATGAACCAAGTGTGGGCCGTATGAACTGGTTTCTTGGAAAGCCGGACACGCATACGCAACTTCAAGAGACCGCAACGCAGCGGTTAATAAACCCTACTGACAGATTCGGGAAAGAGAAGATCTTATCTGGCACGCGGCTGTGTACGTAACAGTTCCGATGTAGCCAGGAGCGGTCTTTTTCATTGTTGTGGTTACACTACGTCTCTATGGAACTGCCGTCCTCTGGCCCACTGTCCATCCCCGGATGGCAGACGAATGAATATGAAACATTCGTAAAATGATAACTGGCAAGGCAAAACCAAACGTACTTTAAGAAAAACTTGTTCTAGTGCTAGTTTGCCCACCACAAATCCCACATGTACTACCCTGGAATTCAACCCGGTCCGCTGCAGTGAGAAGCCGACAACTAATCGCTGAGAAATGTTAGTGTCTCCCAGATAACGTGGTGGAGAAGGAACAGAATGTGACGTTCCTCATAGCACTAGAATGGATAAACAGTGAACAAATGTTTTTAAAACCTTATTCATTGTAATACAACAGATTGTACTTTAGCATCTCATGCAAGAACCTATCACGTACTACTGTATGATTTTTACAAAGAGCCCCTGTTAAAGTAAGCCTCTTACATAAATATATACAACGTACCACTTTTAAATGAACCTCGACCTCCAAGCCTGTGGAGTGGGGGAACCATGGAACTTATGAACATTAAAGTGACTGTAGCTGTTGAAAAATACATGTAACATTCCAAGCGATGACCGTGAAATACCCTTCGATCCACCAGTAACGTCTACGTCACATAAATCAGCAATGCTGAGCTGCATACACATAACGGTGATGAAAAGGCTTCCTTCAGTGACTTAGCTGCATGGCCTCGTGAAACCGCACAAATAGCTAAAAGCTACAGGGAAGATCAGACAGTAAGTGGTTATGTTGTAACATCAGGAAAGATATTTGATTTCTAAGGCTTGGGAAGATGTTTTTAATATTAGCAAACATGGGTGGTAGACTGAGGTTCCTGGCAATTTGAGGGCTTTTTTGAAGTCTTTTTGATCCCAATCAACTGTGTGTCAACATATATGCACTAATGGTGTAACAGACTCACTGGACAAGAACTGCGTAGGAAGATATGTACCACATGTTGTGGTGTTGGTCACTTTTTGACGTAGTGTGCTTAGTAACCCAGCACACTGCACTGAAGACATATCCTGTTAATACCTTCATAGACTCTGTACTGTGGTATCAAAACAACTGTAGAGCTGTTGCTATTGTGTGGGCCAGCGTTCGTATATGCCTAATCGGCTTTCATAACACATTAACTGACATCATCATTTAGTCATATGGATTATGCAACAGGTTCAAATCATAAGGCTGAATTTTCACTATGCCATTTGAGGGAATGGGGTTTAAGTTCCACACTTTCTTAGACCCAGCAGTAGATGGAAATTGTGAGCTTTACGATAAGGCCACTTTACCCCCAGGAAAATGACTCTCGACATACATTAGACAGCAGACAAGCTGAACCTGTCAGCCCGTGTAGATGAGGTAGCGAAAAGAAAAACTATATCCCTGCTACTAATCTAATCCCAGTTAAATTATAATTCCTTTACAAGTTGTGGATGAATAATTTATTCACTTCTCTTGCGAACAAATAAATCAAACCCTACGGTTATTATCAGGAGCATGTACGTGGTACCTTCAGGAACAACGGCTTCAGTAAGCTCTGAATTAGCTCCCCTTTCAAAGAGATATAATTGGTGTGGACTAATTATAATTGTCGTGGCTAATCCTGTTCAAGGTGCTTCGCACTTCTTCAGATAAGTTGATCACAGCTTCATATCACTAAACGTCAGACAGTTCTTACATAAACCTTGCAAACCTTGTCAGACACGCGTACCTTTATCATTTTACTGCACCCCCCACCCCCACCCGCCCAGTCACACTGCATGTAGACATAACGAAAGAACTACTCGATAAAAACTAGAGTACCATGCAAGTTGGCTCGAAAATAATGCTTCTGACTTGCATTCAGGAGGTGTCTGGATCAAATCTCGGCCGAAACATAGACTATGTTACCGAAACTTTCGCAGATTCCCTCAGTCACTCCAGGCAAAGGCTGGAATAATGTCGTACTTCGGCCGTGTCCCTTCCAGTTCACTGTTCGACAGTCATCCTACCATTCGACGGTATATATTCTTGAGATGACAAGAGTAGTTAAGTAAATAAATACATAAATAATACAAAACTAGTATGTAGGTTTCTAGTTCCTGCGTTCAACTGATATTCCGTACCTTTATTACACAATTAGGCAAGCTGAAGTTTCGGTGTACATTATTTTGATTAATCAAGCAACATGACGAGTTTAATCAGCCGTTTACATGCTCAGCGTTCGTATTTAGCTCATCAGTAACGCGTCAAAATCTTCTGAAATTACGTAAGTAGATTACGGCAGGTGTGTGAAACGTGCACCACCTCCAAGAAAGCATCCTCCCGTTTTATCACGAACACTCTATATGAGATTCAATCGTACCACGGCACAAGTCCCAAAGGCAGTCCAGTTCTATCCAATTCCTGCCAAGAAAGACCTCATCCCCTTCCTGTTTGGTTCTGGCAGTCGACCCTCAGCGCTTCAGTACGTCTTGGCACATCAGATATAAACTGCAACTCTCAAGCAGCACCAAGAACGAAGTCCAATTGGAACAAGTCACGTGACCTTGATGGCCCTGTGTCACGACGACCATCATCAAAGATTATGACCACCAATAGCCCTGCGCCCAGAAGGAAGAAACGTAAGACAACAAATGGAGCAAAAACGGCTGGAATTTATCGCAAAGCGTAACACATTTTTCACGTACTATTTTGTATTTCAGTGTTATGTGGTCTTCACGTTTATTTACGGCAAGTACAAATAAACGTCACTGTTCTTTCGTCTTGTCCAAGAAGTTTCAAATTCTGATTATACAAAGGAGTGTTAAAGAGTTACTAAACTCCATGCGGCATAAAAATCTGAAAAAAAAAAAGACTGTGGTATCTTGCTGCTATTTGTAAAATATAGGCCATGTCGAAGAAGTCTAAAATATGTGATCTTAAGGAGACCACTTGGAAGACCCAGGCGTAGATGGGAAGATAATATTAAAATGGATCTTCAAAAAGTGGGATGGAGGGCATGGACTGGATTGATATGACTCAGGATAGAGCCAGGTGGCGGGCTCTTGTGAATGCGGTAATGAAACTTCGGGTTCCACAAAACGCGGGGAATTTCTTGGCTAGCTGACGACCTGTTAGCTTCTCAAGAAGAACTCTGCTCCATGGAGTTAGTTAGTTAGTTATGTGATCTTAAGTCCGTTCAAGCAAGTCGAAGGAAGCAGGGGTACGAGTACACATATTCTCCCCACAATGCATTCACTTATCCGCAACTGTTACAAATAACCATGTTCCAAACATGATTCGAAACACAGTGTGAGGGTGACCATACACCGTATTTTCGTACTTGGGAAAACAAATTCCAACAGGTCGTGGAGGTCTAGGACCGTTCCCATATGACAGCCTGTGTTCTGACGCCTCAACTGCAGTTTCACTGTACAGACACTTTAACACTGTCCACATAGTGTGTACCTGGGAACTGCAGACACAGACTAATTAGCTGGGATGTTTGCAGTATGCATCTATCGTTATAATGCTGGTCTAATTGCTGGTCACTGGTAGGAGGTGTGAAGTGTATCTGAACAGGTGACATCAGTCAGTTTATGTTTGTACACGCATCAAGGAGCCAATTAAGATGCTTCGATGGTAAAAACACGGTATGTACTCACAAACCAGTCCGCCCAGGTGCTTACGACACCATTACTGTACTTAAACTGAATATTTGTAACGACGTGAAAATGCATCCTGCGATTCAGTCAAGAACTGATATTTTTTGAAACTAAGTTCCATTACATCTTACACTGAAATACTTAATTAAAGCACATGGGTGAATCTACTGTTAATATTGCGAGTTTTCTGGTCTGTCATGGTCATAAAAACAGACTGCAAGTTTAACAGTGCGTACATGTTTTCGGCAGTCAATGTTTGGAATTCCCTCAAACAACAGTTAAACTGTTTGTTTTTGAAAGATTAGTCAACGTTAACCTCACTTGATGAGTGAGAGAGACAGAGAACGATGGAATGACAATTATCCTCTAAGATTAAATAGAAAAACGGGGGGAATGGGAAAGATGAACCAAAATATAGATTAGTAAATAAGAAAAAAAAGAAGAGGGCGGGGAGGACACAAGAAAGGGAAGAACAAAGGTAGATAGAGAAACAAACGGACAGAGAGACAGATAGACAGGCAAGCAGGCAGATAGATAGGCAGATAGATAGATAGATAGATACATATATAGATAGATACATAGGAGACAGACAGACAGATAGATAGGTAGGTAGATAGATAGGAGCAGACAGACAGAGAAAGATAGATAGATAAGAGACAGACAGATAGATAGATAGATAGATAGTTAGGAGCAGACAGACAGACAGACAGACACAGAAATATAGATAGATAGATAGACAGGAGACAGACAGACAGATAGATAGATAGATAGATAGATAGATAGATAGACGGACAGATAGATAGATAGATAGATAGCTAGTTAGACAGGAGACAGACAGACAGATTGATAGGTAGGTAGATAGATGGATAGACAGGAGACAGACAGACAGACAGACAGACAGACAGATAGATAGATAGATACAGATACTGGCCCTAAAAAGCTACTGCATTTGTTCAAGCACGGGCTGTCAAAGAGCTCCAGCTTCACGGTAAAACAACGAACAGTGACCTAGTGGAACGCTGGCAAGTTTACCTCATGTCGGCACATTACATGGGTAAGACCCCACACAACATTCTCTGGAAGACGGTTTATAAAAGTAATACGACTTATCACTTATTTGATGTAACGAAGGCATAACGGTAAAGTAAAATGAGTACTTACAACGAACTACTTAAAATACGAAAACAGTAACCAGGGCACCATGTAATGAAGTTTACATTATGTAAGTGGGATCAATAAAGTCAAAGGGCTGCCAGGTCTGTGAGGCATAGGTAATAGCAGTCAAGGTCAGGCGGGTACTTACAGACTGCTTAACGACAGTTTTAAACTGCGAAGTTATGGAAGATGGTAGTTTGGGGGGGGAGGGTCCTTTCCCTCTCTAAATTATGCCCTTGGAATCCACTACTACCAGTCAGAATTCATCCCCTACACTCAGCTAAATTCATGTAGCCTACTTGCGATAATCCGCCGATCCCAGTGGCCGTGCGGTCTAAGCGCTGGGTCTTCGGCCGCTCGCTTACTAGGATCGTGGGTTCGAATCCCACCGGGGGCATGGATGTCTGTCTGTTGTGAGTGTTGTGTGTTGTCAGGTAGAGGTCTCTGCGACGAGCTGGTCCCTCGTCCAGAGGTGTCCTACCGACTGTGGTGTGTCTCAAATGTGTGTGACCATGAAACCTCGAAGAAACGAGGAGGCCCAGGCCCATATAGGGCTGTCGAGCCATACAAAAAAAAAACTTGCGATAATCCTCGCAAGAAAGGTTATATGAAGAAGAATGAGGATACAATTAACATTACTACAGATTAGAATCATTCTTGTGCTTATCACTAGGCAATGAAACTCATTAAGGAGGGGACGTACAAATTCACGTAATTTTAACCTTCGCAGTAAATCCAAAGTGGTAAGCTTCAAGTTCGGGCCGCCGTAAACATGGAAGAAAGTTGTGTTGGATTTTTATGATAAAACTGTACACCTAGTGGAACAAGTGGGCATAAAGTGTAAAACGAATATGAGTTGTGACGTCAGTGAAGTGGCATTTGGTATTTTAGGGTGTGACGAGTCAATATCGTTTCTATGGCACATGTATCCGCTTTTACGGTAAACTCCCAGAGGGTAAAGATGTCCGGACAGTAAAGGCGGTCTCTACCCAAGAATACGCGACACAGGAATTACACAGCTCATTTATGCCAAACGCAGGTTTATGTAACGGTAACTCTTGTTTCCTGGACAGACTCTGTTCAAATCTCTGTGTACTGGCTATTCTAAGTGAGGATTTTGTGATTTTCCTCAGTTTCTCTACACAAATTCTGGGAAGTTACGTAGAAACATACCACGACGCTTCCTTTAGAATCCGTACTTATTCACAAACTACACAATTTAATTTCACACTGTAGAATTCATTAATTTAAAGCAGTATGGTTAAATGAAGGAAGAATAAATCTTACACGTGTCATGTGATAAGGAAGCGACTACACTGACAGCGATAATCCTGAACTGACGCAATGTGCCACGACTCCATGCATATGTACTTACGTGTGCTGTTAGGAAATTGCTAAACAAACATCTTCGCGAAATATGCGGGGCACGTGGGTTAACGGCTGGTCTTTATTTATTTACATGTCAGCATCAAGTGGCCGAGTCGGATTACAGTGTACAAGCTTGCAGTGACCTGACCCTTGTGACGGTACGCAATCAGAGCATATCTCTGGTTGACCCACGCTTTCACGAGTGTAAACACACCCTCCACCTCCGCGTCTGCTAGCGGCTCGTGCCTGTAAGAACAGCTTGATAAGTACGATGCTGTTTAACGGCACGCACTTCACTGGGAGCCGCACAGCTCAGTCGGGATCGACGTCCGAGGAATCGTGGTTCGAGTCCCAGCCAGACAGTATCTGGGGCCCAGCTAGCCTCAGATTCAATGGGTACCGACGGCTATTACCTCCGGGGTAAAGCGGCCGGGACGTTACATTCCCATCATCTATTGCTGAGGTTAAGAATATGAGGAGCTATACCTTCACTCCGCCGATCCCAGTGGCCGCGCGGTCTAAGGCGTAGGTCTGTGGCCGCTCGCTTACTGGGATTGTGGGTTCGAATCCCACCGAGGGCTTGGATGTCTGTCTCTTGTGAGTGTTGTGTGTTGTCAGGTAGAGGTCTCTGCGACGAGCTGGTCCCTCGTCCAGAGGAGTCCTACCGACTGTGGTGTGTCTAATGTGTGTGACCATGAAACCTCGAACAATGAGGCGGCCTAGGCCCCCAAAGGACTGTTGAGCCATTAAAAAAAATACCTTCACTCCCTCACATGCCCTCATTGAGTGTATAGTGACAACTTTACCTTTACCAGATTGACTGCGTAAGTTACGTAGCGTCAAGCAGACAGCCTGTAATGAACGGGAAAGGACGCAGGGAACGATCATGCCTGTTGCAAGGTAGCATGCGGGCACTTGCTCGACAGAAGTTGGGGAAAACCTTAACACCTCAGTCAGCAGTTCATAGGGCCAAGATCTGAACGTCGGATCCTCTGAATATGAAGCACTTAGCTTTCTTTCCCTACCTTCCACGTTAAGTCATGTTGTATATGACTGACGTATTGTTCCCACCTAAGTGCTCTAATCTCCTGTCTTGCAACATTTTATCTCACATGCTCTGCTCTATGTACTGGCGTATTTTTATACGAATATTGCAAGGACACTTATTTCCCTTCATTAAGCACTAGCACATAAGTTACAACTGTACTATTTATAGCAACTACAGTTTTGTCAAGTCTATTCGCTTTACTCTTATTCACGGATTAAACGAGTGGAAGCCTGACATCATGCGGAGTAGTCTAACCGCGGACACAGCAACCGAATCAAGTTAAGCCGAATCGGGTCTGACTCACTAAGATGATAAAACGGCAGGTTTCAGTCTCATTCGACTCGACTTGACTAACAACCTGTGACAAAAGTATGAGGAATGCAAAGCAAACGTGTCTGCCTTTGTAACAGTTTAGTGAGACTCGATTCGACTCCACTCGACTTGAATCGGCTCGATTTGGTGGTTAGTGGGCCCTCAATCGTGATGGAAAATGTGATGTCGGTGGCAGATAATTACAACTAAGGGGCTGCAGGAAGAAGTCTCACGATGACAGCGATCGAGGCTACCCGCCTGTGTACCTACAGTCGTACTCTCCCCTGAACTGTTAATAAGCCCAAAGCGCTTGTCGATATCAAATGTTTTCATGTGATTATCACTACCGACATTCCTGTGCACGTACAGGTTTGGCGACTGGAGGGGACTATAGGCAGGTACACTAGAGGGGAAGGTAACAGCTGGAGGGAGATGTGAGCGAGGATCGATATGTGGGCCCCTTTACACGCGGCTTTAGTTTACTTGTTTTACCGATATCCCTACAGCTACGTATGCATATGTATTAGGCCAAAAAGAACGTCGAAAGCTACGAGCACATGTGACATATTTCTTCCTGTACTCTTTCTTCATAATGCTCTTCCGCGTACACTGGTTAAATAACACTGAAGGGATAACTGTGTGTGTTGCACTCAGAACGAAACGGTGATAATCATTGTCTGAAGAGACTTAAGGAAAAGACAAACAAACATCACGACAACCGGTCTCCGGGCCGACACTCGAACACAGGATCTGCCCCATACAAATGAAAGTACTCATTATTCAGTCACGAGAGTCGGTACCTATGCGACTCACTCACTCACTCACTAACCTCATCCTCATACTTCAGAACTATAACCAATTACGAAAAAGTAGGACTATATTACAATTAAGATCTACAATACCGGCGGCAGACCTACGAGTATATGTTTTAACAAACTCTCATTTTACTTAAATAAAAATTAATTCTATGCGGTTGTCTTTCTGTAAAAAAAGCTAAAACTTAAAAATCTTTGAGATAAAACTTACATAATTAATAGTGTAGCCTATGTTGGCTTGTACGCTCCTTTACAAATCCTGAATTTTCAAAGTAAAATGAGCCAGCATGTGAGCTTACATCAGTCCAAGCGTTCTAATCTTTAAATAATGTCCAAGATTATCAAGTCAAAGGAGGTAGGCTTACCCACCAGCGGAAAAGTTACTGCACAAGAAATAAATCCTCCTGAGCTTCACTGCATTGGATTCACTTGACACTGTATCTAAGCGCCATCGTTTGCGTTTCGGTTCACGAACCGTCACGATTGTGTAATGGAGGGTAACAGAAAGACGGATTTAGAAAATATTAATACAAACTGAAGCGAAGTTTCGGGAAGCTGCATTTCTGCAGGGAATGACAGTTATAGCAGATGAGGAAAAGCGCGAAAGGGTGGAAGAGGAACAAGTGAAAACAGAGTTAGATTGGGGTTGGGGTCGTGGGAAATTAGTGTCAGAACGACAAAATGGCAAGATAATGTAATACGAAGGACAAGTCACACAGAATATTCCTACAGCTGATATTTAACAAGGTGACGGGAAGGGAATATAATAATAATAATAATAATGGTGATGAATACGAAAACAAAAGACAAAGCTGTCTTCGTACCTAAGCACTAGCACTAAGGTCTACACGGTTAGTGAAGATACAGTTACCACGTTGACTGCGGCACAAGACTTGGATAAACGCTCAGCAACATGCATCAAGGTAGTCAACTTGAGCAGACAATATCAAGCACAGTAATCCCTCGTACAACGTGGATTTAGAGGGCGTGATCACGTCGTGTTAGGTAAAACCGCCTTGCGCAGACTTCTAATGGAAAGATAGGTTTACAAGAATGCGGAGGAGTATGGACACACGCCATCATTATAATGCATAACGTTTTGGACATTAAACATTTACACAGTGCTTAGGTAGCTGATGCTGTCAGCTTGCGCGGCGATTGAGTAACCGCCCACAAGTACCCGCGTCAATTTAAACTTTTCAGCATTGTTTTCCCCGCATATTTAACTACGAGCATTTTCAACGCCGTATAGTCAATCTTCTGTCTTCCAGTTTGCTATCCAAGAATACAAAGATTAAGATATATAGAATTATAATTTTGCCTGTTGTTCTGTATGGGTGTGAAACTTGGTCTCTCACACTGAGGGAGGAACATAGGATGGTGTTCGAGAATTGGGTGCTGACAAGGATATTTGGACCTAAGAGGGACGAGGTAGCAGGGGAGTGGAGAAGACTACATAACAAGGAACTTAATGATCTGTACTCATCATCAAATATTATTCGGGTGATCAAATCAAGAATAATGAGGTGGGCGGGGCATGTAGCACGTATGGGGGAGGGGAGAGCTGCATACAGGATTTTGGTGTGGATACCTGAGGGAAGGAGACCGTTTGGAAGACCCAGGCGTAGATGGGAGGATAATATTAAAATGGATCTTTAAGAAGTGGGATGGGAGGGCGTGGACTGGATTGATATGGCTCAGGACAGGGACAGGTGGCGGGCTCTTGTGAATGCGGTAATGAACCTTCGGGTTCCATAAAATGCGGGGAATTTCTTGACTAGCCGAGGACCTGTTAGCTTCTCAAGAAGGACTCTGCTCCATGGAGTTAGTTAGTTAGTTAGTTAGCTAGTTAGTTAGTTAGTTATAGTCAAACCCGCGCTGGGAAAACCCTTGTTGAGCGATCGGTTACTGTAATATGTCGTATACCTAGAGGTTGAAATAGATCCTAGACAATAAATATGGTGGAAAGGCATGGGTTGGATGGCCTGGCTCATGATAGACTGCAATGACAGATTTCAGTAAACATAACGCTCCGTAACAGACGCGATTTCTTTGGCCAGTTATCATTACACAGATATCAACTGCGCACGGAAAACACTGTACGGTGAAAGTCACTTGTCGGCCACTAACTAGCAAGTGCCACCAGAGACCTTCGGCTCCTGAAGCTGTTACAGTGCCAGCAACTCATGCGTGAAACGCCTTATGATATAGGCGTGCAGGTAAACCTCTCGGTAGATGAAAACCCCACTGAACAGAGTCCTAATTGAGAAGCTGATAGTCGCTCAACCGATCAATAAATTCTCCGCCTTTCATACAACCGTGTTGACAAGAGGAAGTGACTGGTTCCTACGGTACGCCAGTTTCATCAATTCAACAACCGCACATTTGGTTTCTTTAAGACAGAAATTTTGACTTCAGCCTGATCCAGAACGCTATTCTGATTTGTCAGTGTTATTCGAAAATATGATCAAATTAGCTAAGTACCCCACATTAATCTCCAATAATGTGTGGGGTCCATGAATATGACAAACCTGCACGAAATAACAAGGTAGAGTTAACCATAAAAAATATATACACAACACTCATAAAATGTCTGTGAACGAACATCACAAGCCACGACACAATTATTCTTCAGTTATTAAGATTTTTTTAACCAATGACCAAAGACCCACACGAATTCAAAATTTCTCGGCGCAACGGTTGAGAAACACTAACCCTGGCAGTACAGCAAAAGGTGCTACATACACTACGAAACATTAGTTATTGTAACAGCTGACTGAGGGACAAACAGACGAATAGGCAGGTGCAACTCGGTTAGAAGTTATTGAATGAAGTCACAGCTCCTCTGACGTCAAACATAAGTTGCTACTTCCTTCATGCCACATTATCACCATGTAGCTAAACGTCCTGCAACAAACGTCCTGACACCTCAATAAGGTATCTCCAGATATGGGCAATGCACTTAGAAGAATTTCGTGTTAATCGATATATATGAATTACTTTTTGGTGAAGGCCAAAAAAATAATTTTTATGTCAAAAGTATGGGTACAATTGTTCAGAATTTCAATGGGCTAAGTGTTCAAATTGTGTTTTTCTGGCTATAATATCGAGTGGCTTGTAATGTGTACCGACATTTCGAAGGACATGCTGTCGGTATCCACCTATATGACTACATGTTGTCATAAATGATCTGAAAAAAAGGAAATAGAATTTGTGTCTAAAATGAACAGCATTACTTCAAACAGGTTCACATACTTTTCCATGAAATTGAGGGACCAAGAAAAATCTCGAGTTACGCGACCACTAACAAGCCATCTTAGGTTAATTGGTACTTCTGCCTTAAAACCCGGCGATGTATATATATATATATATATATATATATATATATTTCCATGATAGCAACACTACAGCCATAGTCTACTGCATATGTGAGAAAGCGACAAAATACGAGATCGAAATGCTTGCTTAAAACAGGAAGATAAAAATAAGACATCGATCAGCCGGTTTCCTTTATACTGTTATTCTTGGCAGCAGTTCCTCAATCAGTGTCTTGTTAACAGTTCCCATTGCAATTTCAAATCTACTGGCAGAGGTTCTTGCTGCACAACTTGGGAACTATACTTAATAGAGAACTACGAATACCAACGACTGCTAACCTGTACACAACGGTCAGCAGTCTATTTGCACACGTGTATAGTCACACAAGATGCACAGTGGGTGCCAAATAACTGTGACGAGGCACTGAAGATGACCATTTAAACTTGTTGACGTTCTACCACACTATAACATGTTATACTACACTACAACATGCTACACTACAACACGTTATACTACAATACAACACGTTATACCACACAACACGTTATACCGCACTATATCACGTTATACTACACTATACCATGTTACACCACACTATACCACGTTATACTACACTACACCATGTTATACCACACTACAACATGCTACACTACAACACGTTACACTACATTACAACACGTTAAATGACACAAACACGTTGTACTACACTACAACACGTTATACTACACTACACCACGTTATACTACAGTACAACACGTTATACCATGTTATTCCGCCAACACCCACCAGTATGGCTCAGAATAAAGTAGCCCCAAATACAAGAGAGCACTGAATTATTTTAATATCAAATTAATTCACTTTGCACCCATATGGAAACTTAAATGAGAATCATTTTCTGTCTCACACCGTAACAATGTAAAAGACTTTCAGGAAAATATAAAAAATGCAGGTGCTACTGCAGGCACTTCTTAATCACGGGACATGAAGCGTGTCTTCAGCTACCACCCACATACTTGTCACGTCAACCTGTTCTAACGGCGACAGGAGCGCAGATAGTGTAATCAAAGCCTTAAATGGGACACGCCGAACATTTGACAATAATCGAGTTACGTGCCTCTTAACTCTAATGGAAAAGCAACGCTCACCAGTGTGTCGCCTGATCCTAAAACACACTACCTGCTTCATATTTTCACTCTTTGTCTTTTTTGCTATAAACAATGTTTTCACAGCTGGCAGCATATACTCACTGGTTCCGTCTTTTTCTTGCCAGAAACAGAACTCTCCTTTGCACGGGCTACGAAAGAATTACTTGAACCAAGTTACATCACATAATTCTTAGTTATTTTACCCATGTTGTCTGAACGGCATAGACCACTTAGTATCGAAAAACTGAAAAGGATGTGGAAGTAGCTGTCGTGGCCTGTTTTAAAGTATTATCACAGTACCTGCCAAGTGGAAGTGACGGAGTACAAGTACGGACAATCAACTCCCGAACCAATGAATCGCAGCGTTCGATGTATCGCTTTCATGCTTACAGTAAATTAGATACTCACAATGGACCACACCTGGCTAAAACGCCGTATGTACAGTTGCTGCCAAAACACATTCAACACATAGAGGTGTGGCTATTAAAGAACAGGACTAGTTTCAAAACTAATTCGTTAAGGTCAGGAGCTGCGTGCACATTCTCTTTATTTAATAGCCATGTCTCGTACACCAATATAGGGACAAAACGCTTATGTGTGTTCTATTTATGTGTTCTCCTAAGGATGAACCGACAGCTGTAATCGAGTTTGGGAGAGACGGATGTAGATAACACAAAATCAAACCGTATCTCAGTCTGTTCCTCACAGTAAGTAACGACCGATAAAGGTTGTTAGCATGGACGTATTATTCGGAATATAACTCAAGCCTTTCTTTCCTCAGGTACTTCCCGAGATCGTTGTTTATGGAAATTAGTTTATTTCTACAACACTGCATCTTATACGCTGCCGTATAGAAAGTTGTAGTTTCAATTTAATAGTTCAAAATGGGAAATCGGAAGCACGTTAAAATCTGTACATATAATTTAGGCCTACTCACTTCCATGTGACGTCAAGGTGAAAAATATGTGGTGCGCCCTTACTGTCAGGTGTACTACGAGAGCTACACATTTACGAAGTATCACTTGGACGAAGGGGTTACTTTAACTCGACGAACAATCAGTCTTGCAACTCGAATGAATAACATTACAAAACTCTTTCAAAATTTCACAATTTAAAACTTAGGTTAAAATGATAATGTACATTTGACATTATAGCCATATTTTGTGCTTCAATATTCGTTTATCGTCGTTCCAAATAAGTTCCCTAAAGACCTCTCAGTTGGCAGCACTGTACATGTAACTCTGTCTACGTCATGTAATTGTAAAACGCCCCGCACTAACGTTTTCTAGCTGAAAGAACTTCCTTCCGTCACCCTCTGCATTCCTCTCTGAGGGGAAAGTGAAACAGCGCTGGCAAATTGCACACAGTGTTACAACCAAGCTTGGTGCCATGAAGTTCACTTGGTCTCGGAAAACAACTTATTAAGATAGTTAACAACATTCATAACGTAAAACATTCATCTCATCAGTTATCAGTTTCATTTTAAACTTCCTCAATTAAGTATTTAATTTGGCTTTAACTGCTTCAAAACACAGAATTATAATTCGTCTAGAAGTTGTAACTATATTTAATTTTTAAAAACGCCAGTGACAGATATGAGATTCTTGCTGTAGTTCATATTAAGAATGCAGTCTTCTGGGATATGACGCCGTGTAGCTTGACAGATGATTAAAACCTTTTCGGCATAACATGATGCCTCCGCCTTCACGTTTCACTTCTACCCTGAATATAGAGACAGTAACTACAATATTACAAAGTATCACACTGCAGACAATCGCTTTTAATTCTTCGTATGGTTCGTACAATCAGACTAGATTTTACTCGAAGAATTTTAATTAAAAATCCATCATCTAAAGCCAATTCAAGTCTATACCGTTAGAAATAGGGACTATGCGGTGGCGCAGTTGGTTGAGGCAATGCGGTACAAGCCGGAAGGTCGCGGGTTCGATTGCCGATGGGGTCACTGGAATTTTTTATTCACTTAATCCTTCCGGCTTCGACTCAGCCTCTAACAGAAATGAGTACCAGGGATATCTCCTGGAGGGGGGGGGGTAAAGGCGGCCGGTGCATAGGGTTTACAACCTTGCCACCTTCATGTGCCGACTGTCTATAAATTCTGGGAGCCTCAACCTTCTGGTGTCTTAAGGTTCTGTTCAGGGATTGCTTTACCTTCACCGTTAAGGAAATCAGACAGGAGAATGGGCACAGAGGAACCAATGGGCAAACTGAAGGTAGTGAGACTGTACAGTAGAAACGATGGCTCACTGAGTAGTGTAATTACTGCACAGGTTATGTACACATCTGACAGTGTATCCATTTGCAGCACGAGTACTGCCGAAAGTTGCTGGGGGAACCTAAAGTAAATAGCTTAATCGCGATATCCAGTCGTAGACTGGAGAATAATATTAAAATGTGCCTTAAATAGGGCGTGAAGAAGCACACTTGATTCTTCCGGATCAGAATAGACTACCGTGATGAGCTGTTATAAATGTGGTAATGAAGCGATAAAGTAGGGATAATATCTTGACTTGTTGCGTAAAGAGCAGCTTCTCAAAACCACTTGCTTTGTACTTTGTAAACTTTTTATGTTGACTGCAGGCCTGATCTTCCCAAATGCTCAGATGAATGCCAAAGCCGAACGTAAACATATTACTACAAATAATCTGTTTTCAGTGCTTACCTTTAATCGACACTTCATAAGCAGCACGATTGAACAAATGTTGTATCCTTACCTGAAACAATGAAAAAAAAGAAGCCGTTAAATGGCGTAAGAACTTCAGCGTTACCTTAATATTAAAGACATTCACACTAGAAGACTGACGACAAACATGATGCAGTAATAAACCACAAGCTAGCAGGAGTCTATGCATCAGTATAATGGCGTACGTTTCATAAGTACGATAGGCCTACTTTGCAGACAGGAGACCTATTATGTGTTTCACCCTCTGTCTCTCTCCAGCTCTGATTTTGTTACCGTGCGACAATGCGGTTTTTGGGGCACAGAAGTACGAGTACTTACGAGTAGGCCTATGACCATGCGACATTACTGCGGTAAATAGCAGAGCTTTGCCAACGGGAATACATATTCATATACTCGTCAAGACAAATAGGTTAAAAAAAATTGCCCAGTGCAGTTTATTACAAGAAAATTCACCATCAATATTTTGCTTCTTGGCACATGAAATGGAAGAAGAGGAGGAGGTGGTGGTGCAAATTCCTTCTCCAGGGGCAAAAATTTCAAGTTCCGATTCTAGCAAAAGATTAACACCAGTAGCCTCTAATCGCCCCCCGAAACAAACACGGAGAGAATACAAATGGATTACAGTTCTTTCTTAGAGCAAGCTAGAACCTTCATTTAGTATCGATTCTCCATAAATTTAAACTTAAGACTTACAGCTGTAAGTCTCTGACTCCACATTCACATTCAATCACCAAACAAGTGGTCGAAAAGCCTGCTTCTTATTTTGAATGTCCTGGGTTCCAGTCTCGACTCGTAAACGGTTTATCCTAAGAGAGCTCCGCTCCTCCATCTGTAACTCCAGGAAAGTGCTGGAATAACGCCTTAAAATAAGTCACCTTTTCTTCCGTCACATTCCGTCCAATCGCAGTCATCCTACCCGCTAACGCGAAGTGACGTATGCAGCTGATAAGTCGTCAAACCAAAAATCAACAAAATTTGTTTCTAATAGATTAGTCTGTCTCTGTGACGGTACATTAACAAAAATACTTTATTCAAAACCTGAGCATAATTTTAAATTCATATTCATAGATTTTCCATTTGCGCCAGTACTTCGAATTATGTTGCTAGTGGGAGGAAGAAAGATGCGGGCGGACAGACATAACTCATCCACGATGGCTTGACTCATACATTCCACGAAGAGCACGCATAAAGTGTCGGCCATGTGCCCAAATCTTAAATGTCGCAGGGTGTAAGTAATTAAACTCATCTTTGTCAATTTCAAGTTGCGTATGCGTCACCTCTTTTGAAGCTACAGAAACAGCCAGTCAGTACGTCTTCTGGTCTATTCAGGAACATAGCTACGAAGTCCCCAAGTCGTAAATATAGCACGGAAAAGACATCGCGTACCACTGGCCCCTCCAAGCCTCCCCCCTCCCCAAACAACACACCTTCTGTAGACACAGTAGTTAATACAACAGCAGAAGTTAAAACATTATGAAAAAGAACACATGCAAGTTCTCTCAGATAAGTAACACTGTTCTCATACAGAAGATCATTGTAACAAAGAACCAGTGGTCTGTCATGCTGCTCATTTAATTTGAATAAACAATCGTTTCACGTTTCAGTAACAAACGTTTTCCATCTGCCATTCTACGAAATCCAAAGTTAAAGCAAATAATTTATGGTTCCAAATAAGCAGGGGATGATTCAATCAAGGAAGAAGAGATATAAAACACACATGAGGCAATACAATAGTACAATAAATTTGACAGAAATGAGGTGTGAGGGCGTGAATGGGATTCATGTGACTCATGGTAGTGACAAGCTCCTCCGCACACATAATGAGCCTTCAGGGTACATAAAAGGCGGGGAATTTCTTGAAGAGTTCAGATAAATTTGCCGGTCGTTTCTAAAGAAAGACTTGCGCTAAGTACGTTATTAAAAAAAACAAGTTGCTGCTTTAATAAACGCCTTCACCTTTTATTACAAAGATACAAGGAAAAATGTTCACACTCCGAGAAGTACTTCGCATTAAGATATGTTTTTCTTGTATACACCTTGTGGGGTAAAACTATGTTTTTGTAGAAGTGCAGCCTCTAATGGGGTCATTGTTTGTCCCCCAGATGGCAGGTGAAAGAATATGGAACACTGAAGGAATGAGAATTCAGAGGGGAAAACAAGTGCTCGGGGGGGAAACCTGCACGAGTGCCATTCTGTCCATGACATATCCCACATGGACTGCACTGGGAACGAGCCCTCGCTTTCTTCGTGAGAAGCTTTATATCTAACCACATGGGCTATGGCACGGCCAGAAATATAATGTACGCAACTACACAATTAAAGAACACTTAAGAATCGTCAACATAATGGGAGATGCTGGGAAATAGCAACTGGGAGCTCCCTCGCCTCCATCCCCCACCCCAGAAAAAATTTCCTTACAGATCCTAAGAGATTACTTCCGACCAAAGCGACTCTCTCTGTAAGGGTCTAGTGGCTCAACAGATGATGCTACAGAAAACGAGAGACTGCTGTCTGTATGTGGCTTCAGCGACTGATGTTTCATACAATCAACCAACTTGGTAAATGCATGCTGTGGCTAACGAGGCCGGATCGTGATGCCTACAACCTACATTCACAGCACAAAGGTCTATAATACGTAAGAATGTACCTCCACATCACTCACAGGCCTCTACGGCGTGGTGCTTGCGACAGAAGAGAACTGTGTCCTTAACACTTCAAAGCACAATGGTTACTACACGCACCATCTACTTAACACAAAACATCTCTGCATATTTTCCACAGTGTTTCTTTTGATCCCACAAAAAACAAAACAAGCATTTCCATGCACAACATTAGCCAGCTGGTTTTGTAATGCAGACGCACTGAATGTACAAGTATTATTTTGATGGACTCCAAACGCGTAAGGCCGAGTCATGTTTCAGGCGGTTAGTTGCCGGCCTTTCATGGCGCAGACCCGGGCTCGATCCCGGCCCGTCCATATGAGACTTTTGGTGAAAATAACGGCAGTAGGACAGCTTTCTCTCAGTCCTTCGGCTTCCTCGAGTCAGTATGATTCCACCGATACTCCATATTAATTTTCATCTACATGCTACTCCTATCAGAAGAACTAACAAGTGAAGCCTGAAGCCCTGTAAAGCAACGTTCTCTAGGTAGTCGGGGAACACTGGATAGAAAAGTACTTCAGGTTTACCTTAGAGCAGTACACCGTAATTTAGCCGATTAAGTATTTCTCTGTTGTTAAATTCGAAGATTCGTATCCGCCACCATGAAAGTTTCAATTCGTCCTCAGCGAGTTCGTCCTTCATTTTCCATTCCATTCTGTGATGTACCATTTCAATGCCATCTTCAGTGCAAGGACTAGTCTCCCAAGTGTCGTACAAGGACAGCTGATGATGGAACTCAATTCAGAGACCTTATGGGTTACGATGGAGCTAAGTAACTCACACATAACGGCTTCGTGAGTTAATGAATAGACATATTTACTGGCAGTGCGAATGCCAAAGTAACGGTTGAGACACAAATTGAATTCTATTCAAATGACACTTCACCGAGAACAGCTAAACACAGCCGTAAATAAACACATACCTGTATTACCATAAACCAAGAGGTGAACGTTTTATCAGAGAGGATGAACAGAGTTTGAAATGTGGCAGAAATTCTTAATAAGGCAGCACACATTCCACTGTCAACTACACTCTTCGTTCTGCAACATATCTTCAGGTAAACGAATGTATTTATAACAAAAAGTTTCCAGAATTTGGGCCAGGGCCACTGAAGAATATGTGACTTAACCCTTTAAATGTCAGTGGTTATTACGTATACCGCCATGTTTAGCATTCAAGAACTCTACATTTTCTGCCACAATGTTCCGTACGGCCATCTCCCTATACATCACTTACTGCTTTATTTTGATAGTGGAGACACCGCGCTTTCTGTGTGAGAGAGGGTCTGAATCAATTTCTTGCACCATTTTTTGAAGGTTTAAGTGATGAGAAGGAGTACAGATTCTACCAGAAAGGCGGTGCAAGAATCTGTACAGACAATAATTCACTAGCTGACTTACATAACTTTTGGGGGCACCGTATCATTAGACTCCATTGTTGCCCATTCCTTTACCCGATCCGGCATCACGTGACTATTATCTGTGGGGAAGTATGAAAGGCAACGCACACAAAACACTCTACAAAGACGCTGAACTTTAAAAAATAATCAGGCACGCTGTACCGAAAATTTCTAGACCAGAACTTCAAACAGTTCTTGATAACTTACTCACCTGGTGTGAAGCATGGCTCGGAGTTAAAAGGGTTATTTCAATCACTCGAGTTAACAGTCGGTGGGCTACACAACACAGAGCGGTTTTCCACTTTAAGTCGGACACTGTACAATAACATATGTAAAATTTGAGGATTTCACGGCAGGAATACGAATTCAAAGTCTTGGATGTGACTCCGAGTAGTTTCGTACGTGAGACACATCGCAGAAGACCTTAACCTTTAGAAGGTACTAGGGCAAACTCCGGATACCTGGTCTGCACAAGTACGTGCCTACAGCAGCACTTCCCCAAACGGCGCACTGCGACATAAAGTTCATATGAGCTTTTACACATTTAACCTCAATTCAGGAAGTATGATAACAGAGTGACATCTCGTTCAGTTCTGTTTTTCTGCTGTCCTCGATGTGTGCTGCGATGTCCGAATCAAATTCTTTACTCCATGACACTGCAACTTTTGTCAGTAGTCACAGAATATTGTTATCACGTATTACTCATTCCAGAATATTTTAATGCACTATATTTTCACGAAAAGTAATGTAGGCCTGTATTACGAAAATCACAAGATGAAAAGCGATGAAAAAATAAAGAATAATACCCCACACGCACGCGTATGCATGCAAGTACACACATTTATAATTACAAATGATTTGGTGCGCCGTGGCGTATTAAACTATAACTTACTGTGCCGCCAGGTCAACTGCTGACCTAGTAGAGACAAATTACTTGACGTTATTTTTGTTTTAAATTCCACCTTTATTTGTTTCCGCGAAACAAATCAGTTCACGCAACGTCTCGTCGTGGGCTCGTGAAGAGCAGAACTACTTTGTATTCGGAACGTCCCGGGGGCCCGGCTATCGAAGCTGCGGATTCAATGGCTTTGTTGTAGGCAGCTAGCGAGATAGTAACTTAAAACTGCTCGCAGTCGCTTTTCTGAATTGTCCTTAACACGCCATTGGACCATACACAGACTAGCTGTTTGAAAAGAATCTTTAAAGAAACCAGGAATAAAAAGAATATCAGTTACATGGAATCTAATTTTTCAAAATAGATTTCGATTATCTGTAGATTACAGAAAACGTAAGTCTTTAATTCAGTGTACCACAAGCGACAAAAATATAAAGCCGAGTCCCTGAAGTGTGGAAGCACATTTCTCTTGTGTCACACTTTTACTCTTTGGTAACAAAACTGTTTTTAAAACTCTGCCTATCTACGAGTAGGTTTGCCGCATCAAAGTAACTTGAGCACACGAAATTAAGACAATTAATTAAACTGACCTTCAACGAATACTGAGTACCGCGTTTCATTTCCGAAACAAGTTTTAAAACGAGGATGTTATTTTTAATTACCATTTCGTCGAAAAAGTTGCATAGCAATGACATGGGATGTTTGCGGTCTTCAGCGAGTCACTAAGTAAACAGACAGATGTGATGGCGCTCAGAAGAAAATATGAATTCCATTTAGTATACTTAACACGTAACAACCGTCACGAGCGTAAGTCAATGATCTCTACACGCACAGTGGCACCCAAACACGCAAGCAACCCCATGAACTGCTGTGGATGTCATACTCCATGTGTGATATTTTGACATCAGCAAATACTCTCAAGTCTCAAAGCGTGTGTCCAAGAAGGGCGAAATGGTTACCAGACACATATACGATATATGAATCTGTCACTAATCATAACATGGGAATCGAATTTTCACAAGACCTAATAACAGGACTCTGGTAACAAAGACAATCAGGAAGTTGATGACGAATGTACAGAGCAGAATTATCCTTACAAAGATGACAGTCGTTCACCTGATATTTCTAACCTGTCACTAATAGAGCCTGTGCTCGGAAAAGCCCACCACTGCACCCGACCTTAAATCAGTTGAACGTGAAACATACCCCAACACAATTCATACGACTCCCAAATAATTTCGCCCATTCGGGGTTTCCGACTAACGATACATTCCCTGACAATCTCATGCGCCTGAATTTAACACAACCGTATTGAGCGAAGCTACACATCATGAAGTTCCTCATTATACAGTTTCCTTCAGTCTCCAGTTATTTTCGCTGCCTTCTACTATTCTCCTCAGCACCCTGATGTCAAACAGTCTCAATCCGCGCTTTATCCTTGAAGTGACACACAAAGCTTCACTACCCAAAAACTGCATGCAGCACTCCTTAAGAAGTTACGACTTCCTGCACCAGTCACGAACTTGCCAGCATTTTATGGAACCTGCAGGTTCATGATCCTATTCACAGCAGCCCGCCATTTTTCCCAATCTTCAGCCAGACGAATCCATTCCACATTCTCCAACCCCACTCCTTTACGATCCAGTTTAACAATCACATTCCCAATTATATCTAGGTCTTCTTACTTCCGAAACCGATTCTTTGCTAATTATCCTGCAAATATCTTTCTGGCCTACAGTGACCCCTCACACTGCAGATTCCATTTCTCATGTCAACCTTCTATTGCTGACCAAAGAATCCGTCCACATCCGAGGTCCTATGTCACATTTCGTAAGATGTTCATTTATTACTATAAGTCCCTCGGCCAGCCCCCAAGCTGAAGGATCACGGCTTGTTAGCTGTCCGTGACTGCGTAGTCAAAACATTCGCACGTACCTTCCATATCTCGAGGCCGTCTCCTTCAACAACAACCTGAGGACGCGCCAAGCCATAGCGACAAGGATCCGCGTAACAAGCAGACCAAGCTTCACACAGGTATAAACAACAGCACGTTCAATCGTCATTACTTTTGTACATTTCACAATTAACGTGTTCAGGACGGCGAAAGGAAGATTGCAAGCCTTCCATGAATTTAATCTGCTCTTAGTTTATTCGTAAATGTAACTCTGATTTCGTCTTGTCGCAGCGAACTGTAATATTAGAAATTTATATTATCTGTACCGTGCATTTCAGTAATTAATTAATTATTTATCCCAACAAATGCACTAAACTAAAATAGTGTAGTGTATCTTTTCAATTAAGATATATTCATTAAACACCAACCAATGCACACAAACTTTATTCACAATAGTTTATTCTTAAAATTCCCCTATACGTATTTCAGTGGTTCAAACCACCATCTTCAGGAGGTCGTAGAGATTATTTAGCATAGACCATACAGTTATTACGTATGTGGTTACATTCGTATATGTAGAATATGAATATGAATATATAAAACCACTCATATTCTACATATACGAATGTAACCACATACGTAATAACTGTATGGTCTATGCTAAATAATCTCTACGACCCCCTGAAGATGGTGGTTTGAACCACCGAAATACGTATAGGGGAATTTTAAGAATAAACTATTGTGAATAAAGTTTGTGTGCATTGGTTGGTGTTTAATGAATATATCTTAATAGTGTAGTGTATTTGTTGGAATAAATAATTAAATAATGTAATATTAGAGTTCGACTCTCGACAGGGACAAGAGACCCTCTCAGCCACAGAGTTCGTACGGGCCTCTGGGGCCGCCCAGCCTCCTATTCAATGAGTACGGGGGTCTTTTCCCTCGGGGTAAAGCAGCCGAGGCGTGAAGCTGACCATTCACCTCCAATCAGTGCTCACGTCATGAATGTGAAACGATACCTCTACTTGCCAATACGTCTTCAGAGCGCAGTGCTTAAATAAGCACAAGACCAACTTTACATTCACACTGCCACAAATTCGAAAGCACCCTGGCACGTCATGACTTTCTGCTGCTCTCTGGTAGCGACGACAGACGACGACAACAACAAGATCGTCATCATTATTATCATCATCATCATCACTAACATATCGGGAAACATCAGGAAGTACAGAGATTTTCTAAACACGCGGAAACTGCAGGAAGTGAAAATTCTGCCAGTTATTCGTACCTACAACATGCGGACTGAAACGGAAACACGTCAGTGAGGCACTTCATCTACCACAACACATGAGCTTAAAAACTGTGTAATTTTAGAAGCATGTCATGTTATCCGAAAGCTTCTACACAATCCACCGTACCCCATGTTTTCCTTAACTACATAATCATGTACTCGTTAAGACTCGCCACGTGAAAAATATCAGTAAAATTAAAACACCGTGATTGTAAATAATACTTATAATGACGATAATAACAATAATTAGAAGTATTTGACTGTTGGTAATTTGAGACCGCAGCTGTAACACATACATGGTTAGAATACAACTGACAGCAAAAGGCTCTCCTCAAAAATTCCAGACCATTTCTCCACTAAGTAACAAGTACTGGAGCGTACACTGCCACGGACAGGGATAAGTAAAGATCTCTGTTTCTGTCGCCGAATGACCAGCCACAGTCTAACATGAATGATAGCTGTAACGGACGTATTGAAGTGACTGCCACGTAGGCAATTAGCGGAGTCTGTACATGAAAGCCCTAAGTCATTTAACATGACTGGGGTTTCAGCGTGCAACTTGCAGCGCATGCAAAGTTGTACTCCGTAGGACTGCGCGCTTTACTTAGAGCTTGGTTCGATATTCAGTGCGGTCTTAACGCCTACTGCAAAATTATGAGGGACACACAATAAAAATTAAAAGTGCAACAAACAGTATTATGTTGGACAATGACCATTGTCCGTAGTGTATTTGAATTAGGCCTATACAACATTTCGGAAGCTAGGTATAACCCCGTCTTCAGGCCCGCCAAACCTCCAAAAGACACGCAGTATCAAATACAGGTATCTCAAGACAATGAAAAATGTTGAACATAATACTGACATAAAAAATCAACCACTGTGACAGTTCTTTATGCAATCATAAATTGAGAACACTATTTAAAACAATGGGTTCATGACTATTTAAGAATTTAAAATAATATACGGGAGGTTGAACAGAAACATGCCAGAGAACGATTATCGAAAATCTATTTGACCCAGTCACATAAAGTCAACCTAAACCTAGCATCGTGAAGCGCTGGATCAATTTATCGACGTTTAAGAGGTACTGCTGCTCGCATTTCGACGAATTCTGTTCGCAGAAAGAAGACGCACTGAAAACCATCTGTCCACAAGTTACACTTCGAAGAAAAAATTTATGGATTTCAACTATCGCACGCCTACTGGAGAGTTTCTGCTCTGAAAAGACAATCGAGCGAAAATAATTTTGGTATGTGTCGGTACAAAACAGCTCGTAAGGCACACAAAGACCAAAGGGTAGATATCGGTTTACTGAAGGCGTGATACATATTTCATTCGAAATTTCATTTGAAACATTTTCCGCTAAGGCGAATATTTAAAAAAGTGCAAGTAAGAGTAGTTTTCTTTGCACTTTGATACCTCACTGAGAAACGTCACATCAGCGGACCCGTAGGGCTTATACACAATAAATAAACACAAAGCCAGGCAAAGTCCAGCTTATAACACAAGAGATATCCTATATAAAACAATATTTAAATAAGTGAAAAGAGATACTTGATTGGGTAATAAAATAGCGCTCAATTTTATCGCTGCAATACTTCCACTGGCAATAACTAAACATCTAGGTCAATACGCTATGTAAAAGAAGAAAAAACAGATTTCGAAAATGTGAGAACTACAGTGCGCAGTAACCTTGTCTTGTTAATATATGCGTTAACAAATTGTTACAAATGTAGGTATGTAGAACACTGTGTCGGCAGAAATCTACTCGATGCTGATGCCATGCTTTTCGAAATGGAAAATTAACAATCAGTAACAAAGCAGAATGGAACGTACAACCCTGTAATCAAGTGTTAATTAAGGGTTTCTGTTGCCTCTTAGATCTCCTATGAATACTTTCCAACTTACAGGAAATCCTTCAGCTCTTTCTCAGCAAAGGAAGTTAACGGTATGCTAATTTTGCCAGTTATGATAGTAGAAACAATTCTGTGACTCCTCTGATTCAGAAAAAAAAACTGAATAATTTACAACGAAGTCATTAAGGAGTTAAAGTTGGCGACTCGCCATCAGTTCTGTGCCCGATATTATATCGCCTCATCACCGCAGACTGGCTCTTGCGGAAATACACTGTTCCATTCCTTGGCCTCACAGCACCAATGGTGTACTCTGATTACATTACAATTCCACTCAAAAACTTCCCGTTTTTATAATAAATAAAATATCTGGAGCCCACTCGCCCTCAAACAGAATATATTTATCAGCGAGCCTTTTTGCAGGAGCAAAAAAATGTATCTGGTTGTTTTGAATTTCGTGCCTAACTCAGAAAATATTTCGTTTGGGGTTGCATTTCGAAGATGAAGGCAACATTCAATATATTCCCGCGTTGTTCTTCGTGACAAGATTGTTTTAACCTGATTTCACGCTTCCTTCGCGATGTTGATGAGATCTACGTTCTTCTGGGATATTACGCTGCGTTGTGTGGTAATTGTTTACCACACGACGCCGTGTAATATCCCAGAAGAGCGCAGATCTCATGAAGATTTTTCATTTTATTGATTCATTCTGGATTTATTGTAAGAAGCTTTCCTATTCCGAGACTATGCAGCACACATAACATATGCATCATAGGATGAGTAATGTACAAAAGATTCAGAAAAAGGTGAAGGGAAGCGGTCATAATCTAATCCAAGTTTTTATCACTAAATGTTTTCGTCAAATATTATTATATAATATTAATATATGGACGTTATTTTAAATCCTCAATTCGTAAAATATTCCAGTTGCGGCTGCCGAGACATGTGAACTAGTAATGGAAAATAACAGCCATTGACAGGAACGTTTAGTAATGCATTCTATATCCACAGCACGACGTTAAACTACACTGACGTTTACGGTACATCCTCGTACCAGGTAAACAAAGGAGACTGTCGATCACATCTACAATTATTTGACAATGTTTATTGCAACACTACGTGCTACATGTTTCGGCTTGTGAGAGCCATCGTATGTAATAAAGCACGTCGACAGGCACATATTTGAGGAAGGAGCCAAAGCTTTTAACAAAAACGTTTTTAAACAAACTTTTACAGAAGTACTATATCTTTCAAACGTAATTACGTATTTTATTACCTCTTGAATATACGAGTAATCTAAAAAATGTTATTCGCCGTATCACCTTAAAAGAAAAATCCAAGATATATATTTAGCGTTTAACACATTGAACAACTGCGATTTCAGTTACTTTCATATAATAAATTGGTAGTGTAAGCATTTTCTTCCCTTAAATATTTGTACAAATGGGAGTCTGATGATGGGTTTTACAAGCCGAAACCTGTAGCATATACTTTGCAAATAAATTTTGTCACGTAATTATAGTTCTGAACGACAGTTTTTGTTTCCCTGGTATTATGTATCACAAAAAGAAGTCCCTACTTAAATTCACTGTATCACATTGCAATTATCTTGGAGGTACTGAGAAAACCACGAGGCTAGTCCAGGGATAGGGTAGCTCAGAGTCTAAAAAATCTGAGTTGGTATCTCCAGATGACGACAATGCATTGTCTTCGTCTCCAAATGAAGCCTCTTCATTTGGGTTTAATATAATTATCTTACGTACGCACAACATATGAAACAATTGACTTCCTTCTGATAATAAGCTTCTTCAATTGTCTTCACATGGTTACAACAGCCTTGACACTCACCTTTAGTTACTAAAATATTCTGACACCGGCTAATTCGTGCAAACGGTTTAAAAATAATTCCTCACCCACATTTTTGGATCTAATACAACCTAACTCTTTAGCCCAGGCATGTTCAGTGAGAATGACATCACAATTCTGGAAGTTCAAGGGCCATGTGTTCGCATGTGTTCAGAATGCGGTGTATCATGTAGGTCTTCTCTCCTGGCATTTTCAACCCACTCAGTTTGTACAGCTGATGTTTCATCAAACCGGCACCAGAGGCAACCTCCTGCCTCCGAAAGCGCGAAACTGTCTCTGCCTTCACTGCGCATTTGCTGCGAGGTTTTCCGACCCGCACACAGTGGTACGCCGCATTATCAGAGAAGACCATTGAATTTTTTGGTATGTTTGGGATTAATTTTTCTTTCACCGACTTCTCAAATTACAGCAGTTCATCTGGCTGCGGTAGTCTCCAGTCACTGACCCTGCTGTGTAAACAAGCTGGGAATTCGCGAAAAATCCGTTCTCTGAACTAGCATGAACGACAGTCTATTTTCTGCGTTGCCATGTGGTAATATTCCTAGCAAATGCTTCTTCAAAGTCCTATTGCTCTCTGTCCGTGTCACGTCTAGATAAAATAAAACATTCCTCTGTTCAGTTCAAAGTTCATTCAATTTAAGTGAATAACTACAATCTCAGTCAA
Source organism: Reticulitermes speratus (assembly GCA_021186555.1). Classification (NCBI taxonomy): domain Eukaryota; kingdom Metazoa; phylum Arthropoda; class Insecta; order Blattodea; family Rhinotermitidae; genus Reticulitermes; species Reticulitermes speratus. The sequence goes on from JAJKFL010000330.1 coordinate 16,364,228, forward strand.
CAATAGGTGGCGATGTGTCAGAACGGCTCCCTTGCTTTGGCATTTTCGCCACCGAAATCCAGGTTTGTGCAGTATTCTACTCAAAGACTGATCCTCCCAAAGAAAACTAACAGTCTCTGTTTTTACTGGAACGAGTTTCCCAGAAGTTGAAACGATTTTATTTTCAATATGAAGTCCATGACTGTTCTTATGACCACGCACAAATCAAAATCATCAATAATTACGTGTCATTTAGGTTATCGAGTTCCCTCTTTCCTTGGGAGGGCAGAGTGCGTCCTTCATTTCTCCCTCATCTTCCGTCTGATGCTTTTTAGTGTTGTCACTGATACACCACAGTACTTTTCTGTTATTTTGTCCGCAACACAGATAGGTACAATTACACTTTTCTCCACTGTTTCTTGTTTACACAGGCAATTCACATGGTTTATTACTTGCATGGTTACCCTGCGTATGTTTTACCCTTCTTGCCACTGGTCGCCATTTCTTGGGTGTTCAGTTTATAAGAGCCTCAAATCAAATTCACGCACAGATTTTACCAGACAGGAAACAACAGAAAATTACACTATTAACGCAAGCACAACACACAACCGTATTTCGGCCAATTCATTTTTAACTGGAATGGATAGGTTAGTAATCCCAAGTATTTAACGACCGTACACCTACGAAACTAGCGCCAAGGTTAACGTCGTTTTCCTGAGTCGACTACAGTACCTTTCCTGTACTGACTTAAAGACGTAAATACAGACAAATGCATATGGGATTACTTCTAGTCGGACGAAAACGCGCAGAGCTCTACTGCCATGTAAGCGGTATTATTCAAAGGTTCTAACACCAGGTTCCTTAAGACAAGGGCTCTAAGAGGTTGTTAGTGTACTCGGTCCTCTAATAGTAGGTTGAATTTAGAACCCACTGGAGCACAGAGAATGCCGCATAATAACCTCTGGCGAGTTAATTCAGACAGCGAGAGGTAAGGTAAAGGTAAAGTTCACCTTAGAACAGGCCATGAAGGCCCAGAAGGGGAGTAGAGGTATAGCTCTACTCTTTCTTTAAACTCCGCGCTAGATGGGGTGGAGTGGTCAACTCCACGCCCCAGACAGCGAGAGTCCCTTCTAAATATCAGTATCACAACGCTGGTAAAAAAAAATTCAGGCACTCCATGGGGGTACGTACTGTTTGCAGCGATCGGCGACACACCTAACGTACGAGTGGTAGAGAGTCTCTCACAAACTTTCGCACCCCCCCCCCCCCCATCTCCGCTTAAGACAAACAGGAAAAACTGAAATTTAGTGTACATTAAGTAAGAACTTTCCCGCCAAGATTATAAACATTTCATTAAATTCCGCCTGATGGCAAGGATGAAATCAGTATTCAGAGTAGTGTCCATTAGTGCAGCGCGTCACAGAGAGCTGGCATTGAGTTCGTAACAGTTGAGAGGGGACAGTGGGGAATATTCAGAAAACTCTAAAAAAGTTTAAGGAGATCGTACTGTCTACAGAAACACAGTTGGACCCTGACCGAAACGTGCGAAATCGTAAGAAAAAGGGAACGCCAACTTCAATTAACCACGCAGCAGCAGCCCAAGTTCGGCCTTGACAACAGACAACTTGCAACGTGCTGATGAAATCATTCACAGAGACTAACGTGTCATTTACAGGATGTCCGGCATAGAGGTATTACGAAATGAAGAATAACTCTGGAGACTCGTGCGTTAATTGGTGTACAAAGACACAAAATAATAACCAAACTCTCCAACATTTGTCAGTTTAAATTACTACATGCCCTCCTTGTTGTTCGGCAGACGTCGGAACCATAGTCAATAACTTTCCAAGTGTTTTCCAGCATGTTCGGAGTTATCGGTGCTGCTGTATTGGCGATTCGTTCTCTCAGTGCTTGAAATGTTGACCTCTCTCTTGGTAACCTACTCTCAGTTCTTTACGGATCCCTATCAAAATAAATTCTGTTGGGTGATGTCCAGTGACTGGGGCTCTGCTCATCCAATCCATCAGTCAGGAGTCAAGGAAGTGTGCACTTCATTGTGGTAATGTGGGGAATTTCCAGCTTGTTGAAACGTTAATCCATGGGGGTTTGGTGAACAGCAAAATTCTCAATCGTGTCCGCATACACAGTTGCGGATGGAGACGACCCGCAGGTATGGAGGGCAGATGAAAATATAGTAAATAAGCAGTGGCGGACAGTGGACAAGAGGTGGTCCTTGAGCTTGGGGGTTGGCCAACTGCCTAACAAAACCTCACCGTTAAGAGTCAAAATCTTACAAAATGATCCACAGCGCGTTGGACTTTGATGGATTATTTTGAACGACCTAAGGAAGGGCTCCTTATCAACTATAACTGGGATGATCAAAAAGAAGAGAATGATATGGGTGGGGCATGTAGCATGCATGAAGAAGAGTAATGCCTACGGTGTTTGATGGGGGGAACTGAAGGAAACAAGCAACTTGGAAACCCCAGATGTATGGCGTAGACTGGATTAATCTGGTCCAGGATAAATACAACGTGGGGAGGAACTTGTAAACACGGTAAGGAACCTTCGGGTTCCATAAAATACTGGGAATTTCCTGACTAGCTGAGGAACTATCAGCTTCTCAAGAATGACTCAGCTCCATGGAGTTAGACCAGGTACAAAATTCCGGTTCGTCGTTTCGTGTAAGGACGGGCCAATTACACTCCCTTCATCTGCCAGCATCACACACTCATTTTCCGGTGTTCTGTTCACGTTATAGCACAACATGAGGGTTCTCAGACCCCATATGTGGCAACTGTGCCTGCTTGTGCCGCGCAGGTAGAATGTTGTCAGGTCCACATGCTGCCACAATGCATCGTTTCTCCCACTTAACTAGTCGCATTGCCTCCTTTCACGGAAGCAAAATTTCCCGACTGTGCGCATGGATATAGTCGGCCTTGCATGTCCGCAACAAAAGATGTGAGCTTTTTGCATTACTAAATACTTACTGTTTGGCCGATATTTTTTTTTTTGCAATGAAGGACACTTCTTTATTGCCATATCTAACCCGCACGTTCTGTATGAGAGAGGCCGGTCAGTGTACATGTAATTATTATCTGACAACTGCGCATGATAAGTTGTTCTCACGCTGTAGTACTTTTCACATACTTATGCAGGTGACAGCCCTATTTTCGAAAATGTATCTAAACACACAACTTAATCCACTTTTCTGATGAATAAAGGCATATGAATTTCACAAAGTTTCTCTATTCAATAATTGAAAATGTTTTTCACTTTTAAATTCCAAAAGAAAAAGTTCTGATTTCGTGATTATCAGGAAGAAGATACGAAAGAAATAATTCCTCACTGAATTTCATCGGACTTGACTTGAGTGGTAGAGAAAAAGGTTGTGAAGATGTGCATACTGGATTCAAGTGGCGCAAAAGAGGGTCCAGTGATGAACAGAAATGAACCTTCAGGTTCCATGGCAACAGTGGATTCGTAAAACTGCTGAATAACCATCCACATCAGGGGTGTCCCACAGACACTGAAGCACCTGAACGTGTAATTCGATCGAGTGGTACAACCAACTTAGCGTGCGAAGTCTACCAAAATATTTGGCCTTGATAAATTTCAATTTTGCATGGGCAGAGTTTTTTTTTTTTGCATCACCCTGATATAGACCGTTCAAGTGTCTCACATAATGCCGTCCTTGACATTTAGAGGCGGTTCCCAGATAGCATATGTAACTGTTTCAGTATAAGTCTCGTCACACACACTACACTGTGTAAGATGTGATATCTTCCAGAGAGTGAACATTAATACGGTGATATCCTTGGTTAGTGCGGTACGGTAAGTGGATACTAACGTTTCGAAGACACATACTGCCTCCATATTCAGGGTTATGGAGGCAATATATACCTCGAAAACGTTGGTACCTACCTACAAAAATACAAGGTGCAGTACCTCCAAAAGAAAATGCAAGTACGCCTTGTGTTTAAATCAGCAAGCATCACCCAGAAGTGACGTACGGAAGAATGGGAATATATTTGCAATGTTTTTTAAACTATGCGACTAAACGCCGGTGAGTGGCTGGCTGCACGCCCCCACAGCTTCACCCGTAGAGGAAAAGTCCCTAGAACCAATTGAACAAGAAGCTGAGCGGGCCCCAGAACTGGTCTCGAAACGGCAGTGAACACAATAACCTCCGCACCCACTGGAAAAGGAACCATACTTCATGGCGTGATGCTTAATCAAGCCCAGAGACTTAGCACTCCTTTTCATCTCCTAAAAGTTCGCATAAGAAAGCATATTTGATTCGATCTAGAGGTGTATTCGAAATTCTGAATATACTAGAAGCAGCTACAAAGTTAGCTTCTAAAAGGGGTGGCTGTGACGCAGAACTTGTAAGTACCCCTGTGCCTGGCTATTAAACCATAAATGTGTGACGGACACTTAACGTCATTGAATATTCTGTAATACCTTCCAACTATATTTGTATACAAATATAGAGTTAGGCTCAACGTTCCTATTAGATATAAGCGTGGGTAGTGGAGAGAAAAACTTGAAAGATCCTATCAGGGATCAAACTCCGGCCTGCCAAGAGCGCGAGATATCCACTAAACGCCAACACGAAAAAGCTGATCGGTACTGTTGCTTAGCAATAAACTGATACCACAAAGAATCAAGAAACTGAAATGATTTCAATTTTCAAAGAACCTGCCTGCATATCCTACTAAAGTGTAACGTCACTTTCAGGGTTCACAAGTTCAAACACTACACACCAAATATGCTCCTTCGAACAGAAGGCCAGAAATAAGATTTGCAAGCACGCAGTGAGTTGTACGGGCGTTAAATGAACGTCTATCCAGGATAACATACGTTGTTAATACGTAAGGAGTCGAGGATTCTATTTGGTACAGGGATGACAAATGACTATTTCTTAGGTGAAGAACGAGTCTATTTCGATGTGATTGCAGAAAGGACAGCATCGCGTGAAAAATTCTGTAGTTCAAAAACTGTTAATTACCTACCGATTATGTGCATTAATGAAGGTAATGATAAAGCAAAGCATGTCACAAGCGCATAATTAACCCTTTACAGACTAGAAAAATGTGGTAACATTCTGTCCAATGCTTCCCGAAATCCGAAGGCATTACTTTGTTTGAAGGTTCACAGGCTTCCCAGTTTGTCTTTCTGATAGAAGTAGTATTAAGATGAAACAAGACTGGAATATTTGTGAAATAATATCGACAGGGAAAACCTTAAGAACACGAAGAAAAACCTGTACCAGAGCCACTTTACTCACCACATATGTCACAAGGATTAGCCCGGGATTGAAACAGTGCCTCCGCGGTAAGTGTCCGGCGACTATATCCCCGAGCCACGGCACGGCTTTTAATGAGTAGCATTAATCTACTTTATACAGTATATAAATATTCAGTTCATGCCTCACAGTGAACACAGTGTGCTTCCATTACATGAGCCAGTCGTTTAATGATGTACAAGGAAAGAATCGCTATTTATTTTAAGAATCATAGGATACACATAAATAGACGATGTGGACAAACTGCAAAGTTTCTTCATGCTCTAGCGGGTGGTACGTACAGTAACCAGTGGAATTTAAGGGGTTACTAGTTAGGACAAAATGTTCTAAACTAAGAATTTAGGTTCCTAAAGCCGTGTTGACTACGATTGAAGTCTTTCGGTATGTTATGCCGTGTCGGAGTAAAGAGTTACCGACTTTTAGGAGCAGGGTGCCTTCAATTTCAAGATCAAGAAGACTGCACTGTCGACATGGCGTCAGCATCCCACAAGACGTGATCTTCTTCAGGATATCCTGCATTCTGATTAGTGTTCAAGGTCTTCAAACAGTCATTAAACCAAATACGGATTTAGCCGAGCACACACACATTTTGTTATACCCAACTGTATGTATTCCAGTAAATAACAGTGAATACGTGCAGGCTACCATGGGCACCAGAACTTAGAACTTTGTCAAAACCTACGCTTTTATTCATTCTGCAGTTTGTTATACTAGTAATTACAGTCGTTTTTCTAGCTCCTGTTCTAAAATTTCAAGGTGAAGGGCCGAAATTTTAACAATATGCAAATATCGCCGGAGGCATACCCGAACATTTTTAGTTCGGTTACCACCCTTGCTTAGCAGCGAAGACAAGTAAATTGGGTAGAGCCCAACAAGAAAAAAAAAAAGAGCTCCCGTGCATTTTAGAACTACATTCCCAACGGTGCGCACGGCAGGCCATGCTAATACCTGCCTCCTACATGAACTAACTTTCATAACTAAGACAGAAGTAGACTGTCAGTCTCTATACGTGCCAGATAAAGACCTTCGTATTCGAAGTCATATTTGAATATCGGCAAGTAGGATTCTTTAGTGGTTTTCCTCAGCCTTGCAGACAAAAGGTGGGACAGTAAAATAAAGCAGGCTACATCCGCTTCCTCACACACGCGATCTCTTTGTTAACAACCACACAACAGTACACAGTCTAAGCTTTACACAATATGCAGTTAAAAAGCGCTGTTAAATAAACCAACAACAAGAAAACTACTTCTCTGGCGTTTATAGCAAGGACTGGAGACATGAGGGCCGGCAAGGGCAAGCCAGGCATCTGCCCCATAAATATCTAAAAAATCATCAAAATTTAAGGTAGAAATAATGAGAAGGAGAAGAAGAAAGAAGGAACAATATCAAACAACACCAAAATTAAAATTAATTTCAAAAACATGATCTTCAATCCTGGATACAAAGGCCTTCAGCAGCTTCCCCAACATCCATAAAAAGTTCCTCAAACAGCTTAAATTATGTTTTTAAGCTAGACGTCATAGCTGCCTTCGCCTCCATCGGAAGAAACTATGGCTCCGATGGCTGGAGATCCCTGATATTGGCCTTGACTAACAGTTTTACGCTGCGAAGAATAAGAATAATGATAGGATACACCGCCCCTGGCAACTGCGTTAAAATGTGATGACAGAACACAGGAATGTATTCTGTAGCAGTTACGTTTTTTTTTGTGGTTTGTTTGTTTCAACGATTCCCTCCAGGTTCTGTTCAGGTGGCACAGGAAGAAGGCAGTAGTACATGACATTTATCGCGCCGTGTTACAAGATGGACACAACGCAGAAAATGGAAAAGACTATCCATCTGTTGGGATCTGAAGCAAGGCAATCCCATTTTAATAAAGGCTTTTTTATTACATAAAGATATGACTGAAGAGGCAGCCAGCACTTCTGAGACACGGAAATAGCTGAGAGAGAACATTCCAAAGTGTGAGATGGCACACAAAAACTGGAGAACACTTACTCTATTCATTCGCATGGAGACCACACCAGATTAGATGACGTCTCCCCCTTATCATTTCCTCCCGAACACTCCGGCTTGCCACACCGCTACGTCAGTTTCATTTCACCAAGACCTCTGCCGTGATTTAAGCTGCTTTTAGACCAAAGGAATGTAGCGTCAGTTCCTTTTCCAAAATGTTTTAAACTTCATAAATCTTCGCTAGCAGACACACCTACCAACTGCTGGCCAACACTGCAACTGAACTGAATACACCGATCTAGTACACGAGTGACTAAATTCATTATGTCGAACTATAGTGGTTAGCAATCCTCGTTTGTACTGGAAGGCCCCACATTCGAGTCTCAAATGCACAGGCTTAAAGTCTCGGGGGCGACAAAATTCAATAAAATCTTCTCAGGCTGACAGCTCGAGAGGATTTTATTGAACGGAGAGGCTATTCTGACTTAGGCCAGTACATTATACACTTTTGTAATCTGAGATCTACAAGCATCCAACAATTCGACGACACAATAAGCAGTTAATAAAACATAGTTAAATAGACTAATAAGAAGAGAAGCAATAACAAATTTTTTGAGGAGCTAATAATCAACACGTTGCTTTAAAAACGGCCCGTCTTTTATAGAACACTGGAGTTCATTCCTATGTTCATAAAATCACCTCTGGACTCTATCCTGAGCCAGTTAAATCCACTCGACACCCTTATACCATTTAAGATCAATCTTAATATTATCCCCCCACATAAGCCTAGGTCTCGCAAGTATCCTCACTCGTCCTCTTACAAATAAAGCTTTATATGTATGTCTCAACGTCCTTCATTTTACGACCATAAAATCTGCTAAAGAATTGAAATTTCGAGCCTCGTCATTATGCAGTTTCATCCATCATCCTGTTATTCCTTCTCTCGTACAAAGGGAGGAATGATTGTCATATGGATAGATTGCAGGCGTCACACACCGACTGGCTGAATATCTGACAGTCAGTTGACTGCCTGACCGACCTATTAACTAATGCACTTAAAATGCATTGATTGCTAAACTTATCAACATGTTACAGAGGAGTGACAGTGCCAAATATCTGAATTAATAAAGTAATTAAATCATAATTAACTGCCCGTCCGATGATTCGTATCAACAGAAGCTTGGATGCCGAAGTGACTAAAAGACGAAGTGCAAATTCTCCGAACGACCGAACAAGTTAATGAATCAATGGATGTCAGTTCTATGTAGATACTTCTGTAGCCAAGATATCGGTTCAGTTACGCAAGGAGAACACGATGAATTGCAGGCCAGCTCGGTCCTTGAGGACGAAAGGAATAGCGTGCCGTATCCACATTACAAATGCAAGAGAGAAAATGTGGAAAATAATTGGATTCGAAATACGGATTTAACAATGGACGAACTGTCAAGTGACTTACAGAGCTTTCTTCCCTCGAATACGAGGACCATCTTCAGAATCATTACTCTGAACAGTTCCATAGAAAGAAGAATCGTTTTAACATTTTCCAGGAAGGAACTTTGCAAATACATATATATATCAAGATTTCAAAAGATAGAAAATTTTTGAATGCGTTTATTATATAAAAATCTTCTACGAAAAGCTATCTCCTTTGGAACTCTCCACACTTTTTCTCATAGATGGAATTCCATGTTGCCACAACGGTAGACAAAAGTGGATGATGTTTCGCTAAGGCTCCTCCAAATCGAGAGGTCAGTAGCAGGCGTAGCTGAAACCCCTTGTCCTTCTTCTACAGACAGATCTATGGATAATCTAATTCCACAAGCCGGTAAACCAAAGCATCCTCAGTCCTTTACAGGCTTCAAAACCTAACATTTGAACACAGTCCACCAACACTGATATGACATAACATCTGACAAAGGGGAAAAAAATAATGAAATTTAATACCTGGCCCTTTATAATTTCAATGTGATAGAAATACATTCCATCGTTTTATGACAGAAGTGGGCAAAGACAGGCCAGCGAAAAATTAAAATTCAATCCGGCCAACGGCAGCATTCAGGTATCAAAAATGTGGTCCTGCATCAACTTTTTGCTTCCTTGTAATATATACGAAAGGATAAAACTTGGCTTGTGACAAAGCACGATATATTAGCGGCATATCTATCGATCATTACCGAGCAAACTGGCTGAGATGGTGACGCTTGACTTGTATTCGGGAGGTTTCCAGTTCGAATCTTGGCCGGGGCACCGACTATCCTCACAGGCGCTTTCATTCCTTTCTTCATTTCCCCGCCACGCCCTTTTCAATTCATCAATCATTGATCACTACTATACGACGCTATATAGGCCTAAACTGAGTTACTGATTGCTTCGTTAAATAAACCAAAAGAAATCAATTATTGCCAAAACAAACCATTATCAGCATGGATCTGCTTCGAAAATATCGATATCAATATCGTAACCACGTTCCCTTGTCCTGGAGACACTAAATGATAAAACCATTATCGGTCCTCACACATGCGACTTGCTGTTCTAAATTCTAGTATCACTGGAATTTATTATCAGTCACTACCGATAAGGAGTAGTGTCGCTTAGACAGGGAAATTGTTATAACCACAATGCAGCTCCAAATAAATAGCACCTTCAAACAAACAGCAGTGAGGATGGGACCTGCAGACTTCACTACGAAAGGGGAAAGGTAAAGCTGTCCCTGTGGTTAATTAAGCACAACGCCATGAAGTAATATCGGAGAGTGGAAGTACAGTTCCACGCATTCCTCACCTCGGCGCTACTGCACTAAAGGCGCGGTTCGATGGTTATAGTTTGTGATTCGAATTTAGGAAGTTCCAAGATCCTATCTCAGCCCAGGGACTAGGTTTGTTACAATGTCCTGATTTTTGTTAGTTCTTCCAGTGAAGTGCTATCACAGTTCATTAGAATGGGCCACGGCTGCTTCCAATCGCTCCTTTCCCAATCCATTATTCACAGTTATCACGTAAGATTATGTTGTCCAATCTATGTCGTTGAAAAAAGTCGTTAATTAAACTACGAAGCGAACATAAAAACCATGAAACGCTCTTATACCCTGAAGATGGAAGCAGGAGTTTCCTCTGATACTTTGTTGCGCATCTACCAAACTATAAGGCGTCACATCTTACAAGACTCATCTTGCAATAGAGTAACAACGTCTGCCACCATTCAACTCCACTGCATTCTTTGGCTCTTTTTATGAACTCTATCATATGAGAAAACGCCAAGCCCGAGTCTGCAATCTACACTGGAAACTATGTTCTGTGTAACAGACAATAAGTATGGCCGAACAATGGCCTTCTCAGATTCACTATGCGACCCCAAGCTCGCCTATTTAGAAGGATCGTGTCTCGGTATACAATTCGAGGGGCCAATATTATATAGAAGCTGACAGGGGTTTAGGTACAGAGAAAACGGAACACAAGGGGGATGCCATGCCGGCATTCACTCTTCACGCCCTGTCTTTCTCACTCGTCTTCTATAGCCTCCTCGCTGCAATATTGGCTTCGCGGCTATGAATCTCCGCTTTCCTAAAATTGCAATAAACATTATTTCCGTGAAAATATACTGCAAAAATGACAAAATCAGAACAAGAAAATAAGTCGCAATTTACGGAAATCTGTCGAAAGATACGTGCATATTTGCTGCTTTATATACACATACGTATATTCAGGGGCACCAAGTCCTATCATTAAAATGTGTGACGAGCAAACAAACTGTTCACTATATTCCACCGAACTGACTCATACAGATAACGTTCTTCGCTTGTGCCTTTTACACTGTTCCTTCATTCCTGCTGACTAAACAGACTTCGAAGTGAAATCGTACACAGTATCGAGGAGGCTCTTTCCTCGGCGTTGAAGTGGCCGCTGCAGGAGGCCGACGCTCACCTCTATCTAGTGCCGAGTTTAAATGAGTGGAGCTGTAACTCCAATCTCCTATCTGCCTTCAGAGCGTGCACGCGGACAAATTCGCCTTTGCCTTTTCCCAAGTGATATCGTGTAGCTGACGGGATTTACTCTGCCGAGAATAAGTGCCTTATGTTCAAATCCAAAGGTAAAAAACAATGTTTTCCCTGCTCATGACATTAAGGCGTATAGCGGAAGCAGAGATATAGCTACACTCAGTCGTAACCTCTGCACTATATGAAGGTGAGTGGTTAACCTTACGCCCCGGCCGCTTTACCCCGGTACCCATTGAATAGGAAGCTTGGTGGGCCCCAGAGCCGGTCTGGACGTTTTGAGGAACAGAAAAATATCTTGCCCCTACCGGGATTCGAACCCTGGACTGTCCACCCCATACCCCAAGTACAGAGTGTATATTCTTATGAGCAACCGTAACGCAGCGGAGTGACTACACTGAGGTGACGAAAAGAACCCCCATGGATGACGAGGAAGAAGGCGCTCGAGGCTTCCTCTTTCTGCCTACTGTTGTATTCCCGTCCAACCACCTCTGGCGTGTGTTTATCACTACCAACGTTTCTGTGTATAGAATGCCTTGACGACTGGAGTGGAATATAGGAAAGTGCACTGGAGAGGGAAGCGCAACAACTCGAAGATACACATGGAAGTGGTCGAGCCATGTAACTTATTTCGGTGACCTTAGTACACAAACGATCTGACTGGGGTTCGATTCTCGGCAGCGGCAAGTCCAGACCCGCTGTCACATCCAAGCATCCTCACAACCAACGTGTAACTGGAAAACTTTTCCTGGGATTAAGCAGTAGAAACGTTGAGCTGGTCGCGTAACTCCGTCTAACGCCGAAGTTAAGGACGCTTTGATTCTTGTCTTTCTTGACTTTTCATGGCATGGTACTTAGACAGGGAGGAAACTTTACTTTTCAGAACACCTTCACCAAAAGGCAGAATAAAACACAACTCCATTACAGGAACTTTTGACCTATGCCGTATTTTTAAAACAAGACAAGCAAAGCGACGTTTAGCTAATTGAAACTAGGTTATGTGAGACCAAACAAGCAGCTATTTGCTCGTTTAGAGGTTTTGACCACCAACACTAAAGAGACTTCATTAATAGAGGCTTACAAAACGATCCTGTCTGTGGTATCTAATACACCAGTAAAAATGCCAGCTGAACTAGCCAATATACTTTTCGGTGTAGGGTTTTCGCGATTTTATTACGTTGCATTCTGTATAGGGACTTCATGTACTCTACAGTATCGATTCGCTTCACTTCAGCAGATGTTTCAGTGATATTAAACAAGGAAACCAATTAAAACAGCCACTTCAACATTATTGGCACAAATCGCATGAAGAGTAGGCGTATAAGGCCAATTTAGTGCACCTCAGTCAATTATCAACGTCGACATAACTACTGTGCAAAGAATCAATCACTGTCACAATATTCACAAACTCGGAAGTTGATATTATGTCCACATTGTCACAATTCCGTCCTTTAAACTGTGGCAATCCTGTGGCTCAATTTCGCTCCCACAACGCGTAACCTGCCACGTACCTTGCAGTTGTAGAAATTGCCTTTACAGTGACATTCAATGTCAAGCCTTGAGTTACTGTTGTTACACTCATTCCTCTGGCGAGTGTTGGAACACCAAGACATGGTAGATACATGACAAAGGTCACGCATTCCGAAGTTTTTGTACTAGCCTACAACATACAGAACTGCTCTAACTAGAAAAAAAAACACACACACAAGCGAAAAGAGCAGCGAGGCCTCGAATGATAAAGCGGTGGAAAAAAAATACGAAAGTATGAACGAGAAGCCAAAAACTCTGAGACGAAAACATCAGTTAATACAATGAATACATCCTAAACCATTCAACGCTCTAGGGCTGTGATGACGGTATGTGACTTACTGAAGTCTTTGGGTCTTGTCCAATGTAGTACTAGGTTTCGAAAGCCGGCTCTGTTTCCATCTTCAGAGCCGGCTTCCGAAACATAGTATTACACTGAGAGACGATGGACAAAGTCAAAGGAAAGAAGATCACTTCCTAAATAACGTTTGAAAATCTTCAGTAAACTGTTTCTTACGTAACACAGATGTAGAAAAATAGTTGCATTGTAAGAGTAAGAGACACTACCACCATTCTGCATTCGTTGCTCGTCTCCCACTATCCCAGCTATGTATCCAGCTCATCGCAGCCCCTTGGCGCCACATTCTAACAACACTAGGTGGCCTGTATATTCACGATGCTCCTCCCCTTAAGGCATCCACTTACTTCAAACCTTCTTAGACCCGAATATTTTCCCACGCACCTTTTTTTATGACACACACACACAGAGCTCAGTTACGTTTTTCCCTCAACCGACTTTTATATCCAAAAGAATAACTGACAATATTACTGTTACTTGCTTTTTCGAAAATAGACGGGATGACAAGAGTTTTTGTGTTGAAGACTAACATATCTTTTCAGAATTATAAACGAATAAATATCTAAACCATTATGGAGCTGGGATAACACAGTTGGTACAATGACTAGGATATAAGCTGGAGACCGACGAGTTGCGATTCGGTTCCCGGCACAGCCTAGGTATTTTTCTCTTCTCCACAGTGAGCAAACCGGGTGAGGTATCCATATGCCTTCATATCAAACAGAGGGGCAAATTTACAATTTATGTAACTCAGAAACATGTACTGATTCATATTTTCCTTTGGGTAGTTTCCACTGACAATGTTGCCAAACATAATCTTAAGGTATCCAACGTCGCCAACTTTGTAACTTTTAACATAGGGCCTAAAAATTGTTTTCATAATTTCTTCACACAGAATACATACATATATATATTCATGTTTAATCTCTATACCAATTTTCAAATGACAAGCTGTAATAATTGGCACTTATCGCTATCACAAGGAAGTTCATTATATAAATTGGCGTGGCGGTCATATTGCTTTACAATCTACAAAACAAAATTACTCTAATAGTATAATCACATAGAATGTACTGACTTTTGGAAATATTGTATAATTTTCATAAACTGGTGTCTGAAATATTTGTTCATATTTTATTTGGAGAAGTATTAATTGGGGGAATGTGGTATTTTTCCGTATAAAACAGGGGGGGGGGGCACTCCGATAGTGAGAGTGCAGAGGCTTTTAAAAAAACCTGCATCAAAACCTGCAGATTTCCGAAAATGATAGAGTTCCTGAGCATGTGGCGTAGTGTGTAGGTGTGACATGGGCTATTCTAAACTTAGAGCCCACGATGTCACAGCAAGACAGCTCAGCTGCAGGTCGTTCTAGTTTTATGTACGACCTTCATAATGCGACACACCGCACACACAGATCTCAGGAAGCACTGAAACAGGGCTACACAATACTCTATCTAGCAGCGTTCTTTCTTCTCACTTAAATACTTGAAGTAAAGGTCTTCCGAAAATAAAAGGGCAATACGAAAAGAAACCTACATATTTTAATAATTCCAAATCTTTCCCCGAGTCCCGGAAAATGTGAAAGTAGTCTTATACCTAAATATGACGGAACTGCTTTCCCACGTATCACTTGCAGTTCGTTGTACGTGTTACACCCTTATATCATTTACTCTACACAGCTTATGTCGTTACCATTATACAAAAACCAGAAATGGGACCGTTATATAACAGAAAGACACAACATTCGTGCGATTATCCCCGTGTCTCTGAATGTTTTACACAACACCTTAAGTTTTCTCCCAGCTTTAGCAACATATTTACACCCGATCGCAAATTTTCCTTGTTTTCCGGGTGTATGCAGCCTTAATTCCATCGGACCGCTGTCATCTGGTGGTGCTATCCCAAGCAAATGGAAACTCACGTAAAGGCAAAGGGCAAAGTTAAAGCTGTCCTTGTGCATGGCATGAAGGCATATATAGGGAAGGCAGGGTTTATCTCCACTCATTCTTAACGTCGACATTAAATGACAGTGAGTGGTCAACTTCATGGGCCGGCAGCTTTACTCTCGGGGAAAGAACCCCCCCCCCCTTCTCATTGACCAGGAGGCTGGGAGAGCCCCAGAGCCGGTACGGACGTCCTGGAGAAGAGAAAATCCATTGCCCCTGCCGGGACTGGAAACCCATGTGTCACTCAATCACAAGCCAACAGCACTGAGTAAGTGAATTAACGATAATAACTCCACGGAGCAATGTCGTCACTGAAAAGATAACAGTCGCTTAGTTAATCACGAAATGCCCGCCTTTACTGGAAGCTGAAGCTTCGTTCCCGTGTTCGCAAGAGCCCAATATACTGGGCAGGCCAGCTTACGCAGTAACGCTTTACTTGTACCCAGAAGTGCCTAGTTCGAATCTTGGCCGGAACACCGACTATCCTGAGTTTGTTCAAATTATACCAAAGCCGTTTGTCTCATCATACAATATTTATCCTACAATTCGACGCTATATAAAATTAGTGTGAGCTGCTGACGGCGTCGTTGGACGAAATATAAATAAGAACTCAATAACATGCAAATAGGAAAGGAGAGGAAATCAGCCTGAAAAAGTTCGTAAGGCCACCATCTTGATGTTGCTCATGATACGAAAATAAAACTGCGTGGCTTGGAGTCCATACACAGTTTGACGGAAGTTCCTAAACCGATTCAAAGACTATTAATCTAAAAGTTCAGAAACAACGCAAACAAAACGCCATTACAACCGTAAGACTATATTCCTTTATAAAACAAGTAAAAGGTAAGGTGAGCTTAAAGTTGAAAATTGAAGTCTTCTGCGATATTACATAGTTTCAACAGTTGACACAGCGTAACATTCCAGAAGACTTGAATCTCCAGAATCTCCAGTAACACTGCTGTGAGAATCCAAAATCTCGATAAAGCTGTCTCTATGCAAGCCACGAAGGCATATGGGGAAGTGGAGGTAAAGTTCCACACTTTCTTACTCTCAGCACTAGATGAGAAGTTGGTCAACTTCACGCCCCAACCGCTTTACAGCCAGCGGAACAGTAAAAAATAAATGAAGTAGATTAAAAAGCGTAATAAGATACGAAAAGCGATGTCACTGAAGAATGTCTCTCGTCTTAAAGTTCATAAAAAAAAATAAATTACGCAACAAAAATAATAAAAAAGGAAGCGTCTTGGCAATTGAATGAAAGGGCGAAACAGCTGTTATTTACAGTTCTGTCCGATACCTTATATTCCAGAAACGTGCGCCAAGAAATGTTAGTCTTCACAGCACAGACCATTTGCAACAGAAGCAAAACCAAAATGACGCTTGGTATTCCTCTCTATGGTGCGAGTGCTATTCTGACCATGACCTGCACCACTAACGTGGAGACGCTTCAGGGGTCCGGGCGCAGCTTGAAGAGTTCGTTTACCACTAAAATACTGAAACGTCACACCCTCATAACCGCACATCCTGAACACAGTAATATCGCTCACACGTCTGTCATCACAAAGTTACATTAGGTAAAACATTTCTCTACTTACTTTCTTTTACAAATTCAAAACTACTTGGACACACAAATAGTCCGTGTTCAATTAATATTATCACACTAATAGTGCTAGTCTAATTACAGCAAAAGATGATAGACAGACATGAACTTTGGTAAGGCAGTACGCAGCAGCACAGTAAGCATATTATAATCAGTGACCATGTGACCAGCATTCTTGACAAAATTTGATACGCGAAGAATTTTCAACATTAAAAATTAGGGGCACATTAAAAGAAGAAATTATGATCGCTAGGTGTAAAGATAGATGCTACTCTTACTTAACCATTTAAAGGGAGAAGCTGGTCTTAGCAGCCTACACAAAAGTTTAGTTCCTACCTCAAAGAAAACATATAATATTTATGAAATTCTTTCTGCTAAAGGCAATAAGGAAAACTGTTGAAACTCTGGCGAAATACCGAGTTCTTCTTTAACTTTAAACCCGGTGACAAATATGAATAGCTCTGCCCGTTAATTCGCCAATCATTACTTAACAGCATGCATAACCTAGCGGTAAGCAGATGGGTAAAGAAATAGGAAAACAGAAGACAATCTTCAGAAATAATAACGCTTACAGTCAAATTTGGGACCCTTCATTGTAGACTAAGACTCCCTCATGGTCGATCGGTACCCAGTGGCATCTCAGTCTCGGTGTTTTAGGAAAATAGAAGTGCCTGTTTGTTATTTCTAGCCTCGGGTATTATACTGAACTTTCTTCACTTCGAGATCCTCACAGCCTTCGGATAACAAACAAAGCAGTCGCATTTCATACAGTCGAGTGAATTTCTTTATCGCTTTCTCAGTTCTTTCCGGTAATATAAAAACACTTACGTGTATTTTAGTGATGCCTTATTGGCAGGGATCAAGTTTACAGACTCCACCGATACAGTTCATTTTCCCCAAGAAAATATAACAATTCTTTAAATTATGGAAGATCTAAACGCAATACAGCATCTGACGTGAAATGTTGGACACTAGAAAAGGGTAAAGGCATCCTAAGAAAATAAACTTTCTAGGAACAAAAATAGTTACAAATAATTTCAATTGATGAATGACTAAAGGAAACGATTGGTTGGACACGTATGCAGAAAGGAAAAAAATACAAATTTGAAAACAGGCTCTTAAACCAAGAGGGAAGAGAGAGATTGGACGACCGACGAGACGATGGAGGTCATTTTGAAGCCGGAAGAGGACACTCGCTTAAACCGTGAAATGCAAGAAACGAGAATTTAAAGCACATCTGCGTACACCCAAGTAAAATGTAAAGAGTGCCATTATAAAATTACGATATGAAATTGACCAAGAGATGGCACAAATTGCAGCAAAGCTGTAAGACACTTCTTTTCAACTATCCCACCCCAAAACACAAGAAAATTAAATACAAGATAATCTACGTAATCAGTAAGCCTACAAAATGCCTTAGACTCGTACATAAAAGAAATCAAACTGTCCCATTTATTTACGGAATAATAAATTGTGAAAGACAAGGAACGAAGTGGTCGTAGCCTAATTTCAGATGTAACCCCTGCACTGGCGAAGGAAATTCACAGACAGGATAACAGGTCTATGGGCCGAGATTTGAACCCGGGACCCCTTATCAATAAACCATAAGCTCTGTTCACTTCATCACAACGTTTGGCGGCGTTCCTAAGAACAGGGGTTCTCAGACATTTTCGCTAGCGTCCACTACATAAAATTTAACAATTTCAGTGCAACACCAATATTTTTTGTGTTTAAATAAAAAAGCTGATATTGGAAAGATTAAATGACAGTGGGGCCGGTTATATAATGTCGTAAGCAATGGCGCGTATTAGCAAACATATGCGGCTTATGTTTTATTTATTTTTAGAATTCTTTCCTTTTTTTATATTTCGATTCTTTATTAAGGCCGCGTACCTGTGAACAATGGTTGGCTTACCAGTAGTGATACGCGTACTACAGCTTGAGAAACCATGCCTTGGAATTAAGTGGGTCTAAACAGAAAGTTCTTCGTAAGCCTAAACATCATACGAAGGTGTCCATATGGAGATGGGGCAATGTTTCAGCTATTCTTCAACGTCGATCAGTTCTTCTCGGCACTTGGTGTTTCACTGAGACCTGAGGTCATCACAGGGTAAAAATCATGATTACGGCAGTCAGAATAAGGCATTTTGTGTTGCAGATTCAATATAACATTTCAAAAGAACCTACTAACTCCAGTTTCAGAGTTTCTACCTGAAGGTGGAGGCATGATACCCCAGTATACCGTGTCCTGTTGCTTTCCGTCCGAATCAGACAGGCTACGCCGACGTGACACAACCGCGGTTCAAAAACGTCACCGAATAACCTCCATCAGACTTGTCAATCATAAAAAACATTTGGAATTTTCTAAAATGAAGATCTTTATTTCAGTAACGTTACAGAAGGAAATACCAATGTAGCAACGGGAAACAGCAAATATCACTATTCAGACGATTTTCATATTTTCGTATCTTTTATGAAGTTGATGTATTACCCAAAGGCTATTGACCGGTTACTACGCAACGAATGACTTTGATCACTGACCGGAAACAAAAGAGTAAGACCTGGAAGTCTTGAACATTCATAGTTCAAATGGCAAAGAAAAACGCAAAAGAAAGCTAATTCATACCAATACTCCAGTTCCATCAACAGGAGAGTAAAATGTAAATGTTATAAAAGAACCAGGACTTTCTTTCGCTAAAAAGGCGAACACTGTAAACGTCTTTCATATTCAGATTTCTTTTATGTCGTGGAAGTAATAAATCAAATACCAGCAAAGTTTAATGTGACATCTTGATTCGCAGGCATATCTAATGGAAGCAGTGAAGTCGGATCAGCGAAAGAATGAACACATATTTTACCCCACTCATCTGCCTAGCAGCCACCCCTCATATGCGTGCCTTCCCCCCCCCCACCAGTTGTTACTTTCATTATCTTGTCGTTCCTTCTACATACTTCTTCTTTGCCTTCTCTGTTACTGATGCTGACGGAGGGGGAGGTGTGCAACGCAGGTAGGGTGGATGAGAAGGCGGTCAACTTGAAATATCAACCGCGATCGTTGTTTCCTGGTCCGACAGCAGTACAGTCCACGGATGTGGATGTGGCTCAAAGTTCTGTGCTCTCCGCCTCCGCACCAATGCCTACCGAAAGTCACCTAAGACACGGGTTTGTCGTTAAGTTCTCATCATCGCTAATCATCCTAATCATTTTTTTTCTTCTTTCTCTGTCTGACCTCTTCCACCTACTCGCTGTAGGTGTAGATGTAATCACACTCAATAACACGTAGACTCCTCTGGACGGGGGAGCGGCCCGTCGTAGAGACCTCTAGCTTACAACACACGGGATTCGAACCTGCAATACCAGCAAGCGAGCGGCAGCAGCTACGCCTTAGACCGTACGACCACACGGTTCGGCCCTAATCATTATCAATACCTGAATTCTCTCACAGTTTTTATTCCCATGCATACAAACTAACTCAGGATTTGTGAAAGAATTCCACAATCCTTAATGGACTAACATGTCCCACGAAGGTGTTGTGTTTCTTGGTTTATATGACATGCTACATGAATAGTACAAGCTGCAGGTCGAGTTAGTGTAGACGATATGGGGACGAGGCTACGGCCTATGACAATCTGAGGTTCAATTTCAGGCAGAAACGAGACTTTTCGCTGCTCCAAAGTGTCCAGACCGGCTGTTCGGTGAGTACCAAGGGGCTCCTTCCCCGGGGTACAGCGGCCGGGGTGTCAAGTTGACTGACCTATTGCTGAGGTTACCATATGCCTTCATGACGTCAAGAAGGACACATTTACCGTTTTTTACAGTACAGGAAGTGCCATAATGAACGGTTGGTCTTTTGAAAGGTGCAGTACTAACATAACATTTTCCAGGCTAAAGAGGGGGGAAATTTGAGAATTCAGTCGGGATTGTAAATCTTAGGACGGAGATCGGAAACGGAGTGCTAATAAACACAAAGCGACAACATCGGCGGCGGCGGTAACAACAACAACGACGACGACGACGACAACAGTAGTCCTAGTACAAATGAGAATAAGATGCCACTGGAATGTGACCTGAGTTATCGTTGGAACATAAAGTGCAACACTATATGTATTTTAAAATACCTACACTTGCCATCTTAGTGGGAAGCATCGCCTTTTAACAGTTCATGTTTATTTGTCCTAAGACTGTCACGTTACTTACAGGTCGCTGGTACGCACATGTAGCAGTACAGCAAGTTTGAATATTAAAATCACATATTTTCGCTCCGCACAGTTTACGTTCGGTTCCATAAGGTTTTCAAAATAAACAGCAACTGTTACTCTAAATGTCATTAACCGACCCATCTTGGTTTGGTGTTTATTAAAGGGAAAAAAGCCTTGTAAAATATTATTTTCATGAGGTTTGCCCTAAAAAAAGTTTATAAACACTGAATCAAACGGAGATTATGCACCGTCCAATGAGAAATCCTAGAACATTTATGTCTGGTGGAACGAAGGAAGCCCTGTTTGATCGTTTCAAGATACTGACTCTGCACTTGTCCGAAGGAAGTACAGAAACTACTAATGTTCTGAACGTCATTTTGGTCGCGATTCGAAACAGAAACACTCTGAGTAAAATAGAAACTTTCTCCTGCAAACCACATGTAATTACATCACTGCTACGTTTTGTGTGATTGCATTTTGCTCCTTTAATGAATACCATCACATTTTCTAGCTTTCTTCTCATACTGAACACTTTGGCTTACAGTACGCAGTGTGTACACTCTTCTTGGATGCGGCGCCCTTTTTCTGCTCAGAAGACGGCAATCCTCGTAGTTACAGCCGTAAGAATCTCAAATATTGTACATTACATGTAATTTAAACCGTAAAAATAATTACTTGACTGTCTGAAACCTGGATACTTTCGCTTAGGTCTGCAATCCAGTCCAACATATATTAACTTTCAAGCACAGACGTTGCCTTCACAACAGAGCAGGTTTCCTACTTTTACCTGAATTATGACCGGCTTTCCGAAAAGTTGTGCGTTTTAACCAATTCACTTTCGTTACAGACCTTGAGACTGACCCTGTTTACTTTCCAAGTGACGTCCACAGGTAACATAAGTATGTATAATGTTGTGAAATTACAAAACATAAATCTACACTTATCTACAGACTTTGTCTAAAATATTCGTTTGTGTGTTAATACAAACATGACAATGGCACGACCATGTGTGATAACTTTTAGGTAGCCCATTGGAAGTTAAATTGTTATCGTTGCTTGACTAAAGGCAAACTTGTTCCCACGCACGCCATAAAGGCGTATGGGAGACTGGAGGTATACAGTCATGCATTTTTAACCTCGGCACCAGATGGAGGTCAGTGGTCAGCTTCACACCCCCCCCCCCCCCGGCTATTAACCCTCCGTGACAAGATCAGCTGAGGAATATTTTAAATTGTTACCTTGGTGGACATTTCTGTGAAGGTAACATTACCTGAAACTAAGGTACAGTCCCATTTTTCCATTAAATATTGTTTTCTTCCTTCCTCCTACCAAACCACTGACCATCCTCCATTTCAAGGAATGGACATTTGGGTTAATTTCTTGACCTGAACAAATATGGAGTCTCCGGATGCTAATCTCTCCCAGCATAGCAGAGCCCCCCCCCCCCCCCCCCACTTTTAAGGTGCTTATTCAGCCTCCAATGGAATTACTCTGCCCACATTCCAAATATCCTCAGTGTTTCATCTTGGAGATATAGCCACAGCTACAATTGTTCAAAATGTCTACAGCTTATACATAAATATGTAAAGAGTGGTCGAATGGATTCTTAAACATACGGTGTAATGGTGTGGACTGAATTTATCTGACAATTCTAATATTCTGGGATGTGATGCCGTGTAGTTTGGTAGGTCGCTTCTAACTTTCGGAAGAACCTGCTACTTACACATTTATGGCACACAAATGGATTTGTCAGATTCGAGTGAAAAAAGCAACTAACGTCTGTGTCCCTAAAAGGTGGAGAAATGTCTTCATAAGCTGAGCGAGTATCAGTTTCTCAAGAACGTCCCTCTTCCTTAAAGTGAGTCAGTCTCTTCTATAATTTAAGCACCTGACTGCATAAATTACATCCGACAAACAGTGAATCAGAAAAACCTTACATCATACAAACATTACATGAATTGTTGCTGAAATCAAAAGCATTTATATTTCATTGCGGACAAAGCAAACAACATGTTTCATTCCACTTCATAGTTATAATGTTCCTGCATCAATAAAATTCATGAGAAGTTAACTTTTGTATTTTGACTTACAAAACTAGTTTGTGGACCTGAAATTTGCTTCAGGTTGATAAGCATGCCAAAAATTCATTTAACTAAACTGCAGAGCTACCTATTTCACGGCAGAACATGAAATCTCATTGTAAATTACTTATGAAACACCCACAGATCTTTATTTCTTATACTAAGAACAAATTACATAGGCTATCTGATAACTAACATGATTTATCATACGCTTGGATTGTTTCTATGGCTTTATAGCATGCAATTAAAAGTGGTAATGAGTTTCACAAGTTCATTACAGCAATATTCCGATTTGATTTACGTAGGAGTGCTTCTGTTTGTAACTACAAAAGCCAAGAAAACGTATTAGGCAGCACATACTATGAACTTTTATATGGGCGGAATTAGTCCTTTAAAACGATCTTATACAGTACTGAAGTCTACAGGTTTGATTCACTAACAACCATAAAATGGATTGGCCGACAGAAAGAGAAGCCTTGGTGTCTAAAATGGCAAAGCTGGAAAATAAAAGTCTTGGTGAAGAGGAGACCAATATTTACGTCAATAGGTTAAAGAATAGTGGTAACTCTGATACTGCATATCATGTGACCTGGCGTTCGGTAAGTCGCATATGACCATGAGTATACTTGTAGATTTCGGTTCACTGACTTATCAAAACTCCTTCCGCTATATGAAATCCAGGATACACAAACTCCGCTTCCCGATTCAGACAAAAGTGAAGACTGCCTCTTCTGGTATGTTATGTGCAGTCCGGCAGACAGTAACCCGAACTCCTCACAGACACCGTAGCGAAAACTTCAAATCAAATTTATGTGTAAAAAAAGTTAATTTTTATGCAATATTATTTGATACTTGTTCCCTGACGATGATCCCATGTGGACTGAAACATGTAGGAATATTTAGTGTTATACTTGTAATATAAATATGTAAGGAAGAACACTGTGCATCTTTCTTTAACCTCGGCGCTAGATGGGGGTGGGTGGTCAACACCACGCAACGGCCGCTTTAACCCCGGGAAGGAGACTCGGTACCCATTGCACAGGAGGCTGGGTGGGCCCCAGGGCCGGGTGAGAAAAATGGAATTCGATCCCCGGACCGTCCAGCCCGTAGCAAGTCACTATACCGACTGCGCTATCCCGGGCCACATACCTGGCCAGTCCATGCGAAATTTATGGTGGACAAAGTGGCACTGGGACAGGTTTCCCACCGAGTACTTCGACTTACCTCTGTCAATGCCATTCCACAAATGCTCCACACTCATCTTCACCTACATGTTGCTTTACCAGGACCAAGGGGCGCAGGCTGGGCAACTTCCAAAAAAGGTATGCTTCTTCGGAAAACGGGAAGCATTTCATAGAAAAGTACTTTCTCGCCCTTTAAATAATCGATGCCTATTTTTAAATTGTAACTTAAAAATTCACATCCTAGGCAAGGTTAATTCATCCTCTTTGAGGTATCTGAGAAACGTACTGCCTCTGTCTTCAGGTAAAAGAGTTATAGATGGAGACAGCAGATCCGTCCGGAACGGCAGTAAATTTCTAGCAGACTACACAGCGTGGCATCTCACAAGGCGGTATTCTTCACCGTCACCACGAGAGCCTAAAATTTCTCTTTATATACTAAAATGCTGCAGGCAGCGAACCACTTTAAAATTTTACATATTACAAAAATACATGCTTATAAAACAACAAAGATGCATCACATCAGAACTATAAATTCAACTTACTCAAAAAAGGGATGAGCACTCAAAAAGTTTTCATATCGAATGTGAATACACAGTAACCTCACATGGTATTGCAGGCGGTATTAACAAATCACCTGTGTTTGTAATAAAATATTGCTCATTATAGTTTAAAAATTTGTTGTAGTATTTTTACAACGGCAAAATTATCTGTATGAAACATATCCATCGCGGGCAACATACACCCGCTAGCTATATGTTAGACAGGGCTCTCTTAAGGGCCCCACAGACGGTCCGTCTTAGCGTCCGTTTTGCCTGCGCAGTTCTAAGACGTCAGGTAAGACGGTCCGTGTGTGGTAGAATTTTCGTCCCTGTACCGTCTTAGGCTTGGCTTGAAGTAAATCTGTCAGCGACTGATTTTTCTGTGCGTGTACAGGCATGTTTGCGAGCAAGTTGGAGCGTGTGTGGTGCCTATTAGACGTACCTGCAGAAATCTGTTTACTTAGCGGATCATTCCAGATTTATAAATGTAAGACTGATAACTGGGAGAAAGGAAAGAGTAAGTTGTAAACTTACCTCTCCTAAATTGACGAATCCGTGTTTACTTGCTATGGAATCCGCTACCTGCACTCCGCCTTCTATATGGACAGCCCACTGGCGAGAGAAATGTTGCTGTTCATCAGCCGTGCAAAACACAGTTAATGTCACCATAGTCACCAGCAGAAACAACGTTCGACAGCCGCTCACCATCCCCACTTCCGTCTCACGTGCAGCTGAACGAAATATTAACTTCATCTTCCGCTCACTGCACTGTTGACAATTACGTCACGCGAAATACCTCTTAATGACAATAGGAAATTATTAACTGAACAGCACGCTACAACTGTTTAAATTGGTTTATCTTAATTTCAACTTGTGCAAAGACGCCGTTTTAAGTTCACTTGATATTTCCCAGCAAATGCTCAACAACCAATCCACACTTAGGAACTTGACGTATTTCTAAACGATGCAACCATGAAATCACGTTCACAAACGCTCTCTTATGTTTCCATTGCAACGCGACACAATTATATCATACTAATCGAATCCAGAATTAATTATGTCACAAGTACTGTCACACTGTTCCACACAATTTTTTTTAACAAAATGTGCATTAAAACACTTCCCACTAAATTTTTCCTAACAGTTCATTTATCTATTAATAATAAATTATTTTAAAATCATGTTTCATACACATTTTACACACAACACACGATATAAACCAAAAACAAAACTAAAAACCTACATCAACAGCAAATTTCACACGAAAGAGTACGATATAAAGTTGGATTTGTTACGCGGAACATTTTAATAGTTTGACAATATCGGTACGTATATATAACCAGCAGTACTGCACATTGTCCATCGTAATGTACTACGCTACACGATTCCCTCAGCCACTCTGACATCCGCGCTACGCACGGCCTGCAGAGGCTCTGACAGCCCCACTCCCGAACGCCGACATACACTACGACCGTAGCAGTGCTACCAACAACACAAATCCAAACATTCCTTTACAGCGGTTAGTATAAATCAATGCTGGTTCATTCAGCGATGGTGTTGGCAAACGTTCAGATAGAGATGAAGCAACGAATATAAGTAGAGTCATTACACATTATACGAATGTGCAGACGTGCTTAACATGAAACGATCTTGGGGTCTCATGCCTCGCCACTCCGCTTCAGTAGTATGACTCAGGAATTTGTCAAATTGTTGTTTAGTCCTCCGAGTACAGGAGTTTTTTTTATAGCCCATCTAATTACTTCTCAATAAACATATAAATTAAAAGCAATCAAACAAATAGTTAAGTAACTGAATCGACGATACTTTACTCGAACAGGATCATCCAATAAGAGTTAGGACCTGAAAAGCTAAATCCGCAAAACTAAATCTTTCTTGAAAAGCCAACAGTTGTTCAGCTAGTCCATATACTCGTACTTCCCGCCGAACACTAAGGTCGTCCGTATAACTTATTGATTAGCTAAGGGCTAGACGAAGTTAAAATCGGGGTTGCACTTCCCGCAGGGACAGGAATTTTATCTATCACAGCGTCCAGACCGGCCCTGGGTCCCATCCAGCCTCCTACCCTATGAATACGGTGGTGTTTCCCATGTGGGATGGGGTGGGGGGATAATACAGTCCAAACGTAAGCCTGACCATTCACCATCTAGTACCTAAGTTAAGAATGTGTAGAGCCATACGTTTTCATGGCATGGTGCTTAATTAAACGCAGGGAGAACTTGACCTTTACCTCAATAAATCAGCCATTGTCAGAAACATTTAGAATGTTTAAAAAACACGCGGCCTTATTTACTCATATAAGTAGACGACAAGACACAACTTTAAGTTAGTGGTAACCTAGATTTTCTTTTTTTTTTGTAAAGGGCCCTGCAGCCTTGAGGCTTATTGTACAACCCTTGTGACGAAGGTGTAAGTTTTTCTCCCCGTTTTTCCGTGTAATGGAGCACCGGTGGAATGAAATTGACAGGGGAAAACCGAAGTACTCGGGAAAAAACCTGTCCCAGTGCCACTTTGTCCACCACAAATCCCACAGGACTGACCCGGAATCGAACCCTGGCCTCCGCGGTGAGAGGCCGGCGCCTAACCGCCTGAGCCATGGCACGGCCTGGTAACCTGGCTTACTCTGGTCTTGTGAATATTATTTGCTAACAACGTGAGACTGAATCAGATCTTTCAAAGTTTCAGTCCAATTTAATGTTCTAAAGCAGGCATACGTTGATGTTGTGTGTGTGTGTTTTGTAGCTCCACAAAATCAATCTCCTTGGCATGCACAGAACTCGGGCTCGTTAACTGGACCTCTCTTCCACTCCGTGATTATTTGTAAGCCTTTTGGATATTGGCTAATTAAATACTCCACAAAATTCTCCACGGATGGAATAAAACAAGATGTACTCGTTTGGTTACACCTGTAGCTTTGCTATCATGAAATTATTCCCAGACGAAAGACAGGATTAATTCAATTGAAATATTTGTTACGTAAATAGAAAGGAATAGTTATGGAAATGCCACACACTGATGGAGCGTCACATTTCTTGTTTTAAAAAGGAAAAAACTAAGGTTCCACTAAATTTACAAGCAATGTTTCGCGTAAAATTTTTTGTGAAACAAAATCATCTTTGTCACCCAAAGATAGGGATATGTTCTCAGGTCAGTATAATCAATAGAATAACATGTATCTAAAAGAGTACACATAGCCACATTCCGAATGCGTTCACTGTGGTTTTGAATTTCTCAGTGACTGTGGTGTTCATTAACTGCAGATACCAACTATTGTTACTAACGTAATGACACTACAGACATATATCGCACAGACTCAGAAAGTGTGTTTGACTTCTATGTGTAGAGTTTTTCAATAAAAGTTGCACACTTTAATGAATTACTCTATTGTGTGACACCAATTCACTCTATGCTACGATATTCTTTTGATACAATCTCGCATAATTTCGATTTTGTCTCACATAAAGGAGGAATCACACAAGTATCAGAATGTCATGAACCAAAATCCAATTCATCCAGCAACTTTTAAAGCAGAATCTCAATGCCAAATTTAATCTAAATTATTAAAGAAATGTCGGAAATGAAGCAAGAAAATGGGCAAACTGCCGCGGTCTCCCTACAGTAACTTCATTTGATGTTCTGTTTTCGAAGAACGCATTTTTTTAGAAGGGCCCCGCAACAGATACAACGGACGCACCGCAGCCTTGTGGCTTATTGTGCAACCCTGTGATGAAGATGATTAGTTTTCTTTTTCGTTTTTCCGAGTAATGGAGCACCGGTGGAATGAAATTGACAGAGGAAAACCGAAGTACTCGGGAAAACCCTGTCATAGTGCCACTTTGTCCACTACAATTCCCACATGGACTGAACCGGGATCGAACCCGGGCCTCCGCGGTAAGAGACCGCCTGAGCCATGGCACGGCCTTCGAAGAACGCATAAAAATGTATTCATCTGTTCGACGCTATACTGTTTATTTAAATATCGGCGACAAGAACGTTAAACGTATTTATTTTTTATTTATTTATTTATTTGTGCTTTATTGAACGGCACTCTATCTACCTCAGATTACGCGGTAGGTAGCGCCGAATGGTACGACGTTTACTGGATAAAGAATTGGAAAGAATAGGGCAAGAATCGGTCGTCGTCTGAGGTACCACCCCGGCATTTACCTCGAGGGAGTGAGGTCGGAAGTCCACAAACATCTCAGACAGGACAGTCGGTGCGCCGGCTGAGAATCGAATTGGGCACCTTCAGAAAATAACCAGAAGCCTTACAGCTTGCGCCAACTTTCTTTATATTAAGCTATCAGACTGGTTAAATGAGGAAACGCATAATTTGTTGTAGGGTTCAATTAAAGAACAATTTTTTCTTAAGCTGTAAGCAGATTAAACATTCTTAATATGAAAACTAAATGGGTATAAAGATATAAAAGATACGCTATCATGAAACCTTTCAGCAAGATTATTTCGTTCATCCAGCTATTAAGTTCTGCGAATTGTTTTGTCATGGAAAATAACGGAGGAACCACTTTAATTACTACATAGACAGATCCCAGGCCAGTCAATGTGGTATTTACGGTGAACAAAGTGGCAATGGGACAGATATCTCCCCGAGTACTCTGCTTTTTCCCTGTCAGTATTATTCCATTAATGCTCCATATTCACTCTAAGACTGACGTTACGTAACCTCAGAAACTGCATGCGTCGCTAAAACACACTTAAACGTGTAGACCCTAACTTATTTCAAGTTTAACCAGGACTGTTATAACTTCAAAGGGCTTGAATTAATTGAAACGGCGTCAGTTTATACATGATCCAAGCTCATTTCCGTTCTTACCTAAGTTGGTGTGAACACCAGTTACGTTATATACGAATGCTTGGTCTTGTTTTCGCACATATTTGATTTTTTGCTCATTCGTTGATTCATTCATTCTGTAGTCTGTCTTACGACAGGTCTGTAGTCTCTTCCAAAGCGAGTTCTCCACAGGGTGCGATCTAGTTCTTCCTCTTTCAATTTCCAGTATCTTCTCTTTTCCTTACGGTCATCCCGTAGTTGCTTACGCCTTCTTCCTCGTCTTCCCGTCATTTCTATCCTTCCCTCTAACTTTCCTTTTTTTTTTTTTTTTTTTTAATTTACATAGCTTTATTTCCTTGACATGTACATACAACAGTATACAGAATATGGGCTAAATTGTTCCTAACACCAATTTTGAGGTTCGTGCATTTTACACTTTGGAACATAATAGGTACAGTGCACCAATGACAAGTAGTTGTAGTGAAAACTAGGACACCAGCTCCCTTAAAAACACTACCACACCAGAGGCTCTACTTAGAGCAACACGTGTCGAATTCTCTTGTGCTTGTAACAACCGTACATCTCGTGTAGGTCCTGGAGAGTGTAGCTTCCGATGTCACAGATCAGAGGATTGGGATTATGCTTACATTGTTCATAAAAGGAGGTGGCTAAACGATGGATATAAGTGTGGATGTGGTCAATACCCAAGGAGCTGTGTAAGAGTGAGATGGGAGTGTTCTTTGGAGAGTCCGAAAGGACCCGAAGGCATTTGTTCTGGACTATTTGTAGTGTTTTAATGTTCGTGGCACTGGTAGAGCACCATACTGGCGCTCCGTACGTAAGAAACTTTCCTTCAATCACATGTTTTAGAAGGTAGTTTCTACGCAACATGTGACCAATCCAGTTAGCCTTTCTTCTATTTATTGTGTGTAGGGCATTCCTCTCCTCCTTGACTCTGTGTAATACTTCTTAATTTCTCACACGATCGGTCCAACTGATCTTCTCCATTCTTCTCCAGCACCACATTTAAAAACTTTCCAGGTATTTCTGATCTACTTTCCGAAGCGTCCACGTTTCAGCACCACACAAAGCTATGCTCCAAATGTAGCACTTTACTAGCTTCTTCTTTAAATTTAAGTCCATTTGCTGGTGAAAAGAGCCTTCTTGCTGAATGCTGCTTTTGCCATGGCAATTTGGATTTAATTTCACGTGTACACCTTGCATCATTTGTTATCATGTTACCCAAATAATTGAAATATTCCACATTCTCCAATTGTTTTTGATCTATCATAATTTTTATTGGGTATGGTTGCCTTGAGATTCTCATTGCCTTCGTGTCTTTTCCACATTCATTTCCATTTCATAGCGTCTTCCAATTTCAATTAGCACCGTTTCTTCCTTAGCCAGTAGCACAAGGTCATCTGCATATTTCACAGTGCGAATTACTTGTCCTCCTATCTTGAAGTCTCCAAACCCTTCAACAGCTGCCTTGGTAAGGTACTCGCTGTATAAGTTGAACAGAATCGGCGACAAACAGCAACCTTGTCTAACTCTAGCGCATTAAAAATTTCAAAACCCTGCACCTGAACAGTTGCAGCACCTACGTAAGAAACAAGGAGGCTGAGCAATATGACAGCATGTCCTGCAACGTAATATGGTTTTTTTACTCTGTTGTCGGTTACACTCTTAAACGAAAAATTAACAGTTCGGCATATTTCGTAGCTCCAAAATATAGAGCATTTTCCTTGGTTCCAATTTGATATTATACTTCCAAGTGATTGGGACATGTAGAGAGTACAGGGAGGGCGGAAATGAGAAATGATTACAAAATCTTAGTGGAAGACCCAAACGGAAGAAATCATCCAAGAGGCATGGGGTTAGGTAGATCTTTCCAAATTCCAATGCAATGTTATCCTTTCAAGTGGCCAGGACACGCAGCACACACGGCGGCGGTAGCGTGTGAAATGAATATAAAAGTTTGGTCTGAAAATCTAATAAGAAAACACGTGGGAGGGTTGGACGTATATGGAATTACAACGTTCGAATGATTTTGAGAGAAAAAAATGGTGTTAATTGTTAAGTAGATTCAACTGCCTGGTAACTGTCCAATGACGGATTTTTGTGACAAGGTCGGATTCCGTAACAGCAGCTCCAGTTCGGAAAATGTCAAGGAAGATTCTGTTATGTAATTGGTTCTTTAGTTCCGTGCTTTTGTATGTAACGTCTTAGTGATTTCCTTAGCCCACTTTCCTCCCTTATAACTGAAAAGGAAATGGGGCTGATGAGATCACAACGTGTTTGTTTTCCCTACTTCAACTTTTGAACCAGTGGACTGATTTTCACGAAAACTGGCACGAACACCATACCACTGGAGCCCACCACAACGCCGTACTTTGTAATTTCTTACAGTCAGTAATAATCAACATGGCGGAAGTGCAATTTGTAAAGCGAGATGCGACACGCGAACTGAGGCGTTCTGCTCTGTGAAAACCCAAACAGAGGCCTTTGCTAAGAATCGGCCTTTTTGTTGGCAATTAGTTTAAAACTTCATGCTGCAAATATGGAAAAACATAAAGACCAAATAAAATTTAACACTTTCAAGACTAAAAGTGAAAAGTGTTCCTCTATCCAATGCACCCCGTTTTCAGAAAGAGCACTGCTTTCTGGAAGGTTCCCAAGGATTCACCCGTTTGTCCTGCTGGTAAGAAAAACATGTAGATAAAGAAAATGAGTACAGAACACCGGTGGAGTGATACTGACAGAGGAAAACCGTGGATTTCAAGACTAAAATGACTTGAATTACACGTACATTTAAAAATTCAGTTTGTACCGCGCAGTAAACACACTCCGTCTCCGATTATAAATACGAATACCTGAGAACCATAAAAAACACGTACATTCACTCTGTAGGCACAACGTAAATCTTAAACCTGAAGTGGCCTGGGATAGCGTAGTCACTATAGCGAGTCGCTACTGGCTGCACGGTCCGGGGATCGAATCCGCCGATCCCAGTGGCCGCGCGGTCTAAGGCGTGGGTCTACGGCTGCTCGCTTGCTGGGATTGTGGGTTCGAATCCCGCCGGGGACATGAATGTTTGTATTGTGTTTGTTGTATAAGGACAGTAGTATGAACATAAAGTGACATGAAGGACAGAAGGATTTAAAAAGTACAAAATGGATCAAAGGAAAAAACGGGACAGGAAAAAAAAAATCCCGGTGGAAGCGAGATTTTCCGCACCCGTCCAGACCAGACCTGGAGCCCACCCAGCGTCCTGTGCAATGGGCATTGGGTATCTTTCCCGGGAGTAAAGCGGTCGGGACGTGGCGTTGACCACCCAACCCATATAGCGCTTAGGTTAAAAAAGAGTACAGCTATACCTCTACTCCTTCTCTTGGCCTTCATGGCCTCTTCTAGGGTAAACTTTTACCTTTTACCTTAAACCTGGTGATACATGAAATAACCACTAGACTTTAAAGGATTAATGAAACCGCGGACTAATATTTACGGAAGTCAGCACAGTAGGATAGAAGACTGGACGAGTTGCTCGGGCCTTACTGTAAGCTACTTGCACGTAACTTGCATCCTGCTCGGTCGGTTCATTTATTTATCCTCACTTGGGTGAAAATATTTCTTACCCCCAACATTTAAAAGTTTTATTTTGGATTAAACTAGGAGAAACGCCCCGCATGAACACTGTAGGCGTCCAAGTGGAGCAATGACACAGGAAAGCTTTAAGATGGCCGCAAGATAAATGTGTGTGATCAGTCTTACCTTAATCTGAGCTGACTGGACACTGTCCGCGCTCCACCAGACATCCTAACTCAGTGTCGAAACAAGGGAAACTCTGCACGACGTACTTCTCTTGTCACACTGATCATTAGTAAATGACTGATCGTTAGGTTAGTGTTGACTTATGCCTTTCCGAAGTAAAAATCGTAACAGTGCACATTACCTGCTGGGTTTTGGTTATGCTTGAACTACAAGGAAGACACG
The DNA here is from genome assembly GCA_021186555.1 of Reticulitermes speratus. Classification (NCBI taxonomy): domain Eukaryota; kingdom Metazoa; phylum Arthropoda; class Insecta; order Blattodea; family Rhinotermitidae; genus Reticulitermes; species Reticulitermes speratus. The sequence goes on from JAJKFL010000330.1 coordinate 16,397,699, forward strand.
GTCCATTTCCGTAATTTAATCGGCGTTTACAATTTTCATTCTACGCCATTTTGTCCTGTGGCGGAATAAAAAAAAATTAATTGGCTAGTCCAACTCTCATTTCACTTCATTCTATTTATGTATTAGAATGACACACGCGTTTCGACGCCTAACGGCTTTACGGTTGCATAGCTACAGTGTGATTTTTACCTAGAAAACATGTAGACTAGCCTAAATATTGAACAATTAAAAGATGTACAACATAATAGATAACTAGACCAGACACGTGCAAGTCCGAATATATTAGTGCACACCAAGGATGATGCATACACAGGCATCGAAAAGCGTATATCAATCCGATAAATAAGTGAAAAATTGCAAAGACAGCTGGACTATGTAATTTACTATAACAAAACCACATGAAATGCAAATACTAAAGCCAAACTAGGATCCAGTCGTTGCAAAATAGCACATATTTATGCATCCACTGAATTAACTTTAGATATTCAAAGGACATGTCAAATATAAAATTAAAAAAAAAATATTTTTCAGCTTTGCTTCTTTTCTTCCCTCCACAATGATTTGGTTCTCTGAAGCCCGTTTCAAGATTAAGAAGTTAAACTGGTTTTCAATGTTCTCTTAGGTCTTTCAGCATCTTTTTTACCTCTCGAAGTGCATTTGTAAGTCATTTTCTGATTGTGTATGTCAATTACGTCTTAATGTGTCCACCATAAGTGGTACGTTATAAGTCGCCAAGTAGGTTTATAGTTTGAATATTGCTTTTTATTCCTCATTAAATACTTACAGAAAATATCAAAAACCACTTATCATTATCGTCATGTACCTCTGTATATCCACCTACTTGTCTCTCCAACTGTCTACGTGTAACAAGACTCAAGTTAATTGGTCAGTTTCGCTCAAAATCTGCATAAAACTACACTAACTTTGTCACACATGCTTAGGGTTTTGTGTGTGTGTGTGTGTGTCTGTTTGCGCTGTGTGTTGTGTGAGTGCTTTGTGTACGTTGTGGTGTTGGGTGTGTGTTTGTGTTGTGTGTGCTGTGTTGTGTGTGTTTGTGTTGTGTTTGTGTGTGTGTGTGTGCGTTGTGTGCGTTGTGTGTGCGTTATGTGTGTTGTATGTGTTGTGCGTGTTGTGTGTGCGTTGTATGTGTGTGCGTTGTGTGTGTTTGTGTTGTGTGAGTTGTGTGTGTTTGTGTTTTTGTGTGTTTTGTGAACGTTGTGTGAACGTTGTGTGTTGGGTTTGTGTTTGTGTGTGCGTTGTGTGTTGTGTGTGCGTTTTGTGTGTGTGTGTTCTGTGTGTGTGTGTGTTCTGTGTGTGTTGTGTGTGCTGCGTGTGTGTCGTGTGTGTGTGGTGTGTGTTTTGAGTGTGTGTGTGTTGTGTGTTGGGTGTGTGTTGTGTGTGTGTTGTGTGAGTGCTTTGTGTACGTTGTGTGTTGGGTGTGTGTTTGTGTTGTGTGTTGCGTGTGTTTGTGTTTTGTGTTGCGTGTGTGTTTGTGTTTGGGTTGTGTGTGTGTGTGTGTTGTGTGCGCATTATGTGTGTGTTGTATGTGTTGTGTGTGCGTTGTGTGTGCGCTGTGTATGCGTTGTGTGTGTGTTGTGTATGTGTTATGTGTGTTGTGTGCGTGTGTCTCTTTGGACCAACTTCAAGCAATTCATGATTATATTCCTAACGGAAGGTGTACCTGTTCTGTCACTCTGTATATAAAGTCATTCTATGCCGAATTTCTTAATACAAAGTTGCAATATCCCTGTGGGTTACTGCTGGATGCTAACTCACGGTTTATTGTTGTGAAGGTATAAACATTTGTTATCAAATTTGTTATAAACTTCTGAAGCTCACTAACTAACGAACTAACCAACCAACCAACCAACTGCATAGAGCAGAGTCCTTCTTGACAAGCTAACGTGCCACATGCTCAGCCCATTTCATTTACTTTATTTGATCATCCTAATGAAATTGGTGACGGGTGCAAATAGTGCAGCTCCTCACTATGCAATTATTGCAACCGCCTGTCACTTCTTCCCACTTAGGCCTAAATGTCCTCCTCAGCACTCTGATCTCGAACAACCTCACCCTACATTCTTTACTCAATCCGACAGGCCAACTTCACACCCAAACAAAACAACAGGCAAAATTACAGTTACATAAATTTTAATCCTCGAAATTCTGAAAGATACCATGAAGAGGTTTACTGATTCATCAGCTCTATCAGATAACAAACAGTTAAATGTGAGGTTCTCATGGCCGTGACTATGAAAATTGCTGTGTTCTGGGATCTGACGCCATGTAGTCTGGCATAAGACTACCACCGTCTTAGACGAACCTGAAGGTCCTCTCAAATACTGGCACGTTTCTACTAGACTGCATGGTATCACATCTCAGAATACATCAGTTTTCAACACACAGATCCAACTAGGAATGGAACAGTGCTTCTGAACAAGTTGCATCATGTTTAGATTTAAAAGATTTTGTTAAAACCGCAGATTAATTAGTGTGATTTATATGAAGTTGGTTGACCTGCATTGGCTTACTGAAGCGAGTGGCGCCATCTAATGTGGATGTTTGAAGACGTCTGAGAGGCAACCGAAAGCGAGAAGGAAGAAATGTGGGCGTGCAAGTGCCAGTGAAGCACGGATTTCAATTAGGATTTTTCTTCGCGAGTGCATTTGTGAATTCAAACGACACTGTGAGTGTCCTACGTTTTTACGGTTTCGTGAGTGGAATCTGCATGATTTGCGTCACGAAAACAGGCGAATAGGCCTACAGGAAGAATACTAATGGACTTTTCGTGAGAAGTGACATGATCAACAATAAGTAGGAAAAAATAACACTGTGCACTGTGCAGGTGACCACAATCGACAGATACTACAGAGTCAATCCCGTTGTCTAGAAGTCGTATTTGGAATTATACCTGAGGTTTAAACAGGGTGAAGAGCCGTACTGTGGTCGTCTGGGTCATAACACTGTACAGTCTACTATAAGGTTACCAACACTTCGGAGAAATATATTACCTCAGCTTCAGGGCTAAATATAGAGGTAGAAGGCCCCTCTGAAAGTTGGTACCCACCTACCAGATTACGCGGTGCCATAATTCAGACCACAGTAAGAATCACACTGTCTTACTCGTACATCCCTAGTACTAAATACACATAGTTTGCCTGTGTGCTGCCAAAACAGCAGTAACACCTTTCGCAGTTTTAAGTGCATTTGGCGAATATAACTACAATCTGTTCATTTAAGAGCTTGGTTATTAAATATCATAGTTAATCATACACTTTTTGGTAATATGGAAACTTCCATTCCGAGCCCATAGCTTCCTAGTACGGCTGATTCAATATGACTAAAGAACAGATTCTCTGGAACACACACCAGAAGGAAGAAGACAGAACTGGGGATCAAAATCGACATGTAAATAACAGAAGGAATAAAAAAGGGAGAATATTGAAATGAGATGGAACGGAAACGTTCAAACAATGACTCAACGTCGATCACCAAAAAAGAGCCATTGAATAGTCACAAAAGAGAAGTGCAAATAAAAAAAAAAACCAAGATCAACACCGAGAAATGATGAGAGATCTAGGCGACCTCGAAAAGGCACTTCAATGAAGGCAGACGATAGATGAGATAAATAATCTTGATTAGTAACAGGACAATGAATGGGAAATGGGACAACAGAATAGAAGAATAAAATGGGCACAGCTCCGCCATATTGCAGGTACGATATTCACATCGAGGTTAGACGTGAGAAGTCAACACGGAAATTACAAAATATATTCATATTGCTTTGAATGTTCATATTTTCTCACAGATCTGAAAATGAAGTGTATATGTCATATAACATAAGTATGCAGTATTTGTGCAAAACGCAAGAAGTGCACGCAAACAGAGAACCTCTGGTCAGTGAACACATCTGTCCACATTTATCTTCCTAACTAACTAATCGAATGTCGATAAACTTTAGTACAAAAGTTTTAAACTAAAATTTGTCTAGTGGATGTAATTCTTACCCCTATAAATCTAATATAGCCCCTACTTTACATGAAAATAAAAAAATTTGTACACAAGAAAAGAAAAAAAATAATTTCCCACCACATACATTATACCTGCATTACGATTACCTTTATAACAACAGACAGTTTCTATTAAACGCCATGGTGGCGAGCCACTGTGTATAGGAAGTGTCCGGGGAAAAGCGCATGCCTTCCTTATCAAATGGTGTTTAGTGTGTAAGTAAGAGAGCATGCTTTCGAATCTTGATCTTTTCTGTAATTTTCATATTTACCTATACTGTAGTATGTAATATAAAAGAGTACTTCATTTGTATTAAGCAGTGTGTACTGTATTAAGCAGTGTGTACTGTATTAAGCAGTGTGTACTGTTTTAAGCACCTATTCTATTCTCCGTCTACTATCGTATCCGTCATTGCGTCGTCCCTGACCCCTGACGGATAAACGAAGTTTTACGGCATAATAAAAGTGTATGCTTAATGTAAATCAATAGATTATTTCAAGGAGAAAATCCCCTAATGATAAGTAATTATGCTCAAAAGATGTCGGAAAAGTAGCTAAATGAATGTGGGGTGTTTTGATAGAATTAATAGTGCATTTTGTTTCACTGACGGCTGTTAATGAATCATGTGGAACACAATGGGATGGATCGCAAATGGAAGAACAAGTGAATACAATTCTATCGATACCTAACCGTTGGCAATGCAATTATCGTGCAAGAATTTCAGGGTTTTGAAACGGTTCTGTGTTGAAGAATAGTTCTCTACTTCTTATTTTACAAAGAAATTACTGTTTTACTGTGGTCATCCTGTATCCATCCCAATTCAACCGAAGATGACTCATATCTTGATACCCAATCGGTTTCATATAGAGACGTTTTCTCGGTTGAATCGATACATAAAGCGGAATTCTCTGCGGGGATTACAGGAAGGGAGACGAGTAATCCCCTAACGCAGCGACACATGATGATATCTTGGTTACCATAGGAACCAGTATGGTAGTATCTATTTTTTTGCCAACATCCCTGAATCTGATTAAGTAATACCGAGGGTATATAAAAATACGGAACCTAGTCAAGTTTCGCCACAAAGATTTTGTTGTTTCTGAAAGTGGCAAATAATGACAGTAAATATTCCCATAACTTCATTACATGTACGTATATTATTCTTACAATATCAGCAAAGGCACGCGATATAAGTTTTCTTTAACCGAACGGAAAAGAAGTCCTTCTGCTTTCATTTATGACTATTACGTAGCGTCCGTTATTTAAAAAGTTCGTAAACGAGTATAATAGAGTAAGGAATTGCTACCAATCAATTCTACTAGTTGATGGTCTACTGTGAAATGAACACACTTAGCTCATTCACTTTCATTTCCCTGTTTATTTAGTTTCTTATTTGTTGTTCATTTAACGAAGCAGTCAGTAGCTCAGCCTATACAGTACCGAATGGTTGGATGATTAATGAATGGTCAATTTTAAAGGACCTGGAAGGAAGCGGTCGTGACCTATTTTGAAGTACTATACCTGCATTGGTTTGGATGGTCCCAGGGAAGCTACAAATAACCGGGTACGTCTCAAATACACGTTAGTTCTCTCGGTGTAATTCATTCAAATATTGGTAAATACCGTACTGGATAACGGTTGGTTACTTGTTCTGTTGTTGTCATAAAATTTTCCCTCATTGTCTGGCCGATATATATGTAATTGCATTCTATTTAATTTTTGTAGTGAACGTGAAATGTTCGTTTTATCAGCTGCATTAACGTCCTTCGCGACGCTCACCGCCGTGTTTACAACGCATTACATCCTCCGAAAGCCGATCCCAGTGGCCGTGCGGTCTAAGGCGTGGGTCTGCGGCCGCTCGCTTACTAGGATCGTGGGTTCGAAACCCACCGGGGGCATGGATGTCTGTCTCTTGTGAGTTGTGTGTTGTCAGGTAGATGTCTCTGCGAAGAGCTGGTCCCTCGTCCAGAGGAGTCCTACCGAACGTGGTGTGTCTTATCAGTGTGATCGTGAAGCGTCGTAAAATGACGAGGCCTAGGCCCCCTAAGGGCTGTTGAGCCATAGGAAAAAAAAATCCTCTGAAACAAAATGACCAATCAGCCAGCCAACTAATGAACAAACTAACCTACTAACCGTTATGGGTCTAACTGTAAACATTCAACTAAAATACGCCTGTAACACCTTAAGGAAACAAGTTTCTGTAGTGTCGTACGTAAGGTCAAATTTCATCGAGGTTGTGTAGCGAATCGATAAACCCATTAGGACGACGATGGAGAAGATCTCGTGGAATTATGGATCACGAGGTGGAAGGCGTTGTTTCGTAAGACAATTTCAATTTCGCAGAACAAGCATCGCCTTAATGTCTTACAGACGGAACTGCCACATAAACAAATGAGCACTGAGGCAGGCTAGGACAGGAGTGGGACACAGAAAGGAACAAAAAAATAGAGCACACCGATCTTCTGTCACTGTTGAGGCACACAACAAAAAACCTACCAATAAAATAGCTCAAAATAAAAATGCTTACATTGTGAATGCGAGTGCAGTAACGGTACTTTTACGTTTACGTGACGTACACTGAAGTAGCAGACTACATTAGCTAAGTTAAGTGCAGTAACGGTACTTTTACGTTTACGTGACGTACACTGAAGTAGCAGACTACATTAGCTAAGTTAAGTGCAGTAACGGTACTTTTACGTTTACGTGACGTACACTGAAGTAACAGACTACATTAGCTAAGTTAAGTGCAGTAACGGTACTTTTACGTTTACGTGACGTACACTGAAGTAGCAGACTGCATTAGCTAAGTTAAGTGCAGTAACGGTACTTTTACGTTTACGTGACGTACACTGAAGTAACAGACTGCATTAGCTAAGTTAAGTGCAGTAACGGTACTTTTACGTTTACGTGACGTACACTGAAGTAACAGACTGCATTAGCTAAGTTAAGTGCAGTAACGGTACTTTTACGTTTACGTGACGTACACTGAAGTAGCAGACTGCATTAGCTAAGTTAAGTGCAGTAACGGTACTTTTACGTTTACGTGACGTACACTGAAGTAACAGACTGCATTAGCTAAGTTAAGTGCAGTAACGGTACTTTTACGTTTACGTGACGTACACTGAAGTAGCAGACTGCATTAGCTAAGTTAAGTGCAGTAACGGTACTTTTACGTTTACGTGACGTACACTGAAGTAGCAGACTGCATTAGCTAAGTTAAGTGCAGTAACGGTACTTTTACGTTTACGTGACGTACACTGAAGTAGCAGACTGCATTAGCTAAGTTAAGTGCAGTAACGGTACTTTTACGTTTACGTGACGTACACTGAAGTAACAGACTGCATTAGCTAAGTTAAGTGCAGTAACGGTACTTTTACGTTTACGTGACGTACACTGAAGTAGCAGACTGCATTAGCTAAGTTAAGTGCAGTAACGGTACTTTTACGTTTACGTGACGTACACTGAAGTAGCAGACTGCATTAGCTAAGTTAAGTGCAGTAACGGTACTTTTACGTTTACGTGACGTACACTGAAGTAACAGACTGCATTAGCTAAGTTAAGTGCAGTAACGGTACTTTTACGTTTACGTGACGTACACTGAAGTAACAGACTGCATTAGCTAAGTTAAGTGCAGTAACGGTACTTTTACGTTTACGTGACGTACACTGAAGTAGCAGACTGCATTAGCTAAGTTAAAGAAAGATTATCGAATAACAGTAATTCAAGCAACAGAAAACAACATGGCATTAATTTTAAAACAGCCGTCTGCTGGCTACTCACAATAAAGGTAATGTTTCGAAACTTTGTAGCAAACGTTCCAAGTAGTCAGTCAATTAAAACAATGTGGATACCGTGAAGTAACACCTGCAAACCCCATGAGAAGGTGGAAGGATAATATTCAAATGTATCATAAAGAACAAGTAGTGAATATGTGGCCTTGAGGTAGAGTGATGGCCACTTTTAAGCTTCGGGTTGTATGTAACGTGGGTACCTTCTTGATAAACAGGACGGATATTAGCTGCTGAAGAAAGACTCCACTTCATGAAATGGATTAATTACTTAATTAATTAGTAAATACAACAATTATACACTACTTCAGAATCCTCCTCGACACATTCAAAAAATAATCCATTTCCAAGCAATTAAAAGTTAGTATTTGGATTCACTAAACAAAAAGGTGGTAATTTTTAAGTGTTCCTCGTTGCGACACCGTGTGATCTTGTTGGTTGCCTTCAACATTTTGGAAAAAGCTGCTGCTGCTGCCATCTTCAGGGTAACAAGTTTCTCCGAAACGTCGGTAATCACCTACGATAACATTCCGTGTCACAAGCCTGCAGACAAGGTAAGTCTCGAAGTGAGAACCTCAAATCTCCTGTGGTAACATTATCTGCATGCCGTATTTTGCTGAAGGCGACCTGCGTTACGACCAGATCGCCCTCCAAGCTGTAGTAAAGTGTTTAATGATTCGTTGTTTCAGAATTAATTCTGAACAGGAAGCAGACGTGGGGCATAATCCGTGAGAGATGGCGAAGGAGCGCCACACCGTCAGCTAAAACTGTAAAACAGAACCGGGATGTAAGAAGGGAGAAAGATGTGGAACGCACAGGGAAAGTAAGAAATGGATCAAAACTTCTGTCGGAAAATACAACACAGGCTATTCTTTTAAATTATCCCCTCCTTATATTCTTCTCTTTCGACTTCCTTTTTCGTTTCTCTTCTTGCCAGCCTTCCGATCCTTTTCCATCTTTGTTTTCAATTTATTTTCCTCCTTTAAAAGAGAAAGCGTAGGCCTATAAGATCATCATACTGCGTGTGTGTTTGTTTGTCCCACTTTAAAACTTATGATCCATTTGACTGATCTTTAATGAAATCGACATACATGTTATGCTATTGGTGGTAATCGCAACCACCTAACTTTTTAATTTCCTACAATTACTAATAACAACATGGCGGACGCGCGAAAATATGAAGCAGGAAAGACAGTAGAGTCATTTACTTTACGGTCCTGAAATAATTTGTGGTGACAGACCTTGGAAAAATATGCGACTTTTGTTAAGGTCACGTTTTAGTGAATATAGGCTAAATACGTGTAACAATATGGCGACCTTACGAACGGCTGCTTCAGTTTTCGGTTTGAAGGCAAGAAATGATGAACCTAATATTATTCATACCGCAAATTTTAACTTTATATTCACAGTCCGACAAAATGTAAAATTCAATCACATTAATTGTGCGATTTCACTGTTCTGTTCTCAACACCCAGCAGACAATCTACTCCGATAAAACAGGATATCAACTCAGCACAGACTATTCAACTTTTATACAAATTTTAACCAATATTATTATTAGTTTTGGACAACGTACATACACAGATGTAAAGAATTCATGTAAACAATTGTACCAGTTGATGTGAATAGTGTGTAATAAGTCCCTGAAGATGAACCCAAATTAAGGGTTCGAAACATGTAGGACAGTGGAATCGTATAATTAATGTGACTGAATTGTACATTTTGTCGGACTGTGAATATAAAACAATAAACCGTTTGAGCTAGGTAAGTGAAATACGACACGGAGATAGGTCAACGTCACACGTACATATTACGTAAGAAATACTACTTTCAACCCAATTTAAAACATGGTGACGATGTGGAACTCTAAGGTTATAGCCAATAGACTAAATAAAATCTGTAGTTAAATTGCCCCGCAAAAGTTCTCCACCAAAATATAATACAGCAACATCAGTAATGTGGTATCTCACGACGATGCGTATGTAAATCGCAATATTCTGGAATATGATGCAATCTTTACCAGAAGCACCGATGTTTTAGAGGAACCTACGGTCTCACCCTTCATGATGGAACAACCCTAAAGATAGAGTTGTTCTATCTTGAAGTTGGAGGCAGTAGATTCCTCTGAAACGTCGGTACTCATCTACTAGACTAAACGTCGCCAATTATAAAGAGACCTGTTGGACCAGAAATCCATGTAGCAGGAAAGGAGGCTACGAGTTCTGCTCGCACCCCCTTCATCTCTGTCATGTTTTTCTTTACCGTAATACTCCTTTTCTGCAGTATCCTGATCATGGTCTAAAACTGTATACGTGTTCTCTCTCTGGTTACAGTAACACATGTCCTCGACAGGATGCTCTTCGTAATTCAGGTTACGTGCTGTGCTGCTCATGCGATCGGCCCGCCCTCGTTACTGAGGATACAGTGATACTGGAATGAGATATTGCCTGTGCTCAGTGGCAAGATATTAATTAAATTTAAGCTGGCCTCAACAAACACTATTCAGTGACGGATGAACGTGCATCAGTCCGCTGATATAATCTCGTCGCCTGATTGTCCTGCCTGTTGCCAAATTACTACACCTGGCATAAAGCTGCCGCTACAATGTGAACCGTCACTATTACGCGTAGTTCGTTAGGGCAATGGTGAAAAATGTTATGGTAACATAAGAAGAAGTTTTAAATTAATACTCTATTACGCTGATTTTGCATCAGGTCACAGTTTCCTTCAACAGTTTTTCATGCAAACGTTTAAATAATAAGCATCGCTAGGTGAATGTACAACTGGAGAATGGTGTCTGTGTTGTCTGTGAGAGTGTGTTAATATGGTATGTTATTAGCCAATAACAGTTTATTCACTTTTAAATAACATTATTACTTCAGATTGCATAATAAATGGTAAATATGTGCTTTATTATCCATTGCATAAAACAAAATTAAAGGTAACAAAATAATTGAAAATGTTACGAATTTTTTACTGCCACTTTTCTGATCAGACTTCGCGATTTAGTCCAAATCAGCTTCTATTCTATAAGCTATAAGACATGGAAAAATGTGTTTCTTTGTATTGTTCACACCGTGCATTTTCATTTGATAAAACATTTCTTAAACCAACAAAATGCACTCTTCTTATTTATTAAACAATATAACTTTTTTTTACAATAAAATCAGTCCAACATGTTTCGGTTCCCTATTATGGAACCATCATCAGGGACCCGTTTTGTGAGTTACACAAAATCACAAAACAAGTGATGGTACATATTAAAAGTTCAAGATGTAAAGTGTAGGTTTTCTCAGTTGCTATTTTTGGGTCCACTGCATATCAGAAGTTGTGTTTATCTATGGATAAACACAACTTCTGATAAAATGTAGATGCTGTATTTATCCATAGATAAACACAACTTCTGATACGCAGTGGACCCAAAAATAGCAACTGATAAAACCTACATTTTACATCTTGAACGTTTAATATGTACCATCACTTGTTTTGTGATTTTGTGTAACTCACAAAACGGGTCCCTGATGATGGTTCCATAATAGGAAACCGAAACATGTTGATCTTATTTTATTGTAAAAAGAAGTTATATTGTACAATAAATAAGAAGAGTGTATTTTGTTGGTTTAAGAAATGTGTGTTTCTTTGTGTTAATTTGACAGTATACTTGTATTACAGGAGGAATGGACAGCGACTTGTGTAAGAGACTGAGCATGAGAGAAGTGTATACGTCTTAGTGCAAACACAGAACATGAGTATCTATGTTGGCAAAATAAATAGCATCTGGAATTTCATTTTCATAGCGTCGCATTTAAAACGTAAAGAAGTATTACTAATTTAGCAACTGGAGGGAAGAGATCTCCACGTTCTGTATTAATACCTGAATGCAAGATGCCTCTAAAACATGAAGGAATTAAAGCACATAGAAGACCTTAGCATAAAATGAGATGATAATATTAAAATAGTCCTTAGCAAAAATGAGGTAATATTAAAATAGTCCTTAAGAAGGTACGATGGGAGCGTGTGTGTGTGTTTGTGTGTGTGGACTACATTTATTTGGCTCTGGATGGGAACATGTCACAGGTCCTTGTAAAAACGGTAATGGATCTTTGAATTCTATAAAATTCAGAGAAATTCTACTAGTCACATGAGATTTACAGCTTCATTACTTCCTTCTATGTCCATGTACGAAAGCATTCCGAATGAACAAATGCATCATTAAACGTTATATTGCCATCGCACACTAAAGTTTATACATGGTAGATCCAGTTAATTTTGTCCAAGCTGAATAACAGATATTTCACACAATAGTCTGGATCATGTTAAACAAATATAAAATAAGTACAGATTATACCAAAACTTGCTTCAAGTTGCTGCAGTTTTCATTATAAGAAGTCTCCGTTCAACGTGTACCAGTGCTGAAAGCGGCCGGCACGTGAGCCGACTACATATGCATCGCCAAATCGATATAAATTTTCTTTGACTTCATAGGCAGACGTTATACAGAGTGATGCAAAAGTCACTTGGCACTCGATGTTTAACAACAGCAAGGCCGTGTCAAGTGACTTTTGCGCCATCCTATATAATCTTGATATTTGATAGAGCGTCACAAAATAATTGAACAAACAAAACTAGACTAGCTAACAACCGCATAGGGGATGGTGTGATTTTGTGTTACACGTAAGAATGTGAAAATGTGTAAAGAAGGCAGGAGAAATGAAAAGATAGCCGGAAGAGAAAAGGGGTCATTTAGAGAGGCAATGGCAGGTGAATGCTAACGGCAGTAGTGGTACTGTCTCTACCACAGCATCCCCTGAGCTAGACTTTGTTTGGGGCTAATCCTTAGAGATATATGACCACCACGTCATCTCGCCCCCTTAGGAAGGATTTAGCGGGTGAGAAATGATACGAGCTTCGAACATTGTCCAACTTTCCAGTCGTGGCAAAACCACATTTGGCTACTGCTAGGATATGCAAATGAGACCTCGCCCTTCAATGCGTTTGAATCACATCTGAATTCCGGTAATAGTGTCTAACAATGCTCTGTTTCATTTGTAACTGAATTATTTATTACTCTAGATTAGATAATGTCCTTCCACGAACCGTAGTCAATCATGTATTTTACACTCTTCCGGCCCTACTCCAATCCACAGGATACTGAATAACGCCAGTAATTGATCATTATCTTCAAATGAGTTACCAGTCAGATGGCTCAAGATCATTTTTCTCTATGTGTCTACAGAATGGGAACATTGTCGTTTTGAACCAGGTTTCTTGCACTGACGTATCATTCTCAAACTCACAGATGAAACCCTTATGTACTTACATATGCTTCAACTGTCTATAAATATCCTTACATCTTACAATTCAACTTGTGGGCTTTAGACTTATGAGCCATTTAAAAAAAAGTCTACGCTTAGACTGAGGGTAATCTGTATCCACGCTGCTATTTATTCGACTGATTTTGTCCGATCATCATTCGACCTCTCACTTATTCCCTTCTTTCTTTTTGTTTCTTTCCATCCCTTATTTTCCTCTTCTTCCTCCCACATTCTTTCATCACAGTCCTAATTAAGAACGAATCAATGAAACGATAGCATTTTCGGGCGATGATGTCCTGTGCAAGTGGGCTGCGTTAACATTGCAAGAACCCTTCTTCCTCCACCTTCAGGGTTCACTTCTAGCCGGAAGATTGAGACAGCATGTTCCTCCGAAATGTTGACCTGCATTCAACTTCCACGTGACCCCATCACACCAGAAGAAAATCAGCATCAACACTTCCTCACTATGAAAGCCTAAAATCAGCAATAAAATAGTTCGTATCTTAAATAAAAGTCTTCCTTTCATGCAGAACTGTTGATCGAGGTTCACACAGTAGCTTGGCAGGAGCTGTCGGCAGGAAGACGCCCGACAGGCTTGTGCCACCGTGCGTACTCTGATATCAACAACGGGAAACGTTTCGCATAACAAGTAGGGCTCCTACTGTCAGCAAGGGGTATCGCTAATCACTCAGGTCAGAATTCAAGCGGAATCAATCGAGCATCGGGCGTACCGCTGCACATGCTGCAGTAATAGCCTGACCTTAGCAGTCAAGTTCAGCTCACAAGTTGAGCGCAGTACGCGTGTATCTGTAACTACTGACGGATTTGAATTAAATGATATACTGAGAATCTGCAGTACAATTTGTGAGATTCGAGATTCTCACAGCAATGTCTATGAAGAATAATATCTTCTGGGATGAGATGTCACTTTTGGTAGACAGGTATCAGCGTTTCGACATAACCCGCTGGCTCCGTCTACAGAGCAGAATATGGAGGCATCAGGTTTCTCCGAAACGTCTGTACGTTTCGACAAACTACTCAGCGTAACAAATCATAAGACCATAAACTTAATACCGTCGTAAGAACCTCAAATCTCATATCAGTATAGTCTCTAACAGGCCTATCTATACTCGTAGTTCTCAGTTATTTGCGATAAATGAAGAAGCAAATAGAGATTTATGACAGTCACCAGTTTTCAGAATTTCCTACATTCTGTACACAGGTGATCATACCAGGAGATAAAATATTTTTTTTTAATCTTAGGTTATACAACATTTCAGGACAAGTGTCTCTATTTGACCATGTTAACACACTGATAGTATATTCTGCTTTAAATACAGCTTTCACATTACAGTATTATTCATATCGGTGTTAGGACTGCAGTAATCATTCGTTTAAGATAAGCAATCAGATCTTCTGTGATGTGACGCTGTGTCGCTGGGTTAGTGTTTCCTCTTCTTTGACCCTTAAACCCTCGAAGATGAAGGCACTACGTTCTTTCGAAACTTCGAGAAACACCAATCCAGCAACACTGCATCACATCCAAAAACTTATGACTCCTCAACCACACCACTGTGGAAACCCAAAACCTCGCACTCATGCAGAATCTTTATTGTCAACCGGTGGCCTATATTCTGAAGCGGCAGGAAACAAGGTTGATGAGACGCGAAGTGCCGTTAGCGTCGTTTAATTTTTGTTCTTGTTCCATGAGGACAGTCCTTACAAAACGGAGACTTGTTACAATTACAGCAAGAAGCACCGCATAGAGTTCACACCTTTCCAGTACAGTCACACTCAAGACCTTGCCACTAGACCACAGGTCTACTAAGTGATAAAGCTAGGCCGTGCCATGGCTCAGGCAGTTAGTCGCCGGCCTCTCACCGCGCAGGCCCGTGTTCAATCCCGGTTCATGTGGGATTTGTGGTGGACAAAGTGGCACTGGGGCAGGTTTTTACCCGAGTACTTCGGTTTTTCCCTGTAAATTTCATTCCACCTGTACTCCATTACACGGAAAAACGAAAAAAAACTAATCATCTTCATCACAGGGATACACAATAAGCCTCAAGGCTGCGGTGTGTCCGTAGCAGCATCTGCTGCGGGGCCCTTCACCGCAAAAAAAAAAAGTGATAAGCCTGACTTTACGCAGAAACTACACGTTTCTCCTCGGTTAACCTGAAAACTGAGGTTTGTCGTAGTTTCACTTAGTTTCTCCAAGCGAACTGTTAGATGACGCCATGAAACAGGCAACGATTGCTTTATACCGAAGCACGTAATATTCACCGTCCTCGTACTGATATTTAATTACACGCCAAATAACACTGCAGTTGATATTACACAGTCGAACGACCTAAAAACTGCATAGACAAGAATCTTGTGGGTAGTGATTAATCGTTGGTAAGTGTTTCAGAAGTTTTCACTGCTTTATTTAGCGACGCTGAAAATGACTAAGGTCAGTCCATACAGCGCCGACGGTAGATGCATGGACATGAGTGTGGAGCACTGGTTGAGTGCATGCCGGTGAGAAATGATGAAATGTCGAATATACGTGTTGACAATACCATTTACTTAACAAACAAATAAGAGTTGAAATAAGAAAATTTTACATTAATAATAACATTAACAAAAGAAATTGGTTTATCGTAATTCTCTATTCGTGTGTTAATAGGATGCACGTTATCTGTATTCAATTCTCATTTGCTCAGCCGAATCACTAGACTTCACGACCCGCAGCCATACAGAAATACGTAAATTGTGTCAATTTACTAATAAACGTAATATTGCCCATGTGCTTAATTGTGCATCACCCCATGAAGGTGGATGAGAAATGGAGGCATGGCCTCAAACATTCTTACATTCCCCATCAGATGGAGATGAGTGTTTTAGCTTCACGCGCTGGTCGCTCTATTCCGGGGAAAGAGCTGCCGGTACTCACTGAAAGGGAGGTCTGGTGAGGTCTTAGAGCCGGTCTGCAAGCTGTGGAGAGGAGGAAAATCTCTGGCGATTCCGGGAATCCAACCCCGATTCCCCGATCATCCTGCCCGCATCCCAGTCTCTATGCTTCCATTAATTTACTAATTCGGATATAAACACACAGCCGCTACAGCCTTTGGTCTCGTTTTTCTGTAGTAATGCCACAACAACAAAATAAGTTTTGTGCATTACCAGAGCAGAAATCTGATGTCTGTGAAACCAACAGCCCACATCATCACACCTTGTCACTCATCACGCGTCTATATGTCACCACGCGGTGAATAAAACACCGTACACAGCGGTTTGCCTGGTTTCCTCATCCTCCTGTCATCCGTTTCGCACTAATCAGATTAGCATCCATTCATGTAATTCGTCATAGACCCAATTAGTCTGTGTCTGCATGTATACTGACGTTAACAGATTGAGGCAGTGCAACTATCAAATAATGTCTGAATATTATACTCTTACTGCTGCTTGAACACTAACGGAACTACGTGTTTGACAGAAGCCTTGGCGACTGGGTTAATAATGCACAGATGTGTACTTTCACTCCATTTATACACATTAATGGCGTGGTGCTTATTTTAGCATACATACAACTCTACCTTTATCCGAAGGTTAAAGACACTAACACTAAAGCCCTCGTGAAGACATTATTAAGTGAATGGGACTTATCAAAAAAAAAAAGGCATTACATTCAAGTTTCAAATTTTAACTGCCATATATTTTATGTTCAATTTATTTAATAAATAAATAATACTGGGAGTTAATCTCTGGAAGCATAACACGACATTTCAACACAACTAATACACCAGCCCACCAGAGGGCACGGCACTGAGTGAGTTCCATCCATGTGCCGTACATTTCCTCACTGAAAGCCTATTTGCATTTTTTGGCTCCCCCATTGAGCTCCACATTGGGTTCTTCAAAACTTCTCACACTTTACTGCCCTGATGACATTATCGATATTTAGTGCATACACATATAGCATACATAACTGGAATACACAATTATAATTATCTAGCGCGCTTGTCCAAATCACGTACTTTGTTCAAATGTTCACATCTGAATTGTAAATAGATTCTCATATCACAATCAACGTAGATACGATCACGTCTTTTAAGTAAAACTGTTGTACATTCTCAAGCGGTAGTATTATTGCATAAATGGTTAAGATTTTTTTTCGGTGAAGGGCCCCGCAGCAGATGCTACGGACGCACCGCAGTCTAGAAGCTTATTGTGCAACCCTGTTTTTTCGTTTTTCCGTGTAATGGAGCAACGGTGGAATGAAATTTACAAGGGAAAACTGAAGTACTCGGAGAAAAACCTGTCCCAGTGCCACTTTGTCCAGCACAAATCCCACATGGACTGACCCGGGATCGAACCCGGGCCTCCGCGGTGAAAGGCCGCCGACTAACCGCCTGAGGTATGGCACGGCCTAACGTTATGATAAAAATGGGGATTACGCAATCGCATCAGTAACGTACGGAGAAGATTCCTCCTTGGAAAGCTGAAAATTGCTCAGGTGGTCAGAAATCCGCTGCCTTCTGCAGAAACCGATAACTCATTATCGTGCACACAACATCCGTTCAGGTCACTGACTCCTGTCCTGAGCCACATGCATCCAATCCACACCCTCAAAACACATTTCTTTAACATTCTACTTAATATTATCCCCCCATATATACCTAGATTTCCCTTGTAAAATTTCGTAACGCCATGTATTTTTCACATCCCCACGGCTGCTACATATACATTCTATTCCATTATCCTTGACTGATCACCATTCCAACATGTGGTGAAGAGAACAAGACTACAAATTATAGACGCATTTATTTTTCGAACGCCCTCTTATTTCCTCTTCTCTTACGCTCATACATTCTCCTTACCACGTTATTTTCAAATATTCTCTGTCTACTATATATGCTTTTGGTCAGAGACTAAATTTCAAGCCAGTAAAACACTAAAGGTACATTACAGTGCCGCACAGTGTTTAAAAACATGGAGTATTCCTAAAAGGTAAAACAATCCCATTACAGGCCTGGACAGACCCTTAGGGTTCCAGGAGGTTGAGGCTCCCAGATTTCTAGACAATCGGCACATGACCGTTGGTAAGGTTGTCAGCCCTACGCACCGGCCACCTTTACCCCCAGGAAATATTCCTGGTACTCATTTCTGTTAGAGGCTGAGTCGACCCCAGGGCCATAGTGCGACCGAAACGATTATGTCAAGGAAAAATTCCAATGACACCATCGAGAATCGAACCCGCGACGTTCTAGTTTGTAGCGTAGTGCCTCAACCAACTGCGCCACCGCGCGCCCCGTGGAGTATTCCTTATTAAGTGTAAAATGTGTCCTGTACACGTCTAAACCTCCATTTCCTCAATGCTAGTCTCCTGACAACAACGAAGTACAAAATGCTATTACTTGTAGACATAAAGCAAAGCATGTAAGTGAGAGTTTCTTGTGTATGATGAATATCTCTGGAGAATGGTTTACAATATATGCGAAGAAGAAATTCCATACATTTCAAAGTAGGAAACGATGTGAGAAGAGGAAGGTGGAAGTAAGCCTATTCTTACGTCTCGCAAGGTGTCATGGCTTACTCTCCATACACAAGGCCCGCACAAGGTCTGGCTACATGCCCCGTGTTTTATTGTGGCTATATTATATTATTGACCTGTTATTTATGTTACAGGCCTATGCCTATACTGTTTCTTGTTTTATGTGTAGGAGTGTTATTTTATAGACAATAGACTGGCAGACCGAAATAAAAGAATATTAAGATTGAAAACCTACTAGAAATGAATACAGGTGTTCACGAAAGAACATGCATAGGGAAGACTACGTTTGGAATTCGTAATGACCCTCAAGAAAGGTTTCATAAGAATGCTCCTCCAGAACCTAGGTGTGAAACTAACAATTATTAACATAATGAGAGAAGGATATTTGTGCACATTCTGTATATAAACATATTCTTATTTTACTCTTTATTTTGTTTTAGTACATTCCTCTTACGTAAATCGAAATTTATCGCCATATATAAAAATGAAGAAAGACATGGCAAACAACAGAATATTAGAATACGGGAACTGTACCAAATACCAAGCACGTTCGTGCCTCTCTTCCAAGCGTGACCTTATAAATTAATATCGTCACCCAGGTGCGCACCCAGAATTTTTCATTTGGGCGGGGGGCTGACCCTGAGGCTATACATAATTTGTTTGATTTTAAAAATCATGTTATAAAAATCATATCTAAGTATAACATAATACTTTGCAACAGCAGTTATATACACACGAATATAACTACATGTTCCATTACCCAATCACAGTGCCTTCTCTTCTTGTTTTTTTTATTTTATTAACTTATTTTTCGAAATTCTAATGTAGTAGTCATCAGCTGATTTCAATGGCTGATTTTAGCTGAAGGGTAAATCACGTAAAACTTTTGATATCATAATATCTTACTAACTCTGTGTTTTTTAAATTTTGGTCTTGGGGGGTTTGGGGGGGGGGGGGTTGCAGCCCGGCAGCTCCTCCGCTTGGGTGCGCCCCTGTCGTCATCTCACGCAGTTACTGTTCACGCTTTCATATCCTATTGGCTTTGCTACTGTTTTAAAATGGAAGTTGACTTCTCGAAACAGTTCTAACTAAACCTAGGCTTATACGTATAGAGTGTGTCCAACGTAACAGGGTACCCGCTCACATAATCTGCATTAACAACAGGTATTATATGCCTTACGAAAAGTTCAAGTATGTGTTTAAAAGTGCCTGAGATGTACGTACGTACGTACGTACTGTACCACAGCTGCTCAGTTGTAGAAATACCGTTAAACAATCGCTGTACGTCAGTAATCAATATTATATCATACAACCCTAAGAAACAGTACTTTAATTAAAATAAATATTGCGTATTTGTTAGGTGAAGACTCTTCAGCCTGCTCACGAGCACCGTTAAGATGTGAAGTACCTCATAACTCAATGCTTTTCATAGTTTTCTGAGACATGGACCGGTAAAACAGCAGTGTCTTGAGAACCTTTCAGAGCACATACACATAAGAGTCCACAGATCAAATCATTAGTATAGAGTGAGCAAACATAACCTTTACCTTTTTTTTTCAATGGCTCGACAGCCCCTTGGGGGCTTAGGCCGCCTCATTGTTCGAGGCTTCACGATCACACTTTTTAGACACACCACAACTCGGTAGGACTCCTCTGGACGAGGGACCAGCCCGTCGCAGAGACCTCTACCTGACAACACACAACACTCACAAGAGACAGACATCCATGCCCCCCCGGAGGGATTCGAACCCACAATCCCAGTAAGCGAGCGGCCGTATACCCACGCCTTAGACCGCACGGCCACTGGGATCGGCAACCTTTACCGTTACCACCTTTTATTGTAAAGCAATCAGTAAATCCACGATAGCCGAACATTTGTCTTTTAACGCCGGAATGTTCGGACACTGCACCTTACATAATTACTTCACAGTAAAAGAGGGTAATGGTAAAGATCGTCTTGAAGATGCGAATTCTAACAGAGTCACGCCTACTCTTTGAATTATGTCATCAAAGACGCGTCGAGGAAAAGGCCCCACGGATGTTTACGCTGGGGCTACATCGAGATAAGGGGCTAGGTTCCCGTTCCAGCCTCTGTTAATAAATACTTCGGCAACATTCCCTTATGAACATTAGATACGATGTACAGACAGCCTTTTGGAGTCGTTTCGGACTAGCTCATTGAAAGATAAATCCCAAACTCCCTATCGGAATCGAACTCCGGTCGTCCAGTCCCTAGCTGCTATGTTTTCGGTGTAGCTTTTAAATGTTTATACGTTGGCTGCTGTATCTCATTTCTCAACAGAAACAGAAAGTTTGTGTATGACAAGCAGATGACACGGTCAAGCATACGAGTATATCAACGACGGGTAATGTCATTTCTGTTTATTTTAACCCTCAATATGTACATAAATAAACCTTTCTTATAAATTATTATAAGACATCAGCAGCTTCTGTTACGGAGTCAGGAAAAATGTCGCCATGTTATTTTACATAAACAGCTTCTCATTTAATTTAGGCTGCCTACTTTTCGTGCTGTACGGTGTGAGAAAGCGTAGTTAAACAGACCACAAATCAAAGTGTGCAATTTATAAGATCAAATAACCATGCCAAATATAAATTTCTAATTTCAAATATAAATTTAAAAATCCACCACCATACCACGTTCCAGTGACTACATAAAATTCTCCTCCCATTCTCAAAAATATTGTGACTTTCATACGTATATATATATATAAAATTCAGGACCTATGGATATGCATAACATTGCATATACATGAAAACAGGAGTACAATTCTGTCTTTATGGCTGGCTATCACACGAAAAAGAAATGTTAAGCAGTAACTAATTTAATCATTATAAGGACTGTATTACAAATGAAATAATTTTAACCATGCCATTCCTTGAACTGTGCTAGCAGACAAATTGATAAAAGAAATGTTCAACAGCTGACGTAAACCACCAGCACCACACATTTGTGACCTAACGTTATAGATATAGGCTATATCTGTTACAAAATTGATATACAGTAACAGCAGTAGGCCTATATGGTAGTGGTATGTATAAAATAAATACATACCACCAAAATACACGCCTACAGAACCAATGTGGTTGATAAAAAGTCAGGTAGAACTTACTGTAATTTCCGTTTAACAGTTGGGGCTGACAGCGGTGCTGATGAAGAGTCCAGTCTTCTGGGACATGACGACGTGTGGATTGATATATACGTACTTCTGAGTAGTTGGTGGAGGTATAGCTCCACTCCCCATAAATCTTTGTGGCATGGTGCTCAATTAATTAAGCACAGGGACAACTTACCTCCTTTACCTTAACCTACAGATATAACATCTTACATTGTAAAAAGATATTCCACAATTAAGAATGAAATTTATATACAAAACTAAGTACATTCTGAAAAATACTTAAGCCTTGATTAAAAGGAAACATGTGTTTGTCTGATAACATCAATTGTCCAGAAAATCTAGGGTGGAAAGTAATTTAACCATTAATAAACGCGGACTATTTAATGCGGAAAAAGAAAAAATAAAGAACTTAAAGGAAAACAGACTGCTTGAATAATTATTGAATTCTGTTCCTGTAAAATTAAATGAGAAGCAATACTCCCATCACACGCAGGAAAGATTTAAACTCGACTGTCGACAAAATGCGTGTAGACTACTTTAACAGAAAAGAAAGAGCAAAAGAAAGGACATCCATCCATGTGCATGGGGTATGTTCTGTTCCATACTCGTTATCCACAGTGTATGTAGTACCTGTGCTGAAGGGAAGAACATTCAGGTCCGAGGAAACTCCATTACAAGTAGGCTTCACTCTGGCACCCAGTCTTCTCCAAAGTATGATCAAGACTAAGTCGGATAACAATGAAGTAAAGAGAAAACATCTGTATCACGTACACTTGGGACGTTAATACGTACAAGAAAATTCAAGTATTTTGGGTTGTTACGCTGTGTCGTTGGGGTTAGTTCCAGACGCTGCAAAGGAACATATTGCCTTCATCTTCATGGTCAAAGAGTAGAAGAAAAAATATGTACACGTTCATTATTATTGTTCTCGGGGGTTCTGTTTGAAAGAGGTTCGATAGTTTGTCGTTCGGTTTTAGGGCTGCGAATCATGAAAAGGCAGTTTCCTAGAAACTTCCAATGAAGGCAAGTCTGAAGTTTCAAGTCTTCTGGGATGTTACGCCGCGTTGAACTATTTGTCAGTCGACACTAATAACAACCCAGCAGACACGAATATTCAGCACCACTGTGAGTCCCTGAAATCTCGCAAGGAACGAATGAATGTTGTATAGGTTAGGTCCAAGGTGAATAAAATATAACTTATACGGGAAGGTTTAAAACTACGCTATACCTCAATCCCATACCTAATTTTACGCAGTACTTCTTATGCTCCGTTTCAATGAGAAATCCAGGTGGTTGTCATGTTCCATTTCACGTAACACACACACTTACACGAAGAGAACTTCGCACTTATCCTCACAACCGATCACTATAGCTACGCACTCTGGTGCACGATTTGGAAACTACAAAGTTCTTGTTTTTATCATACGCATATCGTTACCACCGGCTCTCTGCTGACTTTTCGTACACAGCTTACATAGCGCACTCTACAGGACGCTTACATGCGAGTTATTGCAGATAGCGTGGTCTACGCTCCATTAGTCGCAATGAGTATCTCCTTGGTAGGTCGCGTGTTGGTTTATCATAATATGCTAAACACAGTCCGTGCAGGAAATGAATTTTGTAAACTGGTACCGTCATGCGGGTCTGTACTGAAGAATCAGACCACACCCTCGTTCCGTTTACTTTCCTCCCTGAGGATGGCTGAAAAAGGCCGGAACATGTACGAGGATTACCACATGTTATTGTATCTAGCATCGTAATAATTTGCTTTCTAACATGTATTGGCCCCTCTCTCATATACGAATGAATCTGGGGCGACTATTCACTTCTGAAAAGCCATCTCATCTCTCAGTGTTACCTAACGTTGATCGGCGTAGACAAGGGCTTGTCATGCCACTCGATGGGTGTCATGTTCTCTTGGTGAGCCGAATGTTTGTGCAGTCGTCCGAGTTACATTTTTTCAGTCAGTCAGAAGTAATTTAGAACACTGAAGACTAGATCTATACTTTCGTCACTTAATACTGTTTATAATCGGTCCACTAGATTTACCCCATTTATGTAGTGTCAACTGTGCTGTATCAGAGCGTTAGGGGTCGTTTGTGTTACTGTCAATTTTACTTATTATATTACTTCATACGATCACTTGTTATGCACGTGATTAGGTGGATATTTAATTGGATAACGTTACCATTCTTGACAAAATTACGCACTGTGATATTAAAATCATCCTTACGTGCTATAACAATGGTTTTACGTTTGTTACTTTTCCTATTGTTAGGTTATTATCAGTGAGTTTTGGTTTGATTTTCATGAAAGTAAATGTGTTTTACGTTGGCCATTCCTTTTATTTGGCACTTCGTAACTTGTTCAATGTTCTGTTGCCAAGAATCTGAAAGCATCATATGTTTTTTTGGTTCTAAACGCCTCAATGCATTTTTGACTTAATAATCAAGCCTGTGATAACCGAGTGGTTTCTCAAGATTATAATTAAGTCCTTTTTCTACAATATTTTCTTCCTCCTCTGTGAGATTACTGGTGATAACTTTGATTCTATGGTACAATGCATGCTTCCTTTACTGATCATCTTTCTTCATAATTTTGTATTTTACTCACTTGTTTCTCTGGAGACAGTTGATCATGCCCCTATTGGGTAAAAAGGAGGACTACCCACAAAATATCACTTTTACAGGAGAAGCACGAAGGTGGCTCCGTTTTAAATATTACAAATGCTTAGAAAGGTTGGATATCCCCCACCTGTCTTGGTTATTCTTGAAGATCAGTTGTCATATTTTTACATATCATACAGGGCCATTAGTAGGAATGATTCGCTACACATAACTCAATTTAGCTCAAAGTGGCAGTTAGCCCCTTTTTACAAAACAGGGGCGATTATAAACCGAAACATACGGGAAATGTTCTTCTAAATAACTAAACAAATAAACGATTGACATTTACTTGAGCACACAGTGATGGTATTTTCTTGAATATTGTTGTAAGTTTATAGACAATATAAAATGAACAGGTTCAAAATTGAACTACCTTCAACACCTTTGTAAAATTAATTATTTATCAATTTATCTTCATCATAATCATCACAATAATCACAATCCTCCTCCTCCTCCTCCTCATCATCATCATCATCATCATCATCATCAAAGTGTAACTGAGTTCTGTTCTACACAACATTATTAAAATTTATTACTGTAAATTTCCTTAAGCTTGACTACATCCAAGCAAGACTGGAAGCTACTGTGTACACACACATTATGTTTCCTTGTTGCTCATCTATTTGTTACATATTTTATGTACAATACAGTTACAATACATGATGTATAGTTATATATGCACAGCATTTACAAATGCTAAAAAAATACATGATCACAAATAATTATTTTCTTCTTGCAATATGCAGTATGTACACACAGAATGATAAAATTATATTGTTAATACGACGAGTCAGCTGCTACAATTTACTACATAAATTATTTTACTTTTACAAGACTAGTAAAAATATATGTATGAAACAGTCAATGAATTATTAATTTGTCACACTCTATACAATAAAGGCAAAAATGTAAAACTAGTACAGATGATTTGATCATTTTATAGTCATAAGGTTTACATTATTTACTTCAGTGCACTTTGGCTTCCTTGGACACATTATTAACCTACACATACAGTCATAAAAGCAAACGTTCATGTCTTCATTCATTTATATACCTCATCCTTAAAATAAAGAAAAATCATTATGATTTTGTAACTTGTGAAAAGGACAAGCATCAGATAACTACAGTATAATGGTTTTTTCCTTAAATATCAACTACACAGAGTGCATGAAAATACGTCCGAGTCTGTAAAGCTCTCTGTGTGGAACATAACAAGGTGACGAAAATCCAATAGCAAACAGTGGGTGTTTTGCTCTCGTATTTTTGTTCTGCTGATATAAATTCAATGTGCATAGCTCTTGTGGCTCTACACATGTAAAGACAGTAATCTGGCACCTGCTAAGCTCAGCAAAACGTTTCTGGAGCCATAAGCTATCAGCCTTTCTGATTCTGGCTTTCAGCTCTTCAAGACTTGTTTTCTTTTAATAGGTCAGTCCTCGACACAATTCCAAATGTAAATGTCCACTGGGGTTAGACCAGGAGACTTACGTGGCCAATAAACAGGTCCTGAAATCCCAGTCCATCTACCTGGAAACTACTTGTTCAGTCTTTCACAGACAATGTGGAGGAGCACCATATACTAGAAAATTAGATCAGGACTTTCTTCATTTTAAGGCATAATGTAGAAGAAATTACTTGTCACTTTATTCTTCTTTTGAGTATAGCCTACCTATTCACTTTTGGAGTGTCTTGTTCAAGAACACAATTCTGAAAGGTGAAGCAAATATGCAGTAATGTGAAAGTAATATACATTTAACATTCTGGAATCCATCACAGCACAGGACATCTGATTAATATGCAGTAGATATTTTTTGTGTGATAAGAAACAAGATAACTTGATTAGGAATATTAAAGTTTTTTCTAAGAATCCAGAGAACATATTTACTTTACCCTCTACAGATATTCTAATGCTACAGAACCTATTTGTATTATCATATGAGATTTTGATTTTATCACAAACACAGTAAAAGTGGCAGAGAATGAAAAATCTTTAATACTCAACAAGTAGGCCCATACATTAAATTTAAATTTCCATCAGTACAGTCACAGGTATTTTACAACTTAATTCAGTCATGTAATAATTCATTCTAACTTTTTTTGTCAGGAAGGAATCGTAAACACGGTACATGATTATATTCAAGTGTTTATCAAAGTTCTGAATACAGAAAATAGTAGACAATGCTCTCATTCACACTGAAAATATACTGGGTCTTGACTATCTGACCACAGTTTCAGAAAAAAGTTCTTTATGAAAAATTACATACCAACAAATACACTTCCATGTTTTTGTAGTCAAAACAAAAACTGTTGTGCTCATTGAACAGCAACTGATGTTCAGCTGCCAGATGATTCTAACATCTTACAATACAAGTCAGTGGCACACACACTGCTTTGCATGGGTCTCATGAGTAAGATACATACCGAAATTAAAAAAAAAAAACTGTATCATCATCATCTATTTTAGGCTTTGAATTTTCAGCTTCCACAATGACTTTCTTGAACATGTATCTACTAGCAGCCCAAGACATAATCTGCACCATGACTTGCTTATTGTGTATTCATTTTTTCATCTACTGCTTTTTAAAGTTGTGCAAGAAAATACGATTTACTTATTTGCAATGACAACTGTTCACTTGTGAGTATAACTTTTTAAGATTTTATGTGCCCAAATTCTGTGGTGCATTGGGTACAAAATACCCATAGATATTCCTGGAAAAACTTAAGAAAACTATGAAACATTGTCACGACCGAATGCATACTGAACACCAAAGTTTGGTAACCAGTATTTAGGTAGAAGTTTGTGAGCAAGAAGAAGCAGGACATTCATGTATGGAAATTAAATATTGCATGGGCTGGCTGTCCAGCACATGATGACAGCAGATACTGATGGAGTGTAAATCATTATCAGGTTGGCAACCTCTTCGCACTCCCACAACACTGCTGTATATTTGCCTGAGCAAAAGCATGTTTCAAAGTGTCATTGTTTTGTAATTCAGTTATCTCCATTTGCATCTGCACTGAAACCTGATGAATGTAAATGGGGAAAAACTTTTGGAACATTTCAATATCATCTGTCTGCTTGTGATAATCTCCAAACCTCAAAGAATATTAATTTTTGGGCCACTGAATGATACCAACAAACTTGTCCTTCAGCTTTTGCAAATCACCTGGAGAGGTGGAAGATTCAAGTACAGTTTTCAAGATGGAAAGTTGCTACGATTTTGTTCCCCGATATGTCAGTGCAGCAGGCTTAGTTTCACTTTGAAGGCCTACATACCAGAAAACGTCATGTTGCAGTTTACCTTGTCATTTAAGTTTCATATTGCGTTCATTAAGATATGCTATTCTGTCCCTAACATACATGAAAGCTGTGACCCATTTCTCATCAGATAACTGTGATGCATTTTGCCATTTTCCATCATGCAAAAAATATTTCATGTCACAAATGAAAACACCACCTCTGCTCAGCCATCTCAGTGACGAGCAACAGAATACATTGTCATAGTTTGATACAATTTCTTCCACAAAATATTGGAACTGAATGGTTAAAGCCCCTGCATTGAATGCAGTCCGTCCATTGTTAAAATCAGTCTGTAACTGCTTTCATCTCAAATGAAAAATTTTGCAGATAGCACCTCTTGAAGAATAACACAATCACAATCACAATGTTAGCATACATGCACATAACTTCACAGATTCTTCCTACTATGCTAGCCTTAGAACCATATATATTTCTGCCACCTTCAGTTGTCATACTTGTCAATATTTTGCAGCACATTTCTGAGAGTAAATGTTGCATATTTTTTCCACTTTTTGGTTCACAAATCAAAAGTTGTCAGCTGATGTTAGACATATGCAGGTTGCATGCGGCCCATGGGTTGCTGGCCCCTGGATTAGTGGGTTACATTCCTGTTTGATGTTCAAAAGGCCCTTGGTTCAAATTGTGACCCAGAGACAAGCTATCCAGAGATTCTTATCAGTCTCTCCATGCAAATGAAAGGACAATACTTCAAATTAGCCTATTACCACTTACAGCCTTTCTAATTAATTATTCACTATAATCATTTTTTTTTTTTCCTATGGCTCAACAGCCCCTTTTCGGGTGCCTAGGCCTCCTCATTTCGAGGTTTCACGATCACACACTTTAGACACACCACACTCGGTAGGACTCCTCTGGACGAGTGACCAGCTCGTCGCAGAGACCTCTACCTGACAACACACAACACTCACAAGAGACAGACATCCATGCCCCCTGTGGGATTCGAACCCACGATCCTAGTAAGCGAGCGGCCGCAGACCCACGCCTTAGACCGCATGGCCACTGGGATCGGCACTATAATCATTACATTATTTAATAGTATACAGTAGGAGCTACTTGCGTCATTAAATACACTGCTAGTGAATAAGCAAATAAATAAATATGGTGTTTACAAAGGATGATAAAAGCCTAACTGTTGCTACATGTTAAAGGTAAATCATTAAACATTTTTTACATTATTTTTCTACATTACACATTTTTGTATGTTTTCTTTCTCTAGTGGTCAGTAATCATATAGTGTACCGACACCTTTTCCTGTAAAGCATGGAAACAAAAAATCTGCTACAAAAATGAGGGAATAACAAAAGGTGAAATATGGATAAACATTGTAACAATAAACAACTGAACCAATTTATCCGCCACATACACGGCACTGAAAATAAAAAAATTAATCTGGTAACTCTTACAATATTTTCGAGTGCCTTACACATTCACAATAGCTAGCTTCAGGCTAATGTGGTCACATTTTTTGCACCCCATTCACAGTTGATACCAACAGGCCACCCCCTTGTCACAACTGACCTGGTTGGAAATGAGCCTATTTCTTACTGCCTGACCACAGATTATGTCTGCTGGCTAGTTGTCGTCCCTGGTATGTGTGTGCCTACATATATAAAAAACACAGGTGGACAACATTCAATTTTACAACTAGAAGTTTTTTTTTTATTTCCTCTTAGCAACTAAAGAGTTTGTGTTGAATGTTTATTACTTTTTTGCACTACAAGTAAATTACAATTATTGTTGTCCTTTACATAATGACCTGACAATATGGGAGTTGTGTGACATTTAATATGCTCTTGTGTACACTTTTTAATTGTAAATGTTCAGTTTATATAGTCTAGGCTATTGGTTGGATGTCCAAAAAACCTTATTCTCTTCTCCAAAGCATCCAGAGTGGCTCTGGGCACACCCACATTCCTATTCAATAGGTATCAGTGGCTCTTTCCCCAGGGTTAAAGCAAGTGTAGAGTGAACATAACCACTTATATCCATCTAGCGCTAAGGTCAAGAATGAGTGGAGCTATACCTTCACTTCCGTACATACCTTCACGGTATACAGAGGGACAACTTTACCTTCCCCTTCTTATACATGCTAGTAATAAAATTAAATGCGTACACTATTACTTGTACTGTACATGAGAAAGATAGGGCAGTGGTTCATGGTAAAACCACCACTTTACAAACATTTTACCAGTCTGTGAATCAGAAAAGTCTGAGAACAAGTCATACTTGACACATCATGTTACTGCTTAGTTGCTGGACCTGGTTGACTGTTTCTGCAATCACATATATTTAACATGCAATTTAGTAACATTTGCAGTCATATATGTATTTCCTACATTTGCCTAGAATTTAGTCTCTTGTTGAAGAAATTA
The DNA here is from genome assembly GCA_021186555.1 of Reticulitermes speratus. Lineage (NCBI taxonomy): Eukaryota > Metazoa > Arthropoda > Insecta > Blattodea > Rhinotermitidae > Reticulitermes > Reticulitermes speratus. The sequence goes on from JAJKFL010000330.1 coordinate 16,427,846, forward strand.
ATGTGCTGTAGAGTATAAAATTACCAATGCCTATACTAAAATCTCAACTGTTCACATGAAAGTCTATTACCTGCAAAAGTATATTCCGAAAACACTTATCTGCAGTGCATGAAGTTCCTGTTTGTTATGGGTATGTAACAAGAGTTTAACTTATATTATTTTTTTGTGGGGAAAAAATTAAATTTTGCAGTGGAAAAAAAATGTTAAGTACTACTATTCCAAAATACCACACATAACCCATGAGAAAAAAGTTGTTTAAAAGTTCCTTCCATGACATTACCATTTACCAAACCATGTGACCTTCTAAACCCTATCTGTGTCAGACTGGTATTAGATTTACAGATCTATTCAACCTTAACTTCCTCTATTACTGAAGGCATTTCAGTTTTAGTTGTCACTCTGCTACATGATTTTGAAAATCATAACTGGTGACAGAAAGTTTCCAATAATATAAAAGGTATTTTATTTGGTTATAAAAGTCAACAGCACATAAAAATTTGTTAGTGTGCTTCTATTCCCTCTAGTGATTTAAATTTTTTTCTAAAAAGTACAACTACTTAGGAAAAACGATTTTCCATTACAAATTAATGTGATGATACTGGCAATTCAACAGTGTGCTACACATATAAAAATTACCATCATTAACAACCATGATTAGTATTAATGTTTGGCAGCAATGTAGAAATATTCAGTTGATTACTAATACACTATCAATATGTGACTGTAACACCCTGTTAAAATAGGACCATTATACTTCACAGTAACATACACTTCAGTTTCTTTTGCTAAACCTAAATCTTTCATGCCATGTATCAATCCATAGGCACCAACACACATCATGGACACTCAATATCATAAGTATCAAGGTAACAATGATTTAGTCATTAAAATATTAATAAATATAAATTACTCTTGACATTTATGATGTCTGATAAAGTCATACATGATTACACTGCTCTTTATTATCAGCAACTGCAGATTTCATGCTTCGCACTGCTACTGATTATACATCATGAGTCTGGAAGGTCTCACAACTACAGTTATTTATGCAGATTTCTGGCTTCTGCCACAGAGCAAATGAGGTCTTCACTCGGCTGGGACGTTACACAGCATTGATTGGTAGTTGGTTACTGATGTTTTGGGACAGCCTTGACCCTTGAAGATGGGACTGACAGGCTGTCCCCTAAACATTGGTAATCAGCCACCAATCATAGCTGTGTAACATCCCAGAAAAGCAAAGACCCACAGCACTTCATTCTATATTCATAATACATAACCAAATCAGGGCTGTACAATTGTTAGTCATCCACAGATTAGTAACATTACAAAAAAAAACTTCCCTGCAAGAACTGGAGATGCAGTTCATTCTTTAATTCCTCAAAAAACACAATTTGTTTTATCAAACAGCTAGTTTCTTTAGGCAGTGTAGCACAGATAAAGCAGCCAAAAACATGGCAATACTTGTTTGGGAAGCACAGGCACTTTGTACCAAGAATTATTGGCTGCAAAAGTGAAAAAAAATATGTACAGAAATACTTTTATCACTGAACAGGTTTTCTGTTCACCTCAAATGATTGAAATGTAGAGTCCTACAGGCAGGCAAATTCTCAGTGTGATACAGTACCTCATTTATAGATGAACCAAATTCATCTGTCCCTTGAACTCTCCAAACAAAACTCCCAGGACCCATGGGAAACATCAAACACCATTCACCACATGACATTACTTGAAGGATGTTCCAAAATTTTAACCAATAACTTGTTCATGTCTTAAACATAATGGCTCTCACTTCCATCATGCTCTATAAATGTCATTTTATAGCATACAATGATTTCTCACTGTTAAGTATTCAGGGTGGCCTTCATTATCTATGGCAGACAGGAGATACCTTCACTGGCACAATGGCAATATGATTGTAGGTTGAACAGCACTGCCATTAACAGGTTATTCTCAACATGTTTTGAGTTATTCCAGAACATTACAGCCTGACCGAGTTATTTTGTACTAAGGAGTGTCGAAGCATACAGGTTTACTGTGATTTTGCAGACCAAATTTTGTCATACCCCTTGTAAGGTTTGGAAATTATATACAGGAGAGCTCCATATCCTGTGTGTCAGTATATTGCCTAGGAATTGTTTTGAGGTCTGTATCCCAGGATTTGTGGTCTTTCTTTGCTGGTCCTGGGTTGCTAAGTTTCAGGTTCATTTCCTGTTCTTGCACAACTAAATAATGAACTTACTCTAATCTGTGGAAATAATAATTACTTGTACCATTACTCTTCATACCACATACTGCAGTAATCATGATAGTTTTCAAGCTGATTGGTACACTTCCATGAACTGAGAAAGTAATGTGAATACAGTACCACAGCAAGATGCTTTAATACAGAATTGTGAATAGCTTTGCTGTACTACATACTTTTGTTGAATACTAATGTACACTAATGGCTTGAAGCAAATCCTAAGTTTGTACTATAAGTTACGAGATGGACAGCCCTGTACTAAATAATGTTAATTAAATTACTACTATGCAATGACTACTTTTCTAATAAACATACCTTTATTATTTACGTATCACGACTGAAAAAAATGTAGATAAAATGATACACATAATGAAAAAGGTATATACAAATCATTTGTATGGAACAGAAGAAGCAACCGATGAGGTCAGAAAATATGATGGTACTTGTTTATGTTATTGGGGTATTATTTATATTCAGGTATCCTTAGCAGTTCATTTATTGGAGTATTCAGAGCATCTTGGTTGATTTCAGCTACACACAGACATGAACCCAGCCAATCAGGAAGAGAACACCTTACACAGATGGGAGGGAAGCATAAAGTCAGTTACATGTCAAGTACTTTCAGATTAATTACATGTGAACAGTGGCTTAGTGATATTCGATGCACATAAATATTGGTGGCTTTGTAAGTTTAATTTCTACAGTCCTAACTGCATTACAATACTTGTATAAATAAAATGTACAACTTTTAGGTTATAAAAACAATGTATTAGAGCAGATGTGAAAACTGTTTTCCTACAACCTGTTTCCAACTCAGTTTGTGGCTACGAAGTGAATCTACCTCACTTACATTTTATCTACATTTCACACTTCCTATATGTGAACAATAAAATCCCACTATCTCTTCATTTCTTGAACCTTAAGGCTTTTAACAACACCACTCTGAATCTGCTCTTTGAAACACTTTGAGCAGTAATAGTCAGATTCCGCACTTCCAAAAAACTTGCAGTTGTTAGTCCGACAAGGCTGTGCACCTATGATGGGGAGTAGGATCCCGCCAGAAACTCGAGAGTTTGAACTGTTGCTACTATCACTACCAACTCGTTCTACATTGGGCAAATCATTACTAGACTGTGGACTCAGTGTTGCAACAGACATATTGCGAGCTGAAGCAGATGTCCCCAGCGAACCACTTGCTGTTGTGGATCGAGGAAGCGGTCTTTGGCTACCCAAGTCTACCAAGGTTTGGCTTTGATGCTGGAAAACAATAAAGTGGTAGCGATTAATAAAAATGAACCCTGAATCAATCCCAAAATGGAGGATTAAGTGTTAACTAATTTTGTGTGTGTGTATACTTAAAACACAAACTGACTTCTGGATGTGAACCCAGTGCAACATGTTTCTTAGTTTATTTAATTGCACTTCATCTACTGCACAATTTATGTAACATCAAGAGGGACGGTGCCTGTGAATGTTCAAGAAGGCTTTGGAAAGAAGCTCCTATGGTGCATTTTATGGCACTATACTGACTTTGGACTGAGGAAAACTAAAAAAACATTGGTCAGGACAGTATGAGCCAGGCCAAGAATCAAACCCAGAACTCTCCACACATAAAGAAAAACAAAAACCACACACATGCCATGTTTGGTAAGCTACTACATCCTTTTCTTATTTACTATTTCAGCTGCCACGACAAAATCTATTACAGGTCTCTTGATACTGTTTATTGACAAGAAAAAGAAGAGATCAAGATTCAACTAATACAGGCTGGTAAAGAAATAATCATGCATCGTGAATTGTGAATAAAGAAAACCTTACCACTGAAACATGGCTAAATTCCTGCTGGCTTCCAGCTCTGCCTAGTGGTGCTGGTCTGTCAGATGTCCTACTCCCAGCTGAAGAAGAAGAAGAATCCCAAGACCTTGCTAAATTATAGCTGTGAATCCTCTGTGGTGCACTGTTCCCACCACCTGACTGATCTTGCCATGTCAATGTTGCATTGTCTTGCCTTAATGTGGGTGTAATGGTACTACTACCATCCTGAGTGGCCGGTGTAAAATTATAACCACAACTATACCTGCCAGAGGACATTGTCGTGTTATGTCTGTTTGCTATATTATGACTTATGTTTGGATTTCCACTGATAACAGCAAAATCCTGCCAATTTAGGTTTGATTCATGTCGACTTAAATTAGACTTCTGAAAGTTCACCCCTGTATCTTGCTTTGTCATGGCTGGGCTAAGCTCATGTATATATGCCCCAAGTCTCATACCAAGTTCCTGCTCTGTATTCCTGGCATTCTCATATCTTCCCCCACTCTTTGCAGTTTGCTCTTGTCCTGATGGATTGTATAAACTCCGATTATCTGCCAAGATGGATGGACATAACATGTCATTATAAAAAGTAGATTTTGACAGGTACAGAGTTTGGTCTATGTTATTTCCAGCACGGGTAGAAGGAAGCCTACTGATTGTATTATGGGAAGTCATGTCAGATTCGGTGTAGAAGCGAGACTTGCCAATGCCATACCGCGGCGCATAGGAGTCCATGTTATTGTTGGCCCGAGGTAAAGATGGTGAGTTGATGGTGGTCAGTTCTTGATCACGCTGACGTTCGAAGCATGCTTTGCACATGTAACTAGTAACAGCTGTACCAAACTGATCACAACCAGGATTGATGCACTGTGACAGACCTTCAACACATGCCAGATCCTTCAATTTCTGTTCCTCCTTTTGTTTACGTTCTTCAGCCTGCTTGAGCTTTAGATCTTTGTCACGTTGGAATCTTTCACGTGCAGACTGTAAGTAATTACGCACCATCTCTTCCTGATATTCATGCCGTTTCTCAGTATGTAGTACAGCACATACAATGTAATCTTGTGATCTTGAAACAAGATTTGAATTAAGTTTAGTAGTCTGCCTAACAGGACTTGATGGTATGTAACTTCCTGCACCATTACTTTTCTTCTGTGAATTATTTCTTGTTATTTTGGTGATGTTTCCTAAATTCTTTTTCAGCTTCTTGCTCATTGACTTTCCAATGCTACCAAACTGTTTTGCAACCTAGAACAGCATATCACAATTATTACCTCTAAATACTAGATTTTAAAAAAAGGAACTACAATGCTGAAAAAGATAGGAGGTAGTAACGAAGATGGTTACAGAAAGAATGGAGGGGGGGGGGATGTTGCTTATGCCATCACTGGAAGACAGGACAAAATCCTAATATAAAAAGTTAACAAATCTTTTGAAGATGTGGCAATGTTCAAGTTCTTAGGGATTAAGAAGTTAAAAGGGCTCTGAAACAAAAAATTATCCATAAAACAAATATCCTCAAAACACACACTTCTAGAAATCCAACAACCTCTTCCCAGATGACTGCTTCTTGACTCAGTTTATGTTGAGCCTTACTTACTAAGCAAATAATATGGACTAAAGGACTTCATTTGACCCTCTGAGAAAATGGTCTAAAATGCAGTAAATATGATCACATACATACCTTGCCTTAAACCATATAGTACCATCTCTATTGACACCACATATGCAAAATAGGCACCACATTATCAAACTTTTTACATTTTAATTTGAATCAAAAATTTTGAATGTGAACTGTTCAGGAATAAAATACTTACACATCCTACCATACAATGCACACTTGGGTGCATGCAGCTATCTATAATGGTGTTTGCATACACTTCAATCCTGGTTATCATGTTTAGTTATATACTTACTGACTGGAGTTGTTTTGCTGCCTTGCTTCGGTTTGTACCAAACATGTTAGAATCACATGAACTGAGAGTGGCATCATCAGTTGTGTCAGTTTCCAGTACTTCAGAAAATTTCTTATAAATTTCATCTTCATCATTTAATAGATTGTTGCTGCTTTCTGATTCTACTTCAGATGTAAATTCACCATTTTCTTCAGACCTGGGTGTATGAGGAATTGATACATTTACAATATCCAGGTATCGACGTAAGAGGTCCACTTTATCTCTGTTTGTAAGAGCCAGTTTGGAAGCAACTTGTGGACTCTTTTCATCCCTTCCCCACACAAACTGTTCACCAGGATCTACACTAAACTGCACTGTAAGAAGCTCATGGTCCGAGTCCGTCACAGGGATCACAGCTAGAAAGTAAAAGAACAAGCTCATATCACAAAACATCCACATGCATAATTCGTAAGTGCTTGTGGCTATCACAATATATTACATGGGTAAAATAAAACACAATTTTTATTTTGTGAATAAAGGCCATGAAATTACCACCATGTTTCACTGCCACAGCCTGATAACTACATTACTGCCATATTTCCACAGCCTGATAACTATATTTTTGTCATACTTTGTGAATAACAAGCAACTGATGAAGGAAACAAGAATGGAAAAATTCCTGTTTAATGCACCATTCAGCATTCTCAATACTATTTTTCTTTATTATGTGACTGAGGTCTCCTCGCCCATTTCACTTTTCCAGTCTCCATCCAGCTTGACAATTGTGATAGGGGCCATTTTTGAGATCAAGGTAGATCTAGGCTTAATGTGCATGCCAAACAGTGAGAACCTGGTATTCATAGAAAAAAGATATCTGAGACGTCAAAAAAATTAACCTCTCATTCCGCTCATTCTGCTGTATAAATTTAAATCTACAATCAAGGTTTGTTTTGCCTCAGTATGAAGATCACTGTTCAACAGAAAGCATATACTGGAACTTTCTTTCAAATCACAAATCACATGTGCTGAACTTTAAATTGAAACAGGATTACTTTTAAGAAGTTGCTACATTATTTTTATCACAGATGTTCAAGCAGTTTTCATGGCAAATAACACTATGGATTCCATCTGACACAGCCCTTGTAATATTATCATTATTATTATTATTATTATTATTATCTCAAACACTGCATGTTTCGATCAAGCCAATCATCATCATGTGTTTATTTTATACAAAAACTCCAGGTAAAAATGTAAATTTTTCTGAGATCTCACAAAGGATGTAAAATATGAATTACAAGTCGATTGTAATTTATATTTTACACCCTTTGTGAGATACTGCAAAAATTTACATTTTTACCTTGAGTTTTAAGTTTTTGTATAAAATACACACCTGATGATGATTGGCTTGATCGAAACATGCAGTGTTTGAGATAATAATAATAAACAAGGGCTGTGTCAGAGGGAATACATAGTGTTATTTATGTAAGTTTCTATACACAAGAGGATGGATAGCATCAAATTGCTCGCCTTTGACTGTCAACACTAAAAATCTATGGTCATTTTCAATAGTATGTATTATGGTGAATGGTTAATAAATATTTCACTTACAATGATATCAGTTGGAATGAAGTTTGACTTGTGAATGATTATGAGGGGCATACCAATCATCTCGGTCACAGACTTACAATAACAGAGAAAAATTGTCTGGCTTCTAGTCCAAAGAAAAGTTTACTCTGCTTCAGTACAGTCTACAAAATTCCCAAAGCAGATGCAATCAGGGACTGAACGTGGAAACCCCCTCAACAAGAACGTAGCATGTTACTCTGCAGCCACCATGTCTTACGTTAAACTCTTCAAAATGCTACACTTATTCCGGTTGTTTCATCGTTGTGACACTTCTTTATCCTAGTCTTTGGCTTTCAGCATGTATTTGTGAAAATCACAACTTCAAATTTCTGCCTACCTGGAGGTTGAGGCATTCTGTCTGCAAACGTCTCTTTCTCCATGACTACAAGAGCAGAGAAGTGGGCCGCATCGTATGTAAGAACAAGTGGCGAACGATGGCAGTCAGCAGGAGGGCACTCCAGTGGCAAGTATATGCCTCCAAATGGGATTGGTGCCAGATCTTCACCATTCACATCCTACAAGCAGATATGTCATTCATCACTTCATGTCAAATTTAGGAATATTCTGTATCTAATATATATATATGGTTTAAGAAGTGAAATAAAAGTAACTTCAACATACTTCATTTGAACTAAAGACATACCAATACACACACAGCCAACACTACCCCCCCCCCCACACACACACACACATGTTGCCTGCCTATCAGATTTTATTTTACATATGACCAAGAATTTGTTGGAAACAGCAAGAGGGAAGTACCATACTTCCTCAAATAAAAGATGACAATTTTTTCCTAACTCACTGTATAAAAAATCAGAGGTTGCCCTGTAATTGTGCACAAAATTAAACATATTATACATACAGTATATTCTCAAATCTAATCCACACCCTTTTTACAGTTTTTGAGGGCTAAAAAATCAGATGCGGATTAGATTCGCGGTCGAGAGCTGGATTTTGGAAAAATGATTAAGCTGCTGTACGTGCCGTAAAAACAATACAATACAATAATCTATTATTTTATTATTTATTATTCATCATACTCGCCGTCATCACTCATAACTGAATCGTTATCCATGCTCTCCACCCAGTTTCCGCCACAGTTGAACGTTGCTTACATCAACTCCAAAAATTGCAGCGGCTTTGCGGTTTCCATTCCCCTCTGCGCACCGAATAACTTGACGTTTGAACTTTGCCGTATATGAGAGTCGTTTAGATTTCAGGTGTTCCTCTTCCATAACTACGGTACACGACAAATTGGAACAAGCACCTCCCACGTTTCAACAACTAAGGCATGAGCTGGCTTCAGACGAGATTGTGCACGTCTGTTGAGAAAGGCCCCGCCTCTATCGGTATGACTCATCGGCCCCAGGCGTAGCGTCGGATTTTAACGCATTGGTAACATCCAATATTATTCAATCAGTCGCCCCGTGGGCAAGGGGTGGTTGAAGGAAAGGTGTGGATTAGAACCACGAACTAACTTTTTTCATTTAAGAAATCGCCAAAAATTTGAGTGCGGATTAGATTCGGATGCGGATTAGATTTGAGAATATACGGTAGGTACTTTCCAGAAAACTGAAGACTTCCACAGGGGGTTGCCTTATATTCCAGCAAATATGATAACGAGGTGAGAAAAGAGACTGCAGTAAGCCTTTGGATTTGAAATGTGGAAGAATAGATGTCAGCTGACAACACTGTGCTGCAATCATCTCTGAGGTTACATATACCTTCAGTAGACAATCTTACAGAAGAAAAGTCCTAGTATTCAACAATACCTCCCACATGCCAGTCCTGGCAACCATCATTGCAGTGTTTCACAATGTATTACCAACTTTCACAAATTCAGTAAGATGTCTGTATCTGTAAACAACGTAGGCATACACTGTCCTACAATGAACATACATGCAAACACATCTATTACAAGTAATCACAAAAGAAAGAAACAAATTATGTGCCATTTTTTGATAATTTCTCATAAATATAGCTCGTTTGTAAATTTTTTGTCCTGTTACTGTGGCATTTAACATGCCTGGCCCCAGTCAGCTGTTTTATTTGTAACTCAATGGTAAGTCAGGAAGCAGACAACTTCTATAGTAGGGGAAGTCATTACTACTGACATATTAATCAAGTTATGTTTAACTTTCCTACCAGGGTATGACTACCAGAAGTAAGATAAAAGCAGATTCTAGTGACCTGCTAATAATAATGACGCACCCTACATCACACTCTGAATCATTTACACACAGAGTGTCATATGGACATGAATGCACAAGACATCCGAATTTCTGTTATACAGGTCAACTAAAATTCAAAGCTGAATATGTGATCTAAAATGACATGAACTGCACAGAAAACTCCAAGATTAGTCTTAAACTCTGGGTATCTGACAAAATTTATAATGTGAGAGAACATACAGTAGTCCTGTTCAAAGCATCAAAGGAATAATGCAGGAACAGTGGAACAGAACACATATATTTTTAAAAGTTGCAAGATCATAACTTACACTGGTCATTTCTATTTTGACATGTCAAGAAACTGGTAAGTATTGTATCTGTGACAGTGGTGTCACTAGTGTCAGCTTGACAAATTTAGTTATCAGTGTAACAGTCACCATTCAAGAGAAAGAAAACTGTTTTTGCCAATAATGCTACTTTTTACATAAATTATCAGATAAACCTTTACAATTCCAGAATTTGAGAACTAGGGAATTTCTGTGTTGTAGAGAAGACTACATGACACTGTCAAGGTGAATGTGCAGTGCAGTCTAGTGCATGATCCCATCATTGGACCTTTCTGTTTCTCTGAGAAAAAAATTGGAGGACACACTATTCTAGACAGCCATATAAACTTATGTACATGTACACACACATACAAAAACAAAACCATATATACATTCTCCATTAGTATATCTCAAAAGAAGTTTATGTTAACACATGTTTACCTTAAGCATGAGGTCTGCGATGACAATGATTGGTCGTCTCAGTACATGAGCCAGTGCCAATACATGAACCTCCTCCAGACTCTCATAGGTTGCATTTTCTGACATGTCATCCCTAAAGTAAACATATTAAGAGATGCTTCTGTTGACTTAAGTTATCTCAAGAAGCTTACTTTCACTGCCAAGTGTGAATCATATACATTTCTTTCAGTTGGTCTGTTTTATTTGCATAGATATATTTTAATCTTTTCAAATGTGTCTATAAGTAAATAAAGATAAAACTAAACATATTCATACATAACAAGTAACATAAATGTTTCTAAATTTACGTATCTGGGAACCGTAACAAAAACACAAATTCTGTAAATACTTCTTACTGCGAGCTGGGATAGCAGTTTGTAAGTGACTAGGCTACAGGCTGGACACCTGACAAATTGTGGTTTGATTCCTGGCAGAGGCAAGAGACTTATCTCTTCTCCCAGTGTCCCGACTGGCTCTGTAGCCCACGCAATCTCATTTACAAAGGAAACTGGGTGCTCTTTCTCCAGAGGCAAAGCAACTGGGATGTGAAGGTGGCCACTCACCCCATCTAATGCCAAGGTTAAGAGTAAGTGGAGCTATACCTATGCTTCCCCATGACTTCATGGCATGCACATGGCCAACTTTACACTTTACTTTACTTTTAACCTTCTTCCTGATCACTTACAAAACTGGTATCATCTTGTCTCCTTTCTGTAACTGCGATGGAAAACCCCACTTCACAAATGAAGGAACATAAGGTGGCATCTGATACAATACATATATTTATCACAATCGAAGGAGCCAGGACAGTGTAGTCACTATAGTGACTAAGCTACAGGCTGGAGGATATGGGGTTCAAAATCTGGTAAGAGGCAGGAGATTTTTCCCTTCTCCAAAACATCCAGTCCAACTCTGGGGCCCACCCAGTCCTTTCAATGGGTACCAGGGTTCTTTCCTGGAGGTAACGCGGCCAGGGCGTGAACATGACCACTCACCTAACTCCAGAGCCGAGGTTAAGAATGAGTAAGCTATATCTCTACTCATCCTCTATGCCTTCATGGCATGGACAGGGGCAGTTTACCATTTTTTTACCCTTACCACAATCAAAAACATTTATGTTAAAATTCGCACATTGTTCCAAATATTCTTCTCTAATATATATTTTAACATATGACTCTGAATGTGCCAGGTATAAATATTACTTCTATACAGTTTACTGTGAAACCCTTTGTTGAGTCCACCCTTGTTGACATCATTACATATCTTCCATATGATGATCTTTAAGACAAACATGTAGGAGAAAACTGAAAATGCAGTGGTGATATAGATGACATACTAAGGTTAAGTGTTCTACAGTGGTTTATAATTTATTCCATTTATTTCAAGTTGAAAGTGTTTGGAAAGAAAGTGTTAAGCAGCATACTTGGACCTAAGAAGTACAAGTAAATGGACACTTCAGACATTACATACTGTAGTTATGTAGACCACCTAATACTGTTGGAGTAGGAAAACACAAACAGCTCCAATGAGCTTGGTATGTAGCTAGAATAGGAAATTTATACACAATTATGTTAGGAGAACTTGGAAAATGTTCAAATGGAAGACTTACACATTTCTGTCAAAAATCATGCTGCGCCTTCGGCCACCCTCTCGCTTCCTTGGCTCTGTAGATGCCATGTTAACAATGCTTTCCCATTCTTTCCTCCATTCATCTTCTGAATATACAAAGCCTGCCTCAGAATTCAGTCTTGTTTGCTGCCATCTCCACCGTCTCCACAGTGATTCCCGACATTCACTGCCAGTCATAAATCCATGGAGAGCTTTACGCAATGTCAACAAGCGGTCATGGAAACCCCACATGCCTAATTCATAAGAAAGATAACTTTCAATTAATCATATGTATTTTATTTTATACAAAATGTGTTAAACAAACACATAACAGGGAGATCATGCTCAAGTGTCCATCTGACCATGTGTCCATGTATCTTACCTCTGAAATAAATTGAATTAATTAAAAACTGAAGTACAGATCTATGCTAAGAGATGTTAGAAAATTTAACTTCGGTTTGTATTGGTCAAATATAAACTCTACTCTAAATGCAGTTCTCATTATCAGTGATCTCAAAAACAGCTTCTTGTACAAAATATCTGTACATGATACACTGTACAAATTTTGATGTATTTGAAAGTTTCAGTATGGAACTCATCTAAAGTATTAAAAAAAACTAAATAAAATGTGGTGGTGGTAGAACATTACAGTATGGACAGAATGCACAGTTTTTCAGCAGTATACTTATACCTAAAACATAACAGAAATGCTAGTGTCCATCTGTTTATCATTCTGTTCCTGTTGACTATCCACTAACAGGAACTATGGGCAAGGACTATTTCAGATGAGGATAAATTTTAGACTGTTCAAGATGGAAATTCAACCAAAACTGTCCAGTCTATCAATAACTGCTGATGCAGTCATTCCATTTAAAATTCAGGTGAGTGATAAATATGTATGGAATGTGCAAATCCTTACCTAACGATGCTGCATGAAGCAAACAATTTCCATCACCGGTAGTTGCTAGTGGCCAGAGTCGCTGACATGCACCAGAGTCTGCCCACCAATTAAGACGACCAGACTGTTCCAGTGATATCAAACTTGACATCTCAATTAGATCTTTCTCCAGGAAACCTCGAAAATCCTCTGACAAAATTGATACAGAATCAAAAGTTAAACAAGAATTACAGGATGCTTACAAACAGAGACGCCAGTCTTAAAGTTTCAAAACTCTTCTATGAAGATTTTGGGGTACACTTGACAAATGCTGTGTACCCTTTTATGTAACATTGTGAACTGAATGCCATGGACATCATTAATTACTGTGGGAGCACATATGTAGTAAAACATCTAAAAAAAACAATATGAGTGCATAAGTATCTCTTTAAATGACTTTTTACATCCTTTCAGGTTACATTAAGATCTGAAACTTAATACTTATATAAAGGATCAACAGACCAGTAGCTTCTACAATAAAAATACTGGAAAAATTACACAAGTTTTAATCCTCACACAGTTTTGCCTACGTTTTACACTTCTTTGAAGGCAAATATAAAAATGGAAAAGAACAAAACTGTTTGTTTTCACCAGTTTCTTTCAAAGTAACTTAGAAAACTGCTGAATTTCTAATGTTATTATGAGAATGTTTAACCCTGTTAGTGCTGGCTTGGCCACCAGTACTCTTGCACATTATGATGTTGGCGAGCTACTGGCCACCATTTTAAGTGTGTTAAGCTTCCTGCTCATCCATAACATTGCAGAAGCAGTCACACCACTGAATAGTGTGACTTTTGCTCACCATAGATCTTGATATTTCTATATTTTGACTGGTTATCAATTTTCAGCATAACCTACCCACACAGCCTGGCATTAAGAGGGTAAAAGATGTGTATCAGAGTACTTTTTCTGAAACATGTAAGTCAAAAACAAATAGAAAGAATGAAAATGATTACTTGTAACACTCTGTTCTGAAGCAGCCTCTTCTTCTCACTTAACATCACAAAGAAACCTAGAACAAAGAGAGAGGTGGGGGGGGGGGGGGGACAGGCTACAACAAGATTCACTACACTAGGGTAATAAAGAAAACACCATACAAAATGAATTATAATATACTATACGAATAAAGCTAGCAGTTGCCATTACAATTCTACAATGATGGAACTGTTACATTTGGCACAGATGCCTTAGAATTTACCACCTAGAATTTAAGTGGCATACAGGGTTAGATGATAATATTCATAAATACAGTTTATAATAAAAAGTCTAACACAGGGTCATCAGATGGTTGTTCTCATTCAGGACTTACATTAACTGTGTGCTCAACACCTAAATGCAAATTAGATGTAAAATAAAATTCTCATAAATATACTGAATACAATAAACTAAAAAATATCATACCACATTTCATACCGACAGAAATGTATACAAATCTTTTCTTTTACAGTGTTATCTTCATTCACATTTATGCCATTACTTCAAATGTATGGATGACATACCTTCAATGATTTGACTGTAACTGACAATTAACAGGCAACTCTACATGTTTATTTGAAATTGAGAAAGGCCGATTTAGAAAAGAACACTACCTTAAAAAATCTACTTAGTTCTGTACATGCTTGCATCAGTGCACATTTTCCAAACAATCCTGGAAAAATTGTTTATATCATAAATTTCAAAACTGTATTACATCAAATCCAACATCTCTTGATACCTACCAGGATATATTGTCAGATCTGGAAGTGTGAATGTGTAGACAGGAGTTTCTATAAAAAACTGATTCACACTGCATACTGCATTCTCTTTGAAGTCCAGGGCAATATCAGAACGTGCTCTTGATACCAAATTCACATTGTCTGTAGCTCGGGATATGCCTCTCGTTAACTTCTTGACTGGAACAATTGTTATACGAACTACATCTCAATTTCAGTAGCACATGCAAAAATGTTTGGTCTGAATGAAATATCGTCACAGGTTGGAGTGAACCTCAGCCTCTGATGCACCAATTCTACATACACATGGAAGGCATTGCCCATTACACAATCAACTCACAGAAAAATGGATCAAAAACATGTTTTTTGATGAGTAATCTAATAATCATCTAGGAGAATTCATGATTTTGTCTCCAAAATCAATTGATTCTTCTAACAGCATCTCCTCAACTGTCACCAGTATTAAAGACGCAGCGTGTCTTACTTGAAAGTTGGTAAACAATAGGCAAAGTTGTCTCCATGCTTAATTAATCAAGTACCACACCACAAAGATGAAGAGGGGTAGTGGAAGTTTACTTCCACCTTGGAACTAGAAGCAGGTAAATGATCAGCTTCATGCCTTGGCCACTTAACTCCAGTGAAGTAACACTTGGTATCCACTGGATAGGAGGTTGAGTGAGCCCCAGAGCTACTTAAATGTCATGCTGAAGACAAAACCCTCTATTCCTGCTGGGAATCCATAGCCTAGTCACTATAGTAGCTGAGCTGTTTTGGTTTAAAGAATGTTATGCTATGAAGCACTGTTCTTCAACATTTGTAATAACATGAGGTACCTAGACTCCTAAAAACCTCTTGCAGTCTATCCACAAGTATATACTATTCTGTTGCTGTGTTGTTGTCTCTTGACATGGTCTTTCACCATCCTAATTTGTGTCCTGGCCAAGGCAAAGGTAGCAATCCATACTTCCTGAAGGTAGCACCCAGTAGGGATGATTTCCATTGCTGTAAATTACAGGATGACAGTGAAGACAATTATAATCACAGGTGGAGTGGCTCTGCAGATTAATGGAATATGAACCCCAGTGGTTCAGTGGTATTCCTCACACATAAAAAATTTTGATTTCATTGGGATGAGAAAGAGGGAAGGTATGCAGAAAAATCTACACTGGATCTGGCTGATCTTGAACCTCAGAGTTTCTGCATAGATCCTTGCTGACAGATCATCAGGTCTCCTCTTTATCTTTGAGAAACAATTTAGAATAGTTTGTCCATTAACAAAAGCAATGGTATCAAAAATACCAGTGTGGTGTGGGAATCATTCTGGATGCTTAGAATAAAAGGTTTACATAACCGACTTTCCAATTTTTAATATTTTGCAACCGAAAAATTATACCACTTTTAACTGCCAGTGTTGTGCGCCTATTTGTGTGCACTGTGTGATTAAAAATTCATATTATATGTTTTACTGTGTCATCTTAATCATTTGTGTTTTACCAAATCTTAATATTTCTCTCCTACTGGTTGAGAAACACTATCGTGAAAGGTAACTGAAAAATCAAAATTCATTTACTATCAGCTACATCGACAGCATCTGCTTTCTGAAGCATTGGTCTGGAGAAAGACTGACGGGTATTGTTTAAGTTTCCATTTTCTTCGGTTACAGGAGCAGACCAGCGAGTGTTGTACAGTCTGGTTCCACTGCCTCCACCACCGCCACTTCCACCACCACCACCACATGACTCTCCAGACAGATACAGGTAGGCCTGTACAGCCAAATTCAAGTCCCATCCCTTTGCTGAAACAAAACAAGAACAATAAATATATTATTGCTTTTTCAACTTTTCAATTTGCCTGTTATTAAATTTTAATGCTCAAATCCTAAAGTAACTCTCAATTAGTGAGCAGATTAGCTTGACAGTAATACAGCTGTCTTATTTTTGCAAAGTACTCATATGAGAGAACTTCAGTTTTGATGCTGGTGATAAAATGATAGTAAAGCTGAAGATGACGGCTGGCCATGAGGATGTACAGTTAATATGGGACCCAAGTCATGTTAGAAGAAAGATATACCTCAGAAGCACAAAGTTTTTATTTTTGAAATTTCATACACTGCAGATAATCTGCCAACACATACAGATGAGGCACGTTTTACACTCTTGTCACTTTGTCTCTGGGGGAATAAGCCCACAGTATATGCTGGACAGAAGGCTAGACAGACACCAGAACTGGTGTAGGCATTATTAATGCATCCCTATACGTACTTAATTCAGTATCATTCCTTGAAGATGTATGGGGTAATGGTGTTATACCACCACCACATTCTCAGTGTTAGCACTGCATGGCAGTAAGTGGTCAGCTATATGCTCCAGCTCTTTTACACTCAGGGAAACAGCCTCTGGGACCCACTGGATACAGGAATAGGTGGGCCCTAGAGCCATTTTATATGCAGTGACAAAGATACAAATTTCTGACCGTGTGGTTATCAGACTACGCCTAGCCCATAGCCAGTCACTATACTGTAGAAGAATTCCTAATCCTCTGGGAAATGAACCCTAGTCATCCAGTCCCTACACCTCATTTCAATAGTGATCTATCCTGGTATTTGTGCAAATCTCCAGAAACAAATTTCCACATGATCATACTGTACCTTGCAAGTAACTGTAAGCAACAGTTTTGTCTGCTCCAGTCTCGGCTATAAACTCTGCCACAAGGTTTGACTCCATTCCCCATCTGGAACAAAATAGAATGTCAAATAAAACATGAAAGCGAAGTTGCCAAAAAAGTAAATGTTGTGTCAACAACAAACCAACCTTATGGAAAAGAGACTTCAAGCACACAGTGAAAGAAATATTCTGCACATTTTCATATCTGAAATCAAAACTCCTAAATCTGACATGAAGAGGAGTGGACAATAATGATGACACTTAAAACATACAGAATGCAAAATCTGAAAGGGAACAATAAATGACACTCTGAACAACCTTCTCCTCCTAGATTTAATAGTTCTTTCTATGACAGATATTCTCATTTCATTTCAGATTTGTTCTAGAGAATTATATTAAAAAAAACTCCAGATTTGTCAGATTTGAGTTTCTCATGGCCGAGGTACTATCCCCAAATTTACATGAAGGGAGTATGGAAAACCACAATAAGCCTCAGTCCCAGAATAATCCATGTCCTGGCCAAAATTCAAACCAGACATCTTCCAAATAGAAGTTCAGAGCATTACAGCTACACCAACCAAACTGCCATATATATGTGTAATAACTAACTAACTCCATGCAGCAGAGTCCTTCTTGAGAAGCTAACAGGTCCTCAGCTAGTCAAGAAATTCCCCGTGTATTATGGAACCTGAAGGTTCATTGCCGCATTCACAAGAGCCCGCCACCTGTCCCTATCCTGAGCCATACCAATCCAGTCAATACATACTGAAAATCATGCTATAAACTTCAAAACATACTCTACCAGCATCTATGATTCACTAATTCTTCAAGTCTTTTGTATGATTCTGATGTACAGACCCTATTCTAAAATATAAGACCTAATGCTCAAGGAAGAATGCATTCATAATCATGCTAATGTTTTAAAATCTATATATATGTGCCACCAGCAGTAACACTAAGAAACTCTGTATTTTGCCCACACAGTATACTTTACATCTTCCATATGATTCTCATGAAAAACACTGATTATTTCTCTCAACCAGGGGTCCATAGATTTTCCAAAAATCTAGGAGGCAACTCAAAATTCTATGCACCTGATGAGCCATACTGAGGGCACCAAATATTACACACCATCTAAAAAAACTTAAGTCACCAGGGGAACCTGGTTACCTGGTGCCCTGGACTTGTGCACCCCTGCCCTAAACAGCATTAATCAAACTGTTTTTCTAATGGTGGAATGTGCTCTCTGTGAGGTACAAACTGAAGTTTACTATGTAATTGAGATGACAATCCGTCCTCAAAGGGTTAAACAGCATAGTCTACATCAGTTACACTCATGTTTATACTGTATTCAAAGTTACATCATTATGCTTTACAGTACTCAAGTGAACTAAATCAATTATGCCACTTAAAAAAGCAGTGCACTCTTTAAAACAAAATTCAAATGAATAACATGGTACAGTACCTTTAGACAGTGACTTTGATAGCTACAGTTTACTGGTACAAGACCAAATCAGTGATGTTTGACTAGTAGTAAGAATGAAGGACAAAAGTGACACAGTGACTAAGCTACAAAGGAAGTTCATTCCTTCCACAACAGTGTTGCATCAACTCAATGTGCAGTTAACGTCATAAAAAAATTAAGTACCTATTTTTGGCTTCAAGTGAACATCACAGCCACCACTGTAGGCCCTAACAAACACTATGCTGGAACTCTGCCAAATGTTATGTTTAGGCATGGCACTGAACAACAAAACTTTCAAGAGACTCAAGTTGTAATTGTGCAAACACTGTTTAACTGAGATACAATGCTATTAAAATTACTAACACCTAATTTATTCTTTAACAACTCTTAATATTCTTTGTTTATTTAACAGAATTGTTTTGACTAACTACATTATGTAACATTGAACTGTAGGGTGACTGTGGCTGAATGTTGAGAGAGATGCAGAAGGAAGTGGTTGTGGCCAACTTTTAGGTACTACTCCAGAATTTAACTGGAATAACCGAAGAAAACTGAAAACTTCTGGGCCAATATTTGACTTTGGTGCCTCAGACAAAATTAAGCAGGAAAGCTAATCACTCGATGGCAATGTTCAGGATATTCTCGTAACAAATTCCACTCACAGCCGTTATGAAGGTGTACAAGTAATTTCAGTTAACAAAATATTCTGTGAAGCAATAATTATTCATAATTATGTCAGGCTTTGTCTTTGTTTCATCAACACAAGCATTAATAATGCAATGATCATATTACTTTTGTCCTGACATCTTGCAGTGTAACTGATCAGTTAGATATAAAAGGGAACACATCTCGTAGCTGAACCATGGTACATTCCATTTTCCAAGTAACTGAAGACAAATGCACCGTGTGATTGGTGAGTAGCATCACTTCTAGACATATTCGATTCAATTAAATTCAATTCTCAATTGTTAACATGCCAGTTCAACAATGCAATGGCCAATTATAAAATAAGCACATAACAAATATGGCACAAATTACATAAACAAACACACTCCCAAACAACACATCAACAAAAAAGTTACATTTATAACTGATTCATAGGTAGGTTTAAACAGTACTTCTCACACAATTAGAAAAAAAATTGTAACATAAATGGTACAAGATATCAACAACAACAACAACAACAAGGTTCATTCGATTCTCAGTGCATGACTTATGAAACTGCTCACCTATTAACACCCTAACATAACTTTAAAATTACATTTCCTTTACTTTATTCTGCCATTTACACTTTACCTTGACTAAATATCTTCCTAAGTTTCTTACTCGTGCTGTATTTGAACGATTACTGATATTCCTATATACTATTTCCCCATTCATACTGAACCATCTTTTACAATAAATTGCATTCACCATTTTCTGGTTGCAGGGCAATTCAAATATGTGTTTAACATGTTCCATACATAAGGATAAAGGACAACTTCCTTTACCCACTCCTCTTAATTTCCTAACTCCTACTTTCAACCAAGCCATTGTATTCCTTCTTCTTCTATTACAACAATCAACATATTCTTCCCCACCCAAACGGTGTTATGTACCTTGGTACTATACTAATAAATTCTTTCCATCCATTTTTTAAATCGTATTCCAGGGGTGCAAAAAATTTTCCAAAAATTTAGGAGCCACCTGAACATTCTAGGTACCAAAAAGTGACTTGAAGCATGTTCCACACCAAAGACTCACAAATAATGGGCACCACTGAACAAAATTCAGTCGCCCAGGTGACCTGGCACCCAGGATTTGTGCAACCCCCATTACAAGTATCATTCCATATACACACGTAAATGTAAAGTTGTCCTTGTGCTTAATTAACTGCCAACAACATGAAGGCATACAGGGCAGTGCAGGTATGGCTTCACGCATTCACACATTCTTAACCTCAGTACTACAAGGAGGTAAGTGATCACCCTGACACCCCATTGTTTTATGCCACAGTAGAAGCCCCCAGTAACCAATGAACAGGGGGCTGGCTGGGCCCCACAAGTCTGGTCACTTCAAAGAAGAAAGATATCCTGGCCCACCAGAAATTAAACCACAATTTTTCAGTCATACAGTTCACAGCCAAATTAGTATAGTGAATGAGCTATCCCAGCTGCAGATGTACATACAGACCACTTTTTATTGGTTTATTAAGTACACATCTCTGGTGTTACGCCCATTCCTTAGCTGTGATGACTGTACGTGATCACAAACTGAAAATGATTTATAAGGGCTATGCCATGGTGCAGGTTGTTTATCACCAGCCTCTTACTGTCAAGGTCCAAGTACAATCCCAGGCCTGTCCATGTGGGATTTGTGGTAGACAAAGTGGCACTGGGACAGGCATCTCTCAAAGTACTTCTGCTTTTGTCTATCAGTCTCATTTAACAAATACTCCATACTCATATTTCATTCATCTACCACTGACATATAATCTTAGAAAATTACAGCATTATTAAACGAAGCACAGAATTAAAATATGGATAGAAAATATTTGAAATAAAATTACATCAGATGTAATTTATACTTAGCTGCGGAATCAATGTCAGAATTTCGTTTGTGAAGTTTGCCAGTAAATTACTTGGTCGAAAGTTTGATTCCTAGTAGATGAGAAAATCTGCTGTTCAGTCACAACCAGCTCTGATATCCATCCAGATTCTACCAAACAGGTACCAGAAATCTCCTTCCTTGGGTGTAAAGAGACTCAAGAATGAAGCTGACCAATCACCTCCATATGTTACTCAGACTAACAAGCAGAAAGTTGGGTGCATCCCTTTCCTGGTGCAGGAAAACTTCACATTTAAATGCAATGTCATCATGGTTGGCAACAAACTCATCAGGCATAGCAGAAAATACCAGTGTATCAAACAGCATACAACCAGTACAGACAGAGGTAGGTACAGCCATCGTGCACACCACAAAGACATGTGGAGGAGTGGCAGTGTAGCACCATTCATTCTTAACCTTGGCCCTAATGGAGGATGGAGGTTTGTGGCCAGTTTTACGACCTAGTCACTTTACCCCTGGAGAAAGAAAACTCCAGTACCCACTGAAGAGAAGGCTGGGTGGACCCCAGAACTAGTATGGACATTTGGGTGAGTGGGAAGAGAGAGAGAGAGAAATTTCTTGCTCCTGCAAGATTCTTTGGTCATCCAAGCTGTACCCTAGTCACTAGACAAAATTTTCTTTTAAAGGCTGGTTTTAAGTATGTCAGCAAACATAGCTATTGACAACTTGTACCATCTTGTTGGTACTCAATACAAAACAAAGTTTTGAACACAAATTATAGCACATACATTTATAATCTCTTACCATACAGAATATCATGAATTTTACTACAGTGGTTCACAGTTAACAGTAACAGATTTGGAACACACTGGATATCACCATACTATTTCCCATTTTATGCTAAAAAAGATTACACAAAACATGCACATTTTCATTAGATTTAGTGACATACAAACATTGGTAGCAACACAGTGGAGACAAGTTATTTATGCTTGTTTGGCTTGTACACTATTCTGACAAATTTGCACTATTTACAAACAGACAACTACAGTTGTACTAGCAAACAATTATCACATTTGTCTGAAATACATAAATTTGGTAAGAAGTTAGATTATGTGTCAAGTTATGGTTGAGTATGGTCTAGTCTACAAAAAAAAAACACAAAATTCTGCAACAAGTTTGGGGAAAATGACGTGGACGTATGTTAAAGAGGTTCTAGGCAAGAAATTTTTCTCTTCTCCAGAGAAGTTACATTTGATGTCTACCTTGCACAATGTTAAGTATTTTTGTAAGTGGGCGTTCCTGTTTACAGGGGGGTTGGTGCAATGTATATAACTACTGTCACAAACATACTGTAAATACTCTTTAAGGCAGCTTTGGCAGTCATTCTATAAAACCACCATACACATATGGAGACATGAAATGAGGATATTCTTAATCCTAAAAAAAAGAAGCAAGTATTAACACAGAAACAAAAAACCTTGCCCTCAATCCCCTTCTTTACTTTACTGCTAAAAATTATGTTACACAGCTTATGTTAACTGTAGTTACATATTCTTAGTAATCTGCAATGTAATATCAAGGCACATGCACACAACTATACCATAACACACATGCTGATAAGTATGTAAACACTTCCAACAAATGCATCCCTTAAAACACGTG
The DNA here is from genome assembly GCA_021186555.1 of Reticulitermes speratus. NCBI lineage: Eukaryota > Metazoa > Arthropoda > Insecta > Blattodea > Rhinotermitidae > Reticulitermes > Reticulitermes speratus. The sequence goes on from JAJKFL010000330.1 coordinate 16,450,983, forward strand.
TCCCATAACATGGTTTTATGTGAAAGACATAGCCCAAAAGCAGAGAATTGCCAACACACACCAGGAACCTTTTAATTTTGGCTAGTCTGAATTTTACACGACATAAACGCGGTGTGAATAACGGCTGCTAAGATAAACCTTTCTGTGTCATCTCTGTTGAAAATAATTACACTCAAGATGACAACGATGTAAATGTACTTGTATGTGCACTAGGAGGCGTAAGACCATAGGGTGTGTGCCCCATTTAACCCTACGAATAATGGTTAACGGTTCTATTAAGCCCAATACTTACGTACGAGGAGAAAATGTGTACAGTTGTTAGTTTTTAGAAATCGAAATAAATCATTACTACCCACTTGTATCACCTCTGACTGGATGGGTAATCTTACTAGTAATATACACATACACAAAATGCTACGCCTACTTACGTGAGCAGTTATGTCGTTTATTACAAAGTCTTGGTGTGTTTTGAACACCTACACATAACACATTAGAGCGCATATAATATTAAATCACAGCCTATTTGATAAGACGTATTAAACATTCGAATTACACTGTTTCATATAACCCTGGCCTATATATTATAACTTGTACGTTACGACGAAGTAAATAATCGACACAGGACAGAGCACAGATTAATACCTTTAACAGATTGGAAAGTTCGTTGAAACGTAATACTACACCGCCTTCAGCGGCGCCTTCGTGCAATACTGTAGCCGGCATCGCTCACTGACTGTGGGTTAAACATGCTCCTGGTGGTGAGGTATGGAACTATGTAGCATGACATCGGCAAAGCAGCCTCCTGCTTTGCCATACCCTCTCCTTCACCCTCACTCCATTCAAAAAGGCACTAAAAAAATAGCGAACTTCGAAATTATTACAAACCAATTTAATACACTTATTAGGAAATATTATTAATTTAATGTTGTACATACCGTGCATGATTGAGATATTATATGCTATAAACCAACAAATTTGCACTAACATATATGAAAATGTTAAACCCTACATATGTTTCAGCTCTGTCCGAGCCATCTTCAGGGTTACTCTTCGTAGCGTCCACTATTTACACACTCACTATATTGTTTTAAACACGTGTTTGGGGTTTCTTGGCAATATTAGATCGATACATTGTCGCACTATGCACTATGATGAAATTGTGGTATGGATTGTTGTATGTTGCCGGAAGATGCTGTTGTTCTGCGTCGCAGTCGATAAAATGTGATCCTGTGTGGGACATGTCTGTAGTCTGCTGGAGTTTATTTCAGTACTTGTTGTTTTGTGTTCGAGTGTTCATAGGTTAGCACTGATCGTCCGCCATCTTGTCCCTGCGGGCAGTGACAAGATGGCGGACGATCAGTGCTAACCTATGAACACTCGAACACAAAACAACAAGGACTGAAATAAACTCCGCAGACTACAGACATGTCCCACACAGGATCACATTTCATCGACTCCAACGCAGAACAACAGCATCTTCCGGCAACATACAACAATCCATACCACAATTTCATCATAGTGCATAGTGCGACAATGTATCGATCTAAGATTGCCAAGAAACCCCAAACACGTGTTTAAAACAATATAGTGAGTGTATAAATAATGGACGCTACGAAGAGTAACCCTGAAGATGGCTCGGACAGAGCTGAAACATATGTAGGGTTTAACATTTTCATATATGTTAGTGCAAATTTGTTGGTTTATAGCATATAATAGGAAATATTATTTTACATTACATTTTCTGCGACATATTTCTGCTTACATCAAAATATAATGTAAAATAATGAGGCGTATTTATTGCCTAATATGTGCATTCAGTTGTTTTGTAACAGTGGTACAATGCACGGAAAATGCAGAATATTAAGATTGAATCTTACGAGTTATGGGACCGTGTAGTCTGACTGGCGGGTACCGAGGTTTCGGTCAGGACATGCCCGCACAACAAAAAGGACGATGTTACAGGTTAGAACACAAGCAAACAATGTCTCACTTTTGTAGTGAACGTAACCGTTTGCATCCTCTCACGAAAGGGAGTGCTCTACAAGGGACTCAACTACCGGGACAGTAGGCCTGCCTTGAAACAAGCTATATCAGCTCCCAGTTTACCACTCGTAGTTACCCAAACGAATTTTGTTTGACGCTACTTTCCCTCAGACGATGTTACAAACCCCTAAAATAATCGAATAAAAAACTACAGTAGAACCTCGGTTATCCGAACTTCGCTTAACCGAAACACGGGTTAACCGAAACGCCTGTCAGCCTCTCCCCATCAGTTTGTTGTGAAAAGTTGACGTGTGCGGACGAGTGGCAAATTGACGTGTGTGTGCTTCTTACAGTGCAGTTTTAACATTTCATTTAACGGTGATTGCAAACAGTGTCGGCTAGATGAAAACGTGTTGTAATAACAATTGAACAGAAATTGGAGGTTGTGAGATGAATTAAAAATGGCGAGATCTTGCGAAATGTCGATGCGGATTTCGGTGTTGGCATATCAACGGTTTGAGATTGGGTAAAATCGAAATCGAAACTCGAAGAGCATTCGTCTAAAATGTCGAATGGAGGGATACTGCAGCCAAAAAACGTAGTGGAAAAAAATTTCAAACTAAAATATCGGATTTTTTTCTTAGAAATTTGTAGTGTTGTATTGTATCTGTAAATATCATACACTTTCTTGTGCCATAAATTTTATTAACATAAGACGTGTTTCCGAACAACTGTTATTTTTATTGCACCTTATCACGTCAAGCCGAATTTCCGAATTATCCGAAGTGTTGCTTATCCGAAATCGGGTCCACCCCCTTTATTTCGGGTAATCGAGGTTCTACCTATAGCCAAAGAAGATGCATTTAAACGTCTCCCTAGCTGTTCGTGTGTAATGGTGGCCAGAACGTTAGGATGACTGATCACCGACTACCAAGTACGGGAGTCGAGATTACTAGTACGTTGTTGATGTTTCCGTTATGCAGAGGCTGTCAGCTGCAGTGGTAGGCGTAACGCAGAGTCGAGTGAGGTAAGGAACGATAAGTCAGAAGGAATTTTGAAGGAAGCAGTTGTGAAGAATCAGAAGGAACAGCTCCGGTGGCAAAACGTGCTTTTTATAGGCCACCATGGCAGAGTGCTTAGCGACAGGGATGGATGAATGTAGTTTTAACACTTGTCATCAGGAACAGTCACAATGGCAGTAACACAACTTACTTCATTACGGTCCTTTGTAACTTGTATATTCTTTGTCCGGATACCCAGTAAGAACATTTGATGTCTGGTTCATTGCCAGCTCTGTTCTTCCTCTTATGGATAACAATGGCACCAGACGTCCTTTCTTTTTCTTCCCTTACTTGGATAAGGACACACAAAACATGCGGCATTTTGTCAGAGATAAAAGCCTAAACCTGCAGATCACATTCAGAATATTACGTAACGTGCAACACACACAAGCAAGATGGTAAGGTAAAGCAATCCCATTACAGGCCTGGAAAGACCCTTAGGGTTCCAGGAGGTTGAGGCTCCCAGATTTATAGACAATCGGCACATGAAGGTGGTAAGATTGTCAGCCCTAAGCACTGGCCGCCTTTACCCCCAGAAAATATTCCTGGTACTCATTTCTGTTAGAGGCTGAGTCGATCCCACGGCCATAGTGCGACCAAAAGGATTACGTCAATTCTAATGACACCATCGGGAATCGAACCCGCAACTTTCCGGCTTGTAGCCTCAACCAACTGCGCCACCGCGTGCCCCCAAGCAAGATGGTATAAAATTTAATTTCTCTAAGAGTACCTGAGCTTAAGTAGCCAAACAGGCTATATATTTCTGAGGTTTCAATCCGAGAACATCCAGAAAGAAGGTCTAATTTGTTTGAATTCTAGTATGGCGTAGATTAGTTCGCTGAAGTTTATGTGGTTGTTCTCAACAGGGCGTAACTGGAGGGGGGGGGGGGGGGGGCGAGTGATGCGGCCACCCCAGGCAGCAACTCCAAGGTGCAGCAAAGTGGGCAGGAAAATGAATACTTTAAATGAAAGAAAAATTGATTTTATGCGTTCAACAAGTTTTAAAATATTGAGAAAAAGTAACAGGAAATTCAATAAATGATTGTGATTTGTTTAAGTTCATACTTTCTGTCGGGGGCTGCCATTGTGATTACTCGCCCCGGGCGCCGAAAATTCTAGATACACTGCCGGTCTTCAGTCTTTCCAAGGTTCCAAAATATTTCCCAGATAGAACGAGTAACTTAAAGCAGGCCAATTACAATCCTCCTTGCTTCAGGACCGTGCTTAGGAAATTCCTTGACGGAGGATAAATAATAAAGATTAAATTTCATTTCTCAGGTTCATGTATATTTTCATTGTTTCCCTTATAATTAAATTCAGACATAAAAAAGAACCTTTTCATGTCAGCCATATCCAGAGGAAACTGAACTGGGCGAAACTGAAATTTTATTAAGAAGATTTGTAGAAGACAATACAAAGTAACAAGGAAAGTAACTCAAAGTTTACAGAGAGGATAAGAGAGTCAGTGGATATATTACAAATTTAAAAAAAAATATATTTATTTTATAAGACTTAGAGGGATATATCATGACTGCCAAATATGGCTAGTAAACGGAGGAAATATATATTTAAAATGTCGTTTTGAAACTGGATACTACGGCTGTGTACTGCGCACTGTTAGCGAACGCAGTCTTATGTACAATTTGGCTTTTATTATTATTATTATTATATTATTATTATTATATCCAGAAGATATTTTGAACCCGTAAATTTGTCCTTTCCAAGCAACAAAGAGAAACGTATAGTGCGCCGTTAAATACCTCGCATATAAACCTGACGATCTTCCGCCTTCTTTAACACGACAGACACACACTGGTACTTCTGCTTCTGTTACTTGTGAGAGGGTATCATCCTTTTTGAATTTAGAACGTGGCTCTTTCCACTTGCCTGAAGAACAAAGGCCAGTTGTGTACCACGGGCTATAAAACAATATCTGCTGTACTTTCCACTCGAAATATCTCCATAACACAATTTTTCCGCTGTGATCATAGCGCTCTCTATACTTTTCCTCTTGAGGCACCTTACTCGTTCCAGTTCCATGCCAACAGAAACACCAGGTGTATATTTTTTCCACTGATATGGGTCGTGTTGTTATAAAAAAAGCAAGTGAAGTGGGTCACATACTCCCACAAAGGTAGAATGATTTCTGATGCTCTAATACGTGTTAACAAGCACAAATAATGCCCAACTGAATGGAACAGGGACCTTGAGAAGCCACCTCTCGGTTGGTCAACGAATTGATTGTGACCACTCGTGCCTGGTACTGGATCTCATCAGTCAGATGAAGCCAACCGACATCTTCTCACCCTATTTCTTTCTGATAGGTTTTCAATATCCCCAGCTACGTCTAGGTCCCCAAAAACAGTCTCTCATATTCAGGTTTCGGACTCAAATATTGTATGAATTTGTCATACATCCGTTACGTGCTACATACATCGCCCATCCCATTCTATTTTATTTGCTTTCCCTAACAATATTTGGTGACAAGCAGGGGTGCACAAATCCGGGCGACTATATTTTATGTCGTGGTGCCTAACACGTGTATTTGTGCGTTCGCAGTGTGCAACCTTCTGGCGCCTAGAATGTTTCAGGTGACTCCCAGATTCTTGGAAAATTGTTGCACCCCCAGTAAAAAGTACAAATTATGAATCGCATCAATATGCAATTTTCTTCAGCATCATATTACTTCCTACCGTTTGTATGTCCGCTTCCGTGTATTCCAGTCTAGTTCTTTGCATATTCTACGTCACGTGTGTTCGGCTCCCGTTACAAAACACGAGCCCAAATTCATGACATTCGCTTCGTGGTTCATGATTTTTGCTTCCTCGGTGTGCGGCCCGTTGTAGAAACAGCATGAATGGGAACTACTGGTAAACCGGCAGAATGAAGAGGAAAATTTTTCACGGTCAAGCTTCATGTTTCGGCAGACAGCTTACACCAATCTGCGCTGTCTGCGCACTTCCTACATGACAATCTTCTCACGCAAGCGGTCCGATATTGACAGGTGGGTGACGGAGTGACGGCCAGTACAGAGAGACATACAGACGAGCTACGTAGCAAAATTACAGCTTGTAAAACTACATACTGCACCAATCAAGGGTAAATATCGTTGTCAGGTACGTGTCATCAGTCTTCACAAGGTCAATATGAGGCTGGCGCTGTCGCCTTCCATTCACCCGTGTACAACAGCCGGTGAGTCACGTGGATTGCAGAATGGCAGGTAGTTAGTCGCAGTAGTCATGCTGTCATTGCGCTATGACGTCAGCAGCTTCAGGCGGTCAGTTTGTAGGTCAATAAGCAGGAACATGAGCTAAACACCCCACTGGAACATTAATGCTTATTTTCGTTCCAGGTCTTTATGTATCGTGTAAGTATGCTATCGATTTGAATTTTCTCATTTACGTATGTATTTCTTTCTTTCTTGCATAGTCGTGTATTTCTGTCTAAGGGTGTAAGATACTGAAAGTTCCCATTTCTGGCATGTCTATTCTTATTTTGTGCTTGTGACTCCATGTTCACCAACAATGGATGTGAACTTGAAATTATGCGTGATTTCAGGCTTCCGCCGTGGTGTCAATGAGATCTGCACTCTTTTGGCATTCTACGCTGCGTAAATCCCAAATCAGCGCAGCTCTCACCTTGGATTAGTCAAAATTTGGGTAAAATACGTGAACTTAAATATTTTAAGGACTAACCTATGCTACTAATAACACTTTAATGCAGTGTGCAGTTACTGAAGTTCAAGTTGTCCCTGTGCCCGTCGTGAAGGCATGTGTGGGAAGTATATGTATCAGCATCACTCATTCTTAACCTCGCTACTAGTGGAGGTGTGCAGCCTATAGCTACTAATGGAGGAAATTTGATAAACAACTGGGATTAGAAATTTCCAACGAATGAATTCAAAGACATTAACACTGCCACTTATGAAGGTCACTAACATGCATACACGCTTGAATGTACTACATTAGTCATAAAATGTTCCACTCTTATTCGTTGATAGCAGGATTATGGGCACGACCAACCAACAGTTTTCCGCCAAACTTTTCACATGGTGTTAACAGGTACACTTTAAAAAGATTTGTCTGTTTTGTGTCATTGTGAAACGAAATCTCCTAATCAAATAAAAGAACGTAATGTGTATAAATATATGTGTGCTGAGGGTGAGGGTGAATAAATACATTATGTAGTATGTTAATAAGATGTAAATCATGACATGGCCTGTCAGGTAGGCTTGCATACCTGATTGGCCGAATTACAAGGTATGAAACGGGATCTACAACAACTCCGTAGTCTGCACTTCGAAGAGAAAGGGTACAAACAACCCGGATGCCTGAAGAACATTGAAGATCTGTGCGAATGGATTCTATGGCTGACAAATAATGCAGCAGAGAAGGAAGGACTTACTTTAAAAATATGTAATTGATTTCACGACATAGGATTTATATTCTATTTACATAATTTGCACTTACATGGAATATTTGAGAAGCAGGAAAAGCGTGCGGCTTGTGGCAGATTTTTGTCCGATTTTGAACAAAACTTAATTTTTGGACACATATTAATAAATGTCTCCGATATCAAATTTCACGAAAATCCGTCTAGTGGGAGCAGAGTTGAGGAACAGACGGACAGACAAGACAAAGCTAATAGGCGCGTTACCCGCCTTTGCGAACGCACCTAAAGAGTCCGTCTTTTATCGAACGTTTCTTACCGAAACATTCTCATTCCCGCTGTACTTTTATCGAACGTTTCTTACCAACACATTCTCATTCCCGATGTACTTTTATCGAACGTTTCTTACCGACACATTATAATTCCCGCTGTACTTTTATCGAACGTTTCTTACCAACACATTCTCATTCCCGATGTACTTTTATCGAACGTTTCTTACCGACACATTCTCATTCCCGATGTACTTTTATCGAACGTTTCTTACCGACACATTCTCATTCCCGATGTACTTTTATCGAACGTTTCTTACCGACACATTCTCATTCCCGATGTACTTTTATCGAACGTTTCTTACCGACACATTCTCATTCCCGATGTACTTTTATCGAACGTTTCTTACCGACACATTCTCATTCCCGATGTACTTTTATCGAACGTTTCTTACCGACACATTCTCATTCCCGATGTGCTCGTAACACATTTCTTGCGTCCTTGGATTTAGAGCAACTGTACAATACATGTTTGTTTCGAAGGAATAAACCGTGATTTTTAATTGTGAAAAGATGTTGAAAACTGTCTTAATAACAGTTGACAAAGTCTGAGAATTTGCTTTGCCGTTTGAAGGAAACCACCGACAACTCGTCAGAATATACGGTAAGAGAATAACTAACTGAGTACATTCCCCTGCCATATAACTGTAAGGTTCATTCACAAACCTCAAATTCCTGTCTTACCAGATATGATCAGTTCCTTTGTTTCTTGCTTTCACAGACATTTACTGTATTTTCTGCTATGACAGAACTTAATACTCCTACTTAGAAGAACACGTCATAGAGAAAGGAACTGCATTCCTGGGGAATCCCAGTCATGGTGAAAAATCAAACTCTCTTCATTCTGTTACACGGAACAGCTTACGGTTTCCTGCATGCGTCAAGTAACAGAGCAGTAGCAGTTTGTTGCAGCAAAAACCGTAACCACAAGATGGTGTCTCCCGTATCTGACGTATTGCCGTACAGCAAATTCTGTGAAAGGTTAAAGTTTTCCTCCATGACTACAAAACCAAGAAGAGAATTGTGCTAGGTCACATGTATCCAATCTTCACAAGGTTGTTCAGCTGAAATGTGACATGTTTACACGGTCTGCCCATTTTAACGTCATTTGACTGTTCCAATAATATAACATTCGCCGATCACATTGTCCGCGCGATCTAAGTGCTGTATTGTCTTCTACTGCTGGATAGTGGCACCGTGGATTCGAATTCCACTCTTGGCCACTATGTATGTCTGCGTCTTTTCTGTTTCTGTCTTGTCCTGTGTAAGTGTGAACCCTGAGACGGACACATCTCTCGTCCAAAAAATCCCACCACCAGACGCCTACATAACATGCAGAACCCCGCAAAATGGGGGGCCCTGGGCCGCATTGGTCCGTAGCGTCATGGAGACAGATAATTATATATCATTAACAGCTAAATTTGTGCGTGTGCTCTGCACCACACCATCAAGACATGTAGTAGGCGTTAAAGTAAAACTATGAGAGCATGACACATCTCACGGCTGGACGTTTATGAGTCGTCGGCTTCAGGGTTTGGCTACTTTACAGCCACGAAATGCACCGGAGGAGTCCATTAACAGGAGGGCGTGTGTGGGCCCAACAGCCATTCTGGACATGGTACGTGGCGTATAAATGTACGCTGCACTTTCCGGGCGTTCCTTTATCTTAATTACTGCAGCATCATGTACTTTCAGCGCCGGCCTCTCACCACGGAGGCTCAGATCCGTCCATGTGGGATTTTTGGCTAACAAAGTGGCATTGTTTGTTTTATCTCCGAGTACTTCCATTTTCCTGTCAGCATTATTCCACCAATGGTCTAAACTCATGCTTCTTTCATCTACCATCGATGCTGTATAATCTTGGCAATTGACGGCTTTGTTAAATAAAACATTAAACTAAACCGCGCTAAGCTTAACAACAAGTTATTCTAATGGTATTTTAGAATCTAAAATTCTGAAATTTTGTCTTGACGACTCGCTTCACTGTTTACAGTACTGTGTTTCCTTCTACACAACGTTTTAAAGTCATTTCAAAGCTCAACACATAATAAAAATCTAGCCAGTTATGTTCAACAAATCATAAATTAGTTACCTTTCCTTCGTCCCCTAAGACAAAACCCAGCTGTTCGTGCTTTGTACGCCTTTGAGATGACTGGAATTTTGCACTGTGAAAACAGAGAGTTAGAGTAGGAGAATGGTGTAGTTTAGTTTCTTGATCATATAACCACACACTTGTAGAGTGAAGGCTGGTCAGACGAATGTCTGGCAGTTGTAGTGTTTCATATATACATATATATATATATATATATGTATATATGTATATTAATAAAATTTCTTCTGTTCTGTAGTCAGTAATTGCTCTTTGTGGTTGCCAACCCACGATTGTCATTTATGCCATCTGACCATATCCTGAATTATAAGCTAACCGCTCGGCTAATACATTCAGAAGTACCCGCCAACATCTGGGGTTACGACAATTTCTTTATATGGCCAATTTGTGCAGCACGAGCGGTCTGCCTGATCACGGCCATTTCCCGACCGCCATGTTCTTTCAACTCGAGCCGCCACTGAACACAGTTACACCACATCACTGGCTGCCGCTCCCTTGTATGTAGTCTTGTGAAACGTACGTCGTTCCGGCCAGAGTTTCCTTGTTCGGTGGAACGTCTGTGAATGTATTGTTGTCGTGAAAGGAATGGGGGGGGGGGGGGGGGGGAGTGAGAGTGGAGTGTGGATGACAGCCGCAACGCTTCCGTTTCTCTCAGTTACCGTTGGAGCAGTGCGGCTGCTGGTCGGCTCGCGGCGCGAAGGCGTTTGAATTCGGAAATGGTGTATCTGCACGAGGGACTGAAAGAGTTGTTTATTTCACACCTGGTACCACAACATGCTTTCAGCTGTACACATTCACAGTGTCATAGGGAAAAGAACGTTATAATTTGTGAACTCTTTTCTGTGTGTCAGTAAAGCAAAGGTGACTGCGACAGTAAAAATAAGAGGCGCAAATAGCGGCAACATCCCTCAGCGTGTTCTTTGCTGAGCACAGGGGTGCTTCTTTAAAGACAAGTGGCTGATTATGTAATGTTAGAGCAGTATTTGAGCCGAAACGTAAGTACTCCGCTATCTGATATTCTGTAGTACTAAGCTGCTATTACGATGGTGCTACTGCTACCACTTTATGCTGTTGATGTTCATGCTACTACACTAGTACTACTACTAGTAGTGTAGTAGTAGTAGCAGTACCACACCAATACGACTACGTGATTTATATTTTCGTACTTTCTTTGCGTTTGCTACTTTTTATTCTTTTCATCATCACCTTCTTGTTGCTATCAGACACTTTAAGAAATTGGTTTCATGGCTACCAGTAGTAGCGTCAACATTACGGCAAATAGCATTATTGTTCGCGATGCTCTATACGAACATGATAGCACTTTATAATACACACGTGTGTGTATATGTAAAATAGAATAAATGGCTGAAATAATGATTAATAAAGAATTAATTTAAATGGCTGTGGAAGGAAGCGGTCGTGTCCAGATTTAACGTAACATCCTGAAATTTGCCTGGAGAGATTGGGGAGACCATGAACTCAAGGACGATAATCGGTGCACCGGCTCAGATTAAAACTGTGCGCCTCATGAATACAAGTCATAAGCATTAAGACTTCAACAAATTTTTGTAAATAAAGGTAAAGGTAGAGCAATCCCATTACAGGCCTGGACAGGCCCTTAGGGTTCCAGGAGGTTGAGGCTCCCAGATTTCTAGACAATCGCACCTGAAGGTGGTAAGGTTGTCACCCTACGCACCGGCCGTCTTTACCCCCCAGGAAATAGTCCTGGTACTCATTTCTGTTAGAGGCTGAGTCGACCCAGGGCCATAGTGCGACCGAACGGATTATGTTAATGAAAAATTCCAATGAGACCTATAATCATAGACATGCATACTGGGTGTGTCGGGCGTGCCCAGGCACAACCTCATGTCTGAAAATTTGGTATTTTGTGACTCATTTTTTAAGTTTTTATTTCTTAGTAAAGTTTTGACGTTAATTTTAAAAGTAGTTTAATTTATTTAGTTTGTTTGGTGAATAAAATTAAAGTATTTCATGGCTGAATATTCAATAAATATTCTCCTTTAAAAAATTAAAAATAAAATTTCCTGGGTGCATGCCCTAATGAAATGTGCTGCGCACGCTGACTATGCTGATATAATTGATAGAAACAGTTCAAATGCAAAGATTCGGAAATTCTAGGGAGAACATATGACCCCGGCTTGTTTTAAAATATCCAGTTATTACGGTTATGCTAGTAGGAATCGTAGATTAATAATTATTGATAATATAATTTAGTGATAATTTCCACTACTACAGATTCCCAAACCTTATCATGATCGCAAATTTTCCATTGTTCAAATACACTCCTGTATCAGTTCACGGCTAAGCTACTCAAACACAAAACGTCACACTCGTTCATGATCACCGTAACTTGAATGCGTGTCTTGGTCGTAGGGTAATGTTACACTGATTCTTAGCCTCGGTACTAGATGTGAATAAAACAGTTTCACATTCCGGTCAGCTTTGTACTCATCAAAAGGCACTTTGGGACACACCGTATAAGAGAAGGAATGGAACTCAACAAAAACCAGTGTGGTAGCCACAGTAAAGCCAGCATTCTCAGTGCTGATGGGAATATAACTGCTACCGTCCAGTCGGGTATTGAGGAGCTTACTAAATCTTCATGTTGTGTAACAACTTTCTTTTCTCTCGATACTCGGTATTCGATTGTAGAGTTTCACGAATATCGCAATTAAGTTGACTTAAAATGGCTTCCAAATAGTATCATTCTAGGAGGAAGCAAGCCCCTAAGCCTACAGATTCTAAGGTACATGTTTCAACATATGGTACAAACACAGCTTAATTCCACGCAGGTTAGCCCGTAAAGTGAAACTGAATCTGAGACACTAAACAAACACAGGCAGGCAGAAGCGTAGGTATGTACTATTTACATGCCGTTATCTCTAGAATAAGAGAAATTACTATTGACACAGCGACTGATATTCCGCTTTCAAAAATGAAGTGAAAGATAATAACAACTCGAAAAACATGTATCCACTTTGAAAATTCTTGGAAATCGTTTATCAGATTACCATAGAATTAAACAACGTAACTTTATAAAAGTGCCCTTTATTTCGGCGAAAGCCGAATGAAGGTACGACGAGTACACCTGAATGCGAAACGTCAAACGAAGTAGGAGAAGGACAAGGACTTAATGATCTCATAACAGGACTACACAAGCGTTATGATGATTAAGGTCTGAGTCCTCTGCATATGCATTTTTGTTAGGAAACTGTACAAAGAAACAAAATATAAAACTGAAAAAAATATGGACTAGTGACCATAAAACACATCCAGCAGAGACGGTTGCGATTATTTTGATTGCAACCAACTGCTTCAGGATACACCTTGCTACAATTATAGCACCGTAAGACACATACAAATGCAAACGAAAGTGTTCTCTCCTCCATTAAGCTGGCGCCGGGTTTGAAAGACCATCCAGTCCCTTAGACAGCTCTATTGTCGGGGTTAAAATGACTGCAGTTTGAAATTAACCACGTATCTCCAGAGGCCCCAGATTTGTGGAGCTTTACCTATACGTCCTCTGTACTCATTTCTGGAATGCCAATTAGGTACACGGGGCACCACCGTCATCATTAAATCACGTGTGGCTCACTTATAATTTTTTCGGTGTCACTTTCGCTTTTCAATTGTATTTTACTAGGCTGTGTTCCTTAGGTCTCTCTTACGCTGAGTGTTTGCGGTCAATCAGAATTGATGGATCAGGGCGTGACCCGGTAGAAGCATGACGTCAGGATGTTTATACGGGGCAGGGATCAGAAACGTGACGTCTTCGTGAAACAAAGCATCATCATTTCCTCTCAGGTTACTGAGAGAAGAGAAATAGCCATAACCAGCATCCCCTTAGATTTGTTTCTTTAGGAATACGATACTCGATGTGGACTTCGCTTCCCCCGCAGTAGACAAGTGTGACAGGTTCAGTGACGGGTAAGAAGGGATGGAGTGACACTTGGGTCACCGTGGCATTAAAATACTTCGTCGACCTTACTGGGATTCTTGGCCGTGCCGTGACTTGGGCAGGCTAGTCGTCGGCATTTCACCGCGGAGACCTGGCTTCAATGCCAGGCTAGTCAGTGTGGGATTTTTGGTGGACTAAGTGGCAGTGGATAAGGTTTTTCTCCGAGTACGTCCGTCCTTACCCTGTCAGTATCATTCCACCCGTGCTCCATACTCATTCATTCACTTGTTACCGATACAATGTCAGCAACTGACAGGGTCGCTGAATTATGCAGTAAATCTTAATGCAATTGCATGTAGGCTTATACGGATCGTGAAGGTACAGCACCACTTATTCACACAGGGGGAGGTAAATGTTTCATACCTCAATCTGGCTGCTTATCACGTGACTCGAGTCCCCGGCACTCTTCGGATAGCAAGCTGGATTGGCCCCAAAACCTTGCTCAGCACCACTCTACAGGCAGTCGAAGCCAGATCACTATTATTACTATTATTATTATTATTATTAGTAGTAGTAGTAGTAGAGCTGTTATCAATTCGCTTGTCTTTAGCATGCTTATAAGCATTGCGCTCATTAAAGAGACCTAACGAAGTTGTATAAAATTGTTTTTACCCTAGATTTTATATGTTACATGAAAAGGATGAGTATGGCAACATCGTGTCCGTGAATGCCTGTTTCCTTCCTATTAGATTTTTTAATTAATTGGTAAGTTTTCATGAAAATACGAACAGAATAGTATCATGGTATAAAAATCTTAATTTTGACGGTTAGGTAACTTGTAAGTCTGCTCTTCTCATCGCACAGACCTCGCCACCAAAGATATTAACATATGGCGGAAGTGAGAATGTATCAGGCCGAAAAACTTTAACGCTACTTAAAAGATTGTCCCCAATACTGAACCGCAGTGGACCTCCGAAAAGTGGAGGAACTTGTAAAGAAATTTCTGTGTGGAAAATGGAAAACTCCTCTGGCCAAAACATAAATTTGTTTTGTTTAATGACGGTAACTGACAAAGTACTCCCACAAAACCTAAAATTCAGCATGGTGTCGCCGTCTTATCATTCGACACTTTATATTACGTCATCTTTCGGCCATTCAAAGACTCTAAAGCGAACATGTTATTACAAACGTGCATCACTAAATTAAAGAACCTTCTGATGACAAGTTAGGAAATTACCGCAGAACCTAAAACTCTCGGCGCATTCGCAATTGTATTGTCCCTAGACTTTTAATTCGTGATTATTTTCAAGAAAGACCTTAACGATGCGAATATTTGGATTGTACCTTTCCACATTTTGCACAACACACGTATAAGTTTCCTCCGTTTGTCGGCAACAGCTTTAAAAGTGATCTTTGCTAATCACAGAACGCTGTGGGAAAATCAGAAGGTGCTACTGCATATTTATGAGAAGCATTAGTCATTTACTTTCAAATCGCTAGACCCTCTCTGCTCAGCGGAAGTCGGCTGTTCCAGCACATAATTGGTTCATGAGCACTTTGTTCAAAATCTGCATCCCCTTGCTCAATATAAACTGGAAAATCAATACTCCTAAAGAACTTGCGGTTCAATGGATAGATTGCACTTTACCTCTTATCTGGTAGACCTCATACATTCATTCATTCTTTCATTCTGTAGTCTGTCTTACGACAGGTCCGTAGCCTCTTCCAAAGCGAGTTCTCCACATGGTGCGATCTAGTGCTTCCTCTTTCAATTTCCAGTATCTTCTCTTTTCCTTAAGGTCATCCAGTAGCTGCTTACCCCTTCTTCCTCGTCTTTCCGTCATTTCTATCCTTCCTTCTAACTTTCTTTCAATCACGTGTTTTAGAAGGCAGTTTCCTGGTAGCCCTACACCGCATAAAAATTAAATTTTAATCCGGACATGAGTTAGGTTATCTTTAGACAACCGAAAGGAGCAGCTCTAATGTCAACTCACAATATGGGGTACCCCATACGTGGAGACAACAGAATACTCCATAGTAGGAACTCGCCATGCTGGATCTCAACCATAACCTATAGCTATGATGTGTTGTGAATTCGCATAAAAGAAGTACCAAATACATCGTTATAACTAGTACTTACAGTCTAAATAATGTTTATGTTTATGTCAAAGTCCCTAACCTTGACCTGTGGGGAAGCGCAAGAACAAAGACTCCAAAATTCCTCCGACCACAAAAATTACACAATTTCTTGCAAATGACTTTATTATGCGTCTGCTGCAAGGTTAGGTAGCCCATGCTATTTATCATTAGACGGCAGATACATACAGGGAAGATACGACAGTATCCCGTATTAGAACTACTGTCATATTAGGCGACTTTATTATACGCTTTTAGCTCTGTCGCCGGAAGTAGATAAGTAGGTCATAATATGCAGTGTCTGCAATCCGCACGTGACAGTGTTCATATAATAATAATAGTAATATATGGCTGACGTCACTGCGGTGTCTAAATAAACAGAAGGCAGTAGGAAGACAGCTGCGCGACGGAAGTGTGTATCCTCACGACAACGGAGTTGTGTGCGTTTTAGTGCTGGTGAAGTCATAAGATGTGGCGAATAAACATGACATACAGTTGTTTAGTTCATATATTAGTAAGCATGATTCTTATGCTACATAACGTCAATTCTTTAACTGTAAAGCTTCTGGGGCGATAAAAATCTGTAAGGAAATTACGAATCGTGAATTCGGAACGAACACGTTTCGAAATAGTGCAAGGTACTTTTTCCAGAATGAAATAACTGTAGTGTGCCAGAATTCAAATATTCAAGAATTCAAGGATTTATTATGATTTTTTTATTGAAGGGCCCCGCAGCAGATCCTACGGACGCACCGCAGCTTATTGTGCAACTCTGTGATGGAGATGCTTAGTTTTTTTTCATTTTTCCGTGTAATGGAGCCCCGGTGGAATGAAATTTACGAGGGAAAACCTAAGTACGCGGGGAAAACCTGTCCCAGTGCCACTTTGTCCACCACAAATCCCACATGGACTGACCCGGGATCGAACCCGGGCCTCCGCGGTGAGAGGCCAACGACTAACCGCCTGAGCCTTGGCACGGCCTTATAATGAGCTTAGGAGTAAAGGTAAAGTTGTACCTGTCCGCGTCATGAAAGCATATGGGGGAGATGTAGAGGTATAGCTGTACCCATTTTAAACCTCGGCACTAGATGGAGGTGAGTGGTCAACTACACGCCCCAGCCGAGTTACGCCCGGAAAAGAACCCCGGCGTTCATTGAATAGGAGGCTGGGTGGGCCCTCGAGCCCTTCGGAAAGTTTTGGAGAAGATAAAAATCTCGAATCCCTGCCGGGATTCGAACACCATATTGCCCAGCCCGTAGCCTAGTTATTATACCGATCACGCTAGAAGATGATAAACAGGTCACAAATTTTCATGCTGCATAAATGAAGGAATGATGTCTAAACAGACTTAATCCATGTGGTTATATTCAAAGATTCCCTGAAAATCCTCTGCGGTTCCGCGATCTCAAAATTCCCAAAATGAAATATTTTTCACGAACTGCCACTTGGAGATGCAGAACTTTCTGCGAAGTCGGATGTCTCTGTTTTAGTGAGTGTTCTCTACGTGGCGAAGCAAAACACTTAAACTCTCATTACTAGGAGCACATGCAGCCTGTCCCTGTATATCCTAAGGTTTGATCTACATGTACACTTTTTCGCTTGGCAAAAATCTATGAAGCATTCACAGTCTGCACTTCCCCAAATAATTGGCCGTAGAAGACAGGCGTCTTTCTTTGTGGCATGTTCGCCTTGATTTTGACGGAAGCACAATTCCTATACATCTATCACAAAAGTGATAATTTCAGATCCGGCTGAAAAGATCCCGGTGACCTAGATGGTTCCGTTTTTGTTACAGAGGATAAGGAAATGATACGCCTACATATAAATGGAAATTCCAATTGAAGAAAGAAGTCATAAGCAGGACCTGGTAATTGTGTGATAAGAGTTTTAAGTACAAAGATTTTTCTGTCTGCAAGACCAAGGGCAATAAGCGCAGTACAGATAATCACTGTATGTGCATCAACCGACATTACTTCGGACTGGTATTCGGGGGGGGGGGGGGGGGGGGGTTCCAGGTTACAAGTGTCAACCGAAGCACAGATTACTGTTCACAAACCAGGAGATGATCACTGCTAGGAATGCGACAAATGCGCAAGCGTAATATTTCGTGGTGAATGACGTGTTGCTACTACCCATCCTGAAAAATTCGCAAAGTGCACTCGCTCTCTATATGCTGTTCGAAGTCCGTGATGTTTCCAGTCTGTGTGTAGTAGCAGTAGAGCAGTCTGTCGCTCCTACCAGTAGTCCCCCTATAGCTAGCAGTCCCCTGCACTGCGCCAGAAACGCCTACACACCCCCTTCCCCGGGGATCATCTCGTGATCTGCGAACTGTATCGTAAGGTTTTTCGTAATTTTCCTCAGTCCCTACAGACGACTGCCAGGATATTATCTCAAATTAAGCCATGACCGCTTTCTTCTAGCATCCTTTCCGATTCATTACCAGCCTACTTTTCCTCCGAAGAAGGAAAGAAACGCAGGCTTAAGAAATCTATACGCTGCGTGTATCTGTGCTTTCCCACACTTCAATTCTGATCGAGATGACCGACATTAACAAAACTTCGTAAGACACATTTTTCCACTGAAGCATATAGCAACTCCATATTTGTACGTGCGTAGAATCAGTAATAAGATGGTGCACGCACAAACATGAGGCGGTAGCGATATTAGCGTCACTTCCTCTTAGCTCCTGAAATTATGTATGGTAGGAGATTTTGGAAAAATATACAAATTTTACTAAGATAATATTTTTGTGGAACGTAAAACAACATGGAGGCTGTGCGAAAATTTTTCAGCTTTGATTTACTAGCAGTTAAAATTTGGTAAAGATATAAACATTCTGCACATTCTTAAACTGATTTATTGTATCACCACGCGATTCGGTTATTATACGTCAATGAATGAGTCACCTGTGAAACACGGAAAAGGGCACACATACCTGACCAACTACCACGGGTTGTTTTATATTAAAATACCTTGAGACGCACCTGATCTAAGTATTAATTACAAATCCAAACCAACCACTATAACTCACAAGAACAATGTCACGCAAGGAGCACACTATACCGTACGCTTCCTAAAGCACTATGTAGAAACGAAGAATAACAAAATGAATTATAGACATATAATGATCAACGTTTTGTGCCATTTGTAAGATTCACTTACGGATTAATATAACATGAAGATTTCATTAGTAACTACATTTTGCCATTTTAACATTAAGTTGAAACAATATTAATGTTGACAGAATCTGAATCTCAAATAATAAAAGCAACAAAAGGAGGGACAAATAAAATACAGAGCATATCACCTTGAAGTAGGAGCATACAGAATTTATATATTTCATGTGACTTGTGCACACATTTTGTCTTTTATGACTATGTGTTTTGTATAATGTAAAGTTATGTAAGCCTTGACAATACGTCTCTTGTCGACCCGTAAATGTCTGCCTGATGATGATCTGTATTCATCGAGATATGCTGGATATTAATTACAAGGTATTAAACAGAATGTGTATTCTACTATGGTATGCATTTATGTATAATTCTATACGTTATATACGAAGTATTCTTTGCATGTCAACGATTGGAAACTTGGTGACAATTACAACCCTGTGGTTATATCATACGAATCTAACGCATGTATATGATCTGTACGTAAGTAGTAATTTCTTCGAAAAAAACAAAATAAAACCAAAATAATGCTACTGATTAGAAAGATTTGCAACAAGAAAGTAGTCTCTGTGAGTTGTGCTGAGAACTACTCGTCTAGTATCACCCAAACATTTGACGCAACGTATCCTAGTCGTGAGTTTGACAGCGTCGTTAAATAAAAGTACAAACACAAATAGTGTATATGTGTATTTAATGGAAACTCTCTCGGTTCGTAATCGTTACATTATAAAAGAAAAATGAGATGTCGGCATACTTAAATCAACACTTTTTGCAGATGGCGTTAAAAGTTACGGTCAATATTTTCGCTGTGCCTGAGAACCAGTCCATTAATGTGTAGAGTGGTGCACAGTGGTGAAACCTGAGGCAGCCAAGACTGCGAAATGAGAAGTAGGTGAGTGATCAGCCTTACTGTTAACTCAAGATCATGCCAAGTTGGGGCGTGTTGTTGAAGAGAAATGACCCTACACCTGTCGGTAACCGAGCCGTGGTCGTTATTTATTTATATTTATTTATTTGTAGTTTATGTAATGAAGATTTGTCTACAGGGACTGAGTAAAGCCACAAGAATCAAGATAGTCCGTGTCGCAGCCTAGTTTCGAACCCGGCAACTACTAACTACAAGTCAGAAGCGTTACCGCTTTAAACAACTTTTCTGTCATTCAGTCTCTAGCTGGTTTGGCTACTTTACTGACACGACTAAATTTCAACGTGTCTACCGGGCTAAGTTGTGTTGTTTTTTACGTGCTTCATTACAAATTACAGTGCATATGAAATGGTTTATTTCGGTTAGTGATACGAGCACATCCGATCCTGTAATCTTATTGATTCTGTATTTTAATGTCACACGTGTGTAAGGTAAGCGCATTCGTATGAGGCCGAAACCGTTACAGGACAACAGAAGCAATGCCAAATTACCACAACTTATTTTTTTATTTATTTTATTTTTTTCCTATGGCTCGACAGCCTTATATGGGCCTGGGCCTCCTCGTTTCGTCGAGGCTTCACGATCACACATTTTAGACACACCACAGTCCGTAGGACTCCTCTGGACGAGGGACCAGCTCGTCGCAGAGACCTCTACCTGACAACACACAACACTCACAAGAGACAGACATCCATGCCCCCGGTGGGATTTTTTTTTTTGTATTAATTCTTGGGTTTTCCCCTTTGATCCATTTGTACTGTTGAAGTCCTTTTTGTCCTTCATGTCACTTTACGTTCCATATTACCGTCCTTACAACAAACACAACACAAACATCCATGCCCCCGGTGGGATTCGAACCCACTAATCCCAGTAAGCGAGCGGCCGAAGACCCACGCCTTAGACCGCACGGCCACTGGGATCGGCGGATTCGAACCCACGATCCTAGTAAGCGAGCGGCCGAAGACCCACGCCTTAGACCGCACGGCCACTGGGATCGGCTTATTCGAACCCATGATCCTAGTAAGCGAGCGGCCGAAGACCCACGCCTTAGACCGCACGGCCACTGGGATCGGCTACTACTTCTTCTTATTATTATTATTATTTTCTGTTGATTATTTGGTCTAAAGAGCTTTCAATGAGAAGGAAGTGTTTGAAGTTATGTGAAGTAACTATGTAACATGTCTTCTGAACATAATGGGAAGAGAAACGAGAAACCTCAATTTCGAAGTTTTCACAGCGACGAAAAATGATCGCACCAGAAGGTTCTCTCACACAGCCAAAATATCCGAACCAAGGATATCCCAAGAACCTGTACGTTAAAATTTCGGAATATAACAAGCAAATATAATATTTAGCATAGCGAGAATTATTATTGTCAATTAAATTACATAGTTTGCTTAGCATACTGTTTATTGGTAGGGTAAACCGGAAAGTGTCAAGAAATTTACATTGCTGCCGAACACTATAAATGTCACAATTTTTTAAGGTACAATCCGTACCGCTCATACAGTTTCCAGTGGCGTTCTTTGGACCCTAGCACTCCAGTGTGCGTACATTTTATGAATTTACAATTTTCGCTAATCTTCTCACTAGCCTATCGTCAATTTTCTTAATATATGTAGATGATATGCTTCCTACGGTTACCACGGTTACCGCATTTCGCTAGCGTCACTAGTGTCTTTTTCCATCTTCAAGTGTGCATATCCACCACTTATTATTACCCTCCACAAACAATTAAATTTCAGGAATTTTGAGTAGCCTCCAACGGCGAAAGTACGTATTCAATTTAATCAAAATCTGACTATTTGTTCTTGAATTTAAACATGCGGAAAGACATGCAGACTTATGCACGGATAAGCATAGAACGTGTAACAAACCTCATTAACGTGTGTACAGAATGTTCCTGGTATGGCTAGCGGCGTGTTTGGGGCTCCTGGTCCCCTCCTTGAGCGCCTCTCGCAAGTATCTCAACTACACTGGGGACATCACGCTGGGAGCTCTGTTCCCCATACACCACAAAGGGTCTGGGAAGGATGACTGCGGCAAAATACAGGTGAGTTTTTTTTTGGACTTCCTACGAAACAATCTTTAAGTGTGACTTCCTGTTGTGTTTAGGTTATGTTATTTGTAGTCAATAGCAGAGAGTCCAAAAACACAAGTTGTGTCGGACTGTTTGCTTTGGACTGAAAATAAGCTTCTTACAAAATGACGATCAGGGACACAACAGAGCCTGTACAGTGTTACAGAATTACTGGTACTTAAAATTGCTTTAGGAGAAAGGTACGCCTACTTTGTTAATCATATATTTCAGACAGAAGTTACTGTAAAGGTAAAGATCACCCTAGAAAAGGCCATGAAGGCCCAGTGGGGGAGTAAAGGTATAGCTCTACTCTTTCTTTAACCTCAGCGCTAGATGGGGGGGGGGGTCAATGCCACGCCTCGGCCGCTTTACCCCCGGGAATGATCCGGTACCCATTTTACAGGAGGCTGTAGAAGTTATTATACTTAAAAATATTAACACTTTGCTTCATATAATATATTCTTTGTGAATTAGTAAGCACATCTCACTGAATAGCCACTGGCTGCAGAATGGATGACTGAGCCACATTCCCGGAAGCAGCAGACATTTTTGTCTTTGCCGTCACTCCGCGACTGCTGTTCGCCGACTTGTAGTCACTACACTTATCTCACTAAACATTCACGAAGCCTGAAAGATGTACACGAAAGTCGTTGAATTTAATGAGATATTTTTAATTACGTATCTCCGCATTTTTTGAGAAATGTTATTAAAAGTTCGCTCGTAGAGGCCTGTTTTTATTTATACAATGAGCTAGAAAAGAGAACCATAGACCTGACTTTTTATATTTTTTTCCGTGGCGCAACAACCAAAATCGGGCCTGAGCCGTCTCATTGCTGAGGTTTCTAGATCACACGCAGATATACACACACACCGGTAGGACTTCTCCGAACGAGTGATCAGCGCTTCGCAGAGGCCGCTACTTACATAACACACATCAAACACAAGATACGAACATCCATGTCCTCAGCAGAATTCGAACCCATGGTCTCACCAGTCGAGTGCCTTCAGACCTACGCCTTAGACCGCACGGCCACCGGGATCGGCATTTTTCACTTTAGGCTATGTGTTTTTCTTGCTTCACATTTACTGCAGTTTCACATATTATTATTATTATTATTATTATCATCCATACAGAGGGTTTTACATAACATCACGATTCAGTATTTAGCTTGTCAACTTCGTATTCGGAAGATATATTAAAATCACGGTCCCGAACTTGATTATTGTGACACATTTTCGCCACATTTCGCATGCTTGCATATTTATTATTCGCATACCACTCTAATACCATTCGAATCAACATATCTAAGCAGTTAAGGGCATCGATAAATAGGCCAAGAATCAATCAACCCGATAAGGATTTAATAACAGTCGATCTGTTAATATTAACACGGTTAAGAAGGGTCGTCCATGCGGGACCTGAACCCAAATTTTCTTAACTACACTCGAATTTGTGCTGTCGCATGAGAGCTCCGCAGTTTCCTGCGGTATCTATTGCGTAGTATCGATGTAGCAGATGTAGGGACCTTTGAACTTGCTGAATACAGTAGCACAGCATGCAGTCAGACAACAGATTTTCTTTTCGAAATTTTAAAATTGTGACATCTGTATGTGCTCAAAAAACGGAAGTCCAATACGAAGAAAGCTGTCAAAGAACCCCGTATTCCGAAGGAAAACAAATCAATAAACTCTCACAGCAGATTGACGACAGTTAATATTTAATTACATAAAGGAAAATTGTTACGGCTTCTTGTGTTTATTACGGTTTATTGTTGCTTTCTGTGGATCGGTAGCTACAACTCGCCCCCATTTCCTTCAGAGAAAGAGAAACTTGTATCGTAATGGTACGATCCCTTGACAAACAGGAGGGTTTCTAAATTATAAATATTAAATATAAATTTGTATTATCGGACTGCCTCGCGCTGCGGCACCTGTACTAAGTAAAGAAAAAATGGTAACGTTAGGTACACCAGTGAGGTAAGTAATAAGAGAAGAAAGCATCTGCGTACTCTGTGAGCGCATAGGCTTGCTTCAGTGAAACAAAACTTTGCCCTTTCTTGTGGAGGAAATGCGAAATGTCAAGTAAATACCCGAGACAATGGCAATGCTCCCATAATTCCCGGTGTAGGGCTAATAGAAGTTTGTAGTTATATGCACCACCGACGCGGAAAGGTACGAAGTCTGTCTTCTGGGAAGCGACGCCTTATAATCGGGTAGATCTGCACCGGCGTTTCCGAATCAATTGCTGCCTATATGAACAAGGTAGATGTAATCTTCCAGCACAGCTGTCAGGATCTAAAATATCACTTGGCAACAGTACAGTACAACGCCGTACTAATGCGGCAACTTCTCCGGCAGGTCTGTAGTGCAGGTCAGTATACGCGTACGAAGCAGGCGCTTATCATTCTGTATAGAACAAAGTTGCGGAACGAAAAGGAAGCTGTAAGGCGAATAATTTATTAAGTGATAAAGCAAAGGTAAAGCAATCTCATTACAGGCCTGGACAGGCCCTTAGGGTTCCAGGAGACTGAGGCTCCCAGATTTCTAGACAATCGGCACATGAAGGTGGTAAGATTGTCAGCCCTACGCACCGGCAGCCTTTGAAATGTTTCTGGTACTTATTTATTTTAGAGGCTGAGTCGACCCCATCGGGAATCGAACCCGCGACCTTCCGGCTTGTAGCGCAGTGCCTCAATCAACTGCGCCACCGCGTGCCCCCAATTTATTAAGTGATACAATATGTATTTATTGAGAAACAGTCCATCAATGTAAGACGTTATGTGATATCGAAAATGTTAGACCATCATCAGTAGTGACATGGGAGAGATTTGGAAAGTGTCAAGTTTCATAACAGGAATATCCATACGTAGAAGTGTTGAAGGACGTGATGAAACGAACAGTCCTAATTCTACCTCACAAACTCTGAAGAACAGAACTGTATTTATTTGGTTCCATAATGAATCAATATGTTGTCTTTGTCTCACGTATATATGTTGAACCAACAAGCCTATTTTAATTTATCTCGGCAAAAAAGTTCATGCTGCTAAAAGTCGTTTCCTTGTGAAACTTTTATCGTTGCTTTTCACATGACGGATATTCAGAAGTTTTTAAACCCAGAACTAGTTTATATTTACCGTCCGCAAAATCAAACGGAATATAATTAGGTTCTTTCTAAACTAATTGGCTTGGAAACAACAGAACTGTGTGTACATTGCAACAAGAGCGCGACAAGGAAATCAAAAGCAAACTGTCATCATGAGAAGTTATGTTTGCAATGAAACTTCCCGATATATAACTCGTAACTGCCTTCCGCAATTTCATAACTAAGGACATTACGTAACCGTGGTGCGGAACTTGCTTGTTGCAGCTGGAGGACGGAGTGCAACCCCTGGAGGCAATGCTGTACACCTTGGAACAGATAAATAAAGACCCAAATCTGCTGCCGGGGATCAAACTAGGAATGATTGCGTTCGACTCCTGTGATAACCCAGCGTACGGGCTTGAACAGGCCCTCGACTTCGTTAAAGGTAACGAGACCTAGCACAAATATCACACTGTTCATCATAACAGAGACAGAAAGCCGCAGTCATAACAACCCGCTCTTACAGAGCTTTCCCTCAGTATTAGGTAGCAATGGTATAAATGCTCGTATTTCTTGTTTCCTAAATGTGTGGAATGCCACAATAATGCTTCTTGATTTTTGTATTTAAGTGCGATCTTTAAAGACGCTGTCATTTGCTAAGATTGTATTGTGTCGATTATAAGTGAAAGAAAGTATGTATGAATTGAATGAATGTGGAGCATTGGTGGAGTGATACTGACAGGAGAAAACCGAAGAACTCGGAGAAAGTCTGTCGCACTGCCATTTTGTCCAACATCAGTCCCACATGGACTGGCCTTGGGTCGAAAATGAGCCTCCGTGGCTTCTTGTCTTCACCATTGTAATGATATAACGTGAAGAGTACAGCTATGAGGATCTAACATAATTTTAGTGTCCGAACTGAGTAACTAAAACCGTTTAGACGAATGTTTCTCAACCTTTCTAGTACTATGGCCCCCTTAAAATTGCCACGCTTTCTGCACACCACCTCCCCAGAATTATCTCTACTTGTGGACCCCCTGGGCTTAACTCACACTAATACTTGAAGTTGGAATATTTACAAATAAGAAACATTATTAAACGTTACGCACCTTTATTATATTAAGTCAAGATAAAAATTAGTAAAAAAACAATAATTTTCGTGGTAATAGTGGCAACAAAACTAAGCTCATGAAAAACCTAAAAGAAAATTACATTTTACGTTACACTGAGTAGAAGCTACGCAAATCGCCTACTGATTTACGTGACAAAAGCCAACTTTCAAACTGTCAGAGAAGACACATTGCTACGTAAAACATGAGGTCGCAAGTACTTGCTACGTTCTGCCCAAAGCAAGTTAAATTTCTGCAATCGATTAATGCTGAATAGCAGTAGTAGTTTCTGGCACATGTGCGAAAGAGTTCAGCTACCATTGTCAATTGTCTGATATTTCTTCCTACATTATCGGAGAGGATCAACATAAAGCAGTAAGTTTGTCCCAGGTTTCATTGCACACTTCAATGAGTTCCACGAGCACGAGTTCCAGTGTCAAGATGGCAGCACACCGAAATTCCGGGGTGGCGGATTCGATCATGTCGTGGCCGTAATTGGGGCTCAGTCCAGCTCCGTTACTATACAGGTTAGTGAGATGTGCCCTACAGAGACACAGGAACTACGGCTCTTTCTCGTGGATAAACACTTTAAAGTTCATTTGTTCAAGAACGATTTGCAGTAACTGCCTTGTTTTGCATCAAACCAAGTGCAGGGTCAGATGCATTCCGCACCACAGAAGCTGAATAAGAACCAATGGCAAAGATGAGTGATAGGGAGAAACTGAGGTAGACTTACTTGGAGAAAGTTCTTAAGTGCAATTTATGTCAAGCAAAATCCATAGAAAGTTTGCCAGGATTCAACCTGGCCTTGCTTAGTTAGGACATGGAAACTCATAATAGTCATATCGACATTAAGTGGGAAAATAAAATCAATAAGCAACCATCAACTACAGATTTCTTGTTCGATTCAATTAACACGATGGTAAGGTCTTGAATATTAAAGTGCTATACACGGCTACACCCCTGTACTAAATGTCATTAACGTATTTTAGCCTTACTTTACAGATATGTGGCCCAAAATATACTTCAGAAAATACTTTATAAATTAAGCAACATAAGATAAATTCACATCTTCTAGTCAGACTACTAGGATTATAGGTATCTTAATTGCCTGTATTGTTGTAGACTTCATTGTTGTTATCATCATCTAATAACGAAAGGAGTTTGTCTAAGCACTTACATAGTCAAATTTTCCTTTGAACACTTCCATCTGTATAGACATGCTAGAATAAATTTCACCTTGAAGTCTCAGGACCTCATCTTTGCTACATTCAGCCCACAGAAAGATGAATGAAAATTAAATTTGATTTACGAGACAGACAGTTTCCTCAAGTATAGCCACAATCAGGTAATCCCAAAGTGCAAGGCTAGATATTGATCTCATTCATTTTACAGCAAACTCAGAAAGGGTTCACACATGTACTTCACATATTTTTCAAAGACATAACACCACACAAAATTTTAATCTTGAATTATATAACTGTTTCTCCCTCCTCAGAAATTCTCACTTCTCCAGTATGTCGGTAATTAAAAACATAACGAGATGGTCTCAAGTCCTGTTACATTCTTACCAACGTTCCCGAATTTCAGTCAAGTGTTCAAAAGATTTTCAGAGGAATGTGGGCGTGCATGCACACGTTAACAAGATGATACGCGTAAAAGTGTTTCACTATAAAATAATCAAAGCAGCCTAAAATATATTTCATTTAAAAAACTATCTTGATTATTTAATGGTTTGGTTGTAGGTCATAGAGGCTGCACGTGATGTAACTACGTATATTTATTATGGCAGGTGGCGACAGTGCTACGACTGTTCCGGGTGCCGCAGATTAGCTATATGGCCACATCGCCGTCGCTAAGTGACCCGGATCGCTTCCCATATTTCTTTCGTACAGTGCCGAGTGACGTAAATCAAGCACATGCCATGCTGGAGATACTCAGGTATGCCTAATTTAGGTTAAAGATGAGAGAAAGCTATTAACACAGATTACTACCAGATTACACCATGGTTCCACTGTGTGTGACGTTGCCTAAGGAGCATCACGTGTTGAATATCCTTTGTAGTAATGTTCCAGCTGTTGTAACATCTATAGGCTTACTTGCTTAGTCAAAACAGGAGACAAAAGACAACTTATTTTAAATTTTCATTTTTAAATTTGAAACTAAAATAAGGATGGGTTTGAACTGAAAGATAGAAAGCATTCCTAAACCTCATCTTGCTTAAACCTGTCTTGCAAGCACTTCAGTTTTTCTCATTCTTATCACCCCTTGTTTAGATTTCACCCCATTTTCGAAAGATACTGTGTACATTTATGTTCATATTACAGTACTATCCTGCTCTCTAGTAACAAACCCTGAATTCTTCTCTGCATTTAATTTTATAAAAAATTTCCTGTTCAGCGTGTATTAGAATTTTTCTTTATAGTACTGTCACCATGTAGCTTCTTAATCGGTCAGCGTGAATTCCACTCATGGAATATTAAGTGTTCCGAGTCCCTAAAACCACCAACACTTTAATGGCACCGGATTATAATTCAGGTAACAAACCATAATTGATTTTCTGGAATATTTAATTAATTGTTTCATGTATACAAGCAATTATCATATTTCCACTCGTTTGGGTTTGTTCTTTTATTTGTTTAGTTGAAATTGTTAAAAATGTATCGCTGATTATAGACTTTTTTGTAAATACCTTGCAAGTCATGGTCATTGCTGTTCAGAAGCTTAAGAGAGAGAGAGAGCATCTTTCTGCGTTTCTATACCTTCCAGAATCTTCTTCTACACCAAGGAATTGAAAACCACATTTTCTGGAGCTTAGTTTAACAGTGTCTTTTTGTTTCGGATTTGCCAACTGGTCTTTTTACTCGCTCTGTCAAATGGCAGATGTAAGCTGGAACACATCATTCCCAGCAGCGTACACCACAACGTCCTACTGGACATATGGCTATGTTAATCTCCCCTAGTCCATTTACACTGGTTAAAAGCTGTTAAGTTTTAAGATTATACACTGGCTCCCAACACTGCAAACCAAGGGTAAGCCTGACAGTAACAAATTTTGAACATACTACTGTTTGTTTTGGTTCACATGCTGTTATGCCAAAAATTAAGCCAAAGTCTTTCCTTTCTTGTTAAAATATGCGTCACCTAACAGCATGTGTTAGAATGTATCACTATTAAATTGATATAAAATATCTATCAATCAGCCTGTCACCTTGGGTTGGCGCCTCTTGGATTCGAATTATAGACTTCCAACTACAGTAACCACTTATGCCTCCCATAAATTAACATGATGCGCACTGATCAGAAGCCGATATGTTCCATTCAATTTTAGCTACTCCTGAGCTTTTCGTGTCTTCCTAATGGCATATTCGAAAGTTGAAAAGTAATGGCAGTAACGCTTATCTTTAAAGCATATCTGAACAGGAAGTGCATCAGATAAATATTTGCATTTAGACACATCACTATAAATGTAAATAACAGTTAAAAATATTTTCCAGCAGACAAGTAGTATAGGGTAGTACCTGTCCTTCTGCAACTAGTAATCAAGCTCACTCTCTTGTTTATTTCATAATTTCCTCTTCCTCTCTTCAGACCATACCAGTGGCCACTGTGAAGTATATAATCACACATCAGTCTCGCTACACTAAAGTACTTATATTTTAGGAAGGCCACTGAAATTTGGCCATGTAAGGACCTGAAATCAAATATACTCCCACAACTTCCGAGGAATGTGAATCAGCTTCCTGAGTGGCAGTGTAGGGAAAATTTAGTTTGGTGATATTAGTGAGCATAAAAGCATTTTTCTGCATATGTCAATTAAGTAAATTACTAGAAAAAATTGATCATAGCCAAATAAGAGCAGGTTGTAGCCAGTCAACAATCTAATGGTGTAAACAATTAATATATCCTAGAATGTCTTAAAACAAACACACTTACTGCATCTCCTTCAGTTCCTGCTATCTGTAATCACCATATTGCTTTCCTCACTACTTGTATATTCCACCACTTCCCATGCTTGTCAAATGTCACCATACAGTAATTTGATATTAGGGATGTGATAAAGTATTAAAAGTTAATATACTTCGATTTCAATTTCAGACAATTGAACTGGACATACGTGTCAGTTGTTCACTCTGACAATGAGTATGGGAATCATGGGTTTGAAATATTGAGCTCACTGGCCAGTAAATACAATGTGTGCTTCACAGCAGCACAACGTGTTGACAAAGAGAACTTCAGAGACACAGACTACGATAATGTTCTACACAACATCGTCAACAAGACAGATGTTCATGGTGAGTGCAGTACCTGAGAGTGGGAACCACTTCTTATTTAACTCGAGATAAGAGTTTTTAACCTGCTTTGCTTCCTTAAAATGACAAAAAGTAAGCTTGTGAGATCACCTCCCTGTCTGTGTCCCCCTCCCCATATTTACACTGTTGAATCAGTTGACCATTTTTTACACAAGTTGGCAAAAACATTATGCCACTGGAGGGCACATCAGCTCCATACTTTTAATTTCCTGGCAAACAGTAATAGCAGTGTGGCTGATGCATGAACTTGTAAGATTGGTACAACACTGCCATGCTCATGTTAAGGTCCTAAAATGATGCAGAGTAACTGAGTTTGGAAAACACAGATTTTGTAGAATATGCAATAATAGTACAGCTGTCATGAGTTTTTTTCCCCCTGCTTTTCGATTTATAACAATGACTAATAAACCATTAGAGCTAGGCATGTGAAATTTGGAAGAGCAACAAGTCATAAACACACACCCTTTTTCTGAAACACTTTTGTAAGTCAGAAATTACTCATATGCAAATTATATGCAAATTTGAAGTTATATCCATCACGTTTAATGTATGCAGAATCTGTGTTTCAGTAATAACTTTTTTTAAAAAACCACAACAAAAACAATAACAATAGTACTGATAAATGTACTGGACTTTGACAGTATGAAATAGGAGCGTAGGTTTTAAAAACTCTGCCTTTAACTCCCAGTTATTCATTTGTTCCTCTTGTTCAGAGTGACAGTTTGTGGCTTTTGATTGCATCTGAGAGTCACAAACGGACCCAAACTGACTAGCAGGTCAGTTTAATGTTTCATTCATGTCACTGATCTACAGAATTTTCATGACGTTTAAATTAATTTCTCCACAGTGGTGGTGATTTTTGCTGATAAATCCATGACGCAGAAATTAATGGATGCTGCTGGACGGCTTGGAATTGGAGGTCGGTTTGTATGGATCTTGTGTGATGCATGGAGTGCCACGTCCAACCATCGTGGTGTTGATATCATCCTCAAGGAACCAAAAACTGGCAACAGTAAGACAGCATACTGTAGTAACTATGACCAGATTAATATTTCATTGAAATTTATATTATTTCATGCCTTTTTATAACAAAGTGCTTGTTACTTCTCCCCACAATTTTTTTCCTTCACCCTGTTAGATATTTAATATCTCTCCTCAGCCTCTTTCTCAGTACCACAGTCATGTCTCAGCACTTTTCCGTAGGTCCAACAGATGTGCGGAGTGATGACAGTGTACTCGAAGGAGCTCTGGCTGTGCAGCCCTTGTCCCGCAACTTAGCAGGCTTTGACACTTACTTCAAGTCCCTTGGTCCCAACCACAGTGCAGTCAATCCCTGGTTTGAGGAGTCCCTCATAGAATACTGTAAGAAGCAACACAGCGGATCTCGCTACAGGCTTCCTTCAATGCTGGTAAGCTTTCTTGCACAGACACCTTCCTTTTCTTTCTCTTCTTACTCCTATTTCACCTTCCTTTCCTTCAGCAAAGGTCCAGAATAGGCTACAGTCAGTTCCAGAATTTATATTTTGATGGGTCTTCCAATTTAATCAAATCAAGCAGAACTCCTTTAGGCACAATGCCTTCTTTATATTTTCTTCAAATTTTTCTCTATTTTCATTTATTGCATTTAACTGTAAGAAACACAACTCAGCAATATTTACTAAAGCAATATTTCACTATTTCAGTCTACATTTCTCTACTATATATGGAAGAATAAACATATTACCATGTTTATTGCATTAAGCTTTATCGATAAGAGAGGTGAACAGTTACATCGTATGGGACACAGAGTTTACATTCCTCTCCTTTTCATTGTAACAACTGATGAACCGGTGTACCTCACTGTGGTCTGAGCTTACAAACTTATTTTCACATCTGTATGAGAAACTTCCATCTCTCAAAAAGTAAATCTCTGTCATGAAGGTATGGTGGCAAACTTGTAGATGTTGTAAGTGTAACCAAACACTTGCACAAATGTTCCAAGAGAGACAAGCCAAGTGCCACATTTTTTTATATTTTAAATACCACATGCAGTCAAAGTGATTTCTACCATAAATGAAAAATGACAAGGAGTTGCTAATCATACATGTAGTTGTTAGCTTCATGACTTTTTTTATCATCATATTTCCAGGATGGTGTGACAACCAGACTACCTGAAGATGAAATCCCCACATCGACAGATATGTCAACAGACAGTGCTGCAGGAACTGCCACATCAAAAATTCCTGAGTTTTGTGAGTGGGGCCGGGGGCGAGGATATCGACAGCAGAGGTACCTGCATTTTGTGCGTGATGCTGTATATGCCGTGGCCCAGGCATTGCACAATCTGCATGCACAGCTGTGTGGACCTGGCATCACAGGGGTCTGCAAGGCCATGGAGCACATTGATGGGGATGTTCTGCGAACCTACCTTGCCAATGTAACCTTCAATGGTGAGTCCTTAGCCTAAAACTTGGGCCAGATATGACTGACAGGAAGGATACACTGACATTCTACATTGACAAAAATGAGCAATTGAAGGTATCTGCCTATAATTAACTTGAATGAGAGACCAAGTGACTGTTGACTAGTGGGCCTAATTGACTGTGCAATTGAATGAATAACCTGATTGATTTGACTGACTGAGTGACTGGAGAGCTAGACTGCCCTGATTGACTGATTGACAGATGAAGTAACTGACGGAAAGTCCATGACTGCCTGACTGGTTTGGCTGATATACTCCTTGGGTCTGGTCTTCCTAAGCAGTCAACAGATAATCATCTATTTTTCCAAGTGGACAGAAATTGAAGTATTCCTCCCATTGCTATTTCTAATACGAAATTATAGTACTCTTCTTGAAATTAAGAGTCCACAAGGAAAATACATGTCCATCAATCATTACTTATCACCTCATTGTCCTTACACACTCATGCTCGCACACGCACACAAACACACATGTACGCACATGTACATGTTTAGGGAAAAAGGTGATTCAGAATTTTTAGCATTTTATTCGGTCTTAATAACAAACACGATTTCCAAAAGTCTCACAGCATGGCACTAATGTATACAACTACCCTATATGCAAGAAACAAGTTTACAGAATCCTTCTATTCCAGATGAGGGAGGAAGGCCATTCATGTTCATCAATGGTCGGGATGGACCACCACGATATTCCATACTCAACTTTCAGAGAGACAGCAATGGACACCGCTACCACTGGAATGTTGTTGGCAACTACACATGTGAGTACAATAAACTGTGCAGCTGTGCTTTTTGTACAGTGGTCATAATAGCTTCAATCTGAGATATTAAAATGTAGGGCATTTTTTACATTTATTATTCATAAGTAAAAATAAGAATTAAGGATTTATATGTAGCTAAACACCTTGTCATGAAGACATACAAAGCTCAAACATTTTACACCTTGGCACTGAATTGAAGGGAGTTGTTATCTTCATGCTTTAAATGCTCAAGACCCCCTAGTGTGCCTAATCTGGACACTGCTGTGAAGATATGAATCCATTCCACTACCAGCAATAAAAAATTAACATGTTTGGTTAAGAAAGTTGGTTTCAGCACACCAATATGCCTAAATTATGGTGCCTGATTTATTAGTGTGGATTGTTGTTGTTGTTGTCATTATCATCGTTATCATTTTTGTTGTTATAAACCTCATCATGTTGTCAATGAAAAGCAGATCACTACTCAGAATATTTTTTGATTGCCAGTATACACTAACATAGTGTAAATATTAACAATAAATTAAGTAAACACTAATACTGATCAAAGAATAACTGATCAGACTGATTACGATATTACCAGACAAAAAAATTCTTTGCCCACAACAAAAAAATCAAGCTTATGACAATATTACCAGATGATACAAGTCTTGGCCCACAACACAATAATCTTCCAAGTGATCTTTCTTCAAAATCGAATATGATGTCTTATATATATGATATCTTGTGCATTCACAGTAGATGACAAAGGGTTGCCAATACTGAACATTGACCATGCTGCTATTAGTTACCGTAAAGGAGAAGATTTCCCAACATCCACCTGTGCCACACATGTGCCCCACACCAGGTCAAAATCCAGGTATGACCATCATACATCTTACTTGCACACAAAAGAATGTCAACATAATGACCTCACAGAGTGATGCTAATTCTGATGCCAATATTTTTTCTCTAAATGTTAACCCCTTACCATATTTTAGCAACTTATAAGATATCAAAGTAAACTGGCTTATCTGATATTATTTAAAACTTTATTTAATGATATTTTCTGACGTTTTCAGCCATTTGAATGTGGGAGTTTGTGTCCAGTGTTTTAGAGACCCTTGATCATCAGGGTAGTTGTGAAGATTAGCGTGGATGCATATTGGATTTACATCCACACCATACATTTTGGCTATAAATACATGTGGCCACTTTATCCATCATACCAATCCCTGATGATGGAGAGAGAAAAACAGTCTCCAAAATATTGGACAATATCTCCATCCAAACACAGCACACCATCCAAGAAGAATTCAAGTAATTTATTTACTCTCACATGTCTCTTTAAGTTTCCAATGGAATCCACTATCTATGTCTGCAGATACACTCTTGTAGTGGCATACAATTTTTCAAGCATGCAGGTGGGCCTCTTATGTAGATATATTCACCACAAATTTTATGTTAATTTTGTGTTAAAACTTCACACCTCCCTGTCTGCCCCCAGTTTTGGAATGAAAGTAGTAAAATATATGCTACATTTATTAACAGGAATGTAACGCTGTAATCCAAACTCACCTTCGAACATTAACAAATACCATAACAATTTCTTAAACAATTTTGGATACAGATGGACAGAAATACACAACCTATCAATCATGTATTAATTTTATTGACTTTGTTTAAACAAGGCATAAAAGCATAAACCCATATGGATGCTGGTTACAAGAATGGTGAAAGTGCAAGAGATCAGTACCACAATTTCCTAATGCTTATATTCAAAACACACATTCCATCAAAAATGCAGCAAACTTAACCAACATAAAAATTATCACATATGGTGAACTACAAGTCTGTATAGAAGTCTGTCACTTGGGACTTGGTAATGTTACACCCTCGTCATTCCAGCAGCAGCGAGAAGATACCTGTTGTTGGCACTGTCGGAGCTGTGGCGAGTACCAGGTCAGAATGGATGAATACCACTGTGAAGATTGTGCAATGGGGTCACTACCCTCACATGACCACTCTCGTTGTGAACCCATCCCTGAAGAGTTTATTGACTACCAGAATCCCTGGGCCATCGCAGCCATGGCAGTTGCAAGTCTTGGTCAGTTTTATGTTATATTCAACCAATTTCAAAATCCACCATTTGCTGAAATAGCAATATGCATTTTGTCCACTATCTTCATATACTTTCCTTAATGAAAGTTAACACAGTTTGGTAGTTGCTGCAAGGCTCATTCTATGTAAGTTTCAATTCTCTGTGCAGGAATACTGGTGACGGTGTTTGTACTAGTTATCTTCTGGATATACAGTGACACGCCTATAGTAAAGCATCCGGACGTGAATTGAGCTACCTGTTGCTTTTAGGGACACTGGCATCTTTCTGTGTCACATTTGTGATTGTGGCACGCCCTACGCCCTTCACCTGTGGTGTAACACGATTCTTCCTCGGTTTCTGCTATACACTATGCTATGCAGCCATTGTTACAAAGACCAATCGCATAGCACGCATTTTCAGCAACCGACCCATCTCTCCTCACAAGACAAGGTACCATGTGTGTTTGAGTGATGTGTTATAATCAGATTGACTCTAGAACTATGGATAGACAAGCAAGGCAGCTGCCTTTGGCATGGTACACATAGCAGCACAAGGAGTGACAATTTGTAGTACAATTTATTATAATTTTAAAACATACATATTTTTAAGATAATAAACTTAATCTTTTTGTGGTGTATAGGCCTATTTATTCTATGTGAAAACTGAAGTTCATTCTTTCTGCAATTTCATTAGGACTTAATTAATCAACCTTGCCAAAGGCAAACTAATGTACTTGTTCTGGCTGTGGTTATCATCATCGTCATCGTTGTCATCACCACCACCACCACCATCATCATCATCATCACCCACAGATTAGAATATTTAGCCTGTTTTTGCTTCAAATGTAATTCAAAAGATTTAAAATAAAAATATGTCTAACTGTAATATTTCTAAGACCAAACCATACTGAGTGTTAAAATAGTCTCTGTATCACGTTAATGGATATTCAGTCTCTCTTTGCCTGCAGTAGATATTCATTAACAAGTATTGGGATGTAAGAATTTGATTCTTTATTAACGTTCCAAGCATTCTAAACCACTAACTTCATTATCAACGCCAACATCATTATCATCACCACAATAATAGCAATAACAGGAGTGCAGCATCAGTACTACTACTACTGCTACTAGTAGTAGTAGTAGGAGGAGGAGGAGGATAAGGAAGAGGATTTGGAGCAGCAGTAGGGGTAGAAATAATGATGATTTTGATAATAAGACTGATCATCTGGCTAGGATATGGACCACACAAAGATGCTGTGATCCCAGAAATATAACCAACCTCAGGGTTACCATACGTCCTCTTTTTGAGACAAGAAATTTATGTCTGAGTGGATTCTTTCATAGGTGTTATTGTCTGGGTCTTTGGCCAATGATCTTGCCACAGTGAAAAATAATTCAAATGTGTTATGGCTGATGGGTGAAGAACTACTCTTCCATGGAGTCATATATGCAAAGCAGAAGATTCAAATTCTCATGAAAAATGCACTCCAAGGCTAATGTTATTAATTCTTGCCACTTTAGCTTTTATTCCATGTTTCCTAGTGTTCTCCACCAGTATTATTGTGATGTTCCTCGTTTTTTAATGTCTTCCAGTCATTTTAGCATTGGTGTTACTGTTAAGGACAGCAAACAGTGAGGAGTTGTATGGTTGAGAAGAGGCAGGGAATAAAATGCAGTGGGAGGAGGAAAAAATTCACACAAAGGCCAATGACGCACTTGGCAGTTTAATAGATCCTAATGCATAAGTCATCTGGTTGCAACTTTTTGAAAAATATATTACATTTTAACCTCTGAAGGAACACTATTATTTGCACAACATGCTGTCCATAGGATGAGTTTTGAGTTAGATCTGAAGACATTAGCGCTGTTCTCCTGCTATGTCAGTGTCATAAAAACATGTCTTACTCATGAAACCTAAGTCTTCATGTATAAATGCTAATCAATTGTCACTTGTCAGGCTCCTAGTTGAGAAGCTTATAACAACAGTGGCAGAAGGTAGACACAAGTTGTTATTAAGAAGTCATTATTAACAACTTACATGTCGTTTGCCACCTAAAGCCAAACCAAGATGTTATATTAATGCATTCTGTCTCAAACTCTTTTCTTTTATCTGCCACTGTTGTTTGTGTTATTTTCTATGAAAAGGAACATGAATGGGGGATTCGTTACTTTATCTGAAGACTTCCTATTTTCAAAGAAAATCAGATCAACTGAAAAATAAGTTTGGACATAAATAATATTTAACAGTATATCATGTGAAGTGTTTCTTGCATATGACAGGGGTAGTTCAAAGAAACTAAACAATTACTGTAAAATATCCTCTTTTTTGCCCCCAAAAATATGGTAACTCTTATACACAATTAGTTGCTCTGCTCTTAGCAGAAACCCATGTCTTCTGTGTACATCCTTTTATCACAAGGACAGTAAACTGACATTGAATAACAATGCATTATTATTCACACAGGTATACAAGCCCAAAGTCTCAACTGGTTATAACAGCACTACTGACATCTGTGGAGGTGGTGATCAATGTGTCATGGCTCATGTATGAACCACCTTCTGTGACACACTCATTCCCAACCCGGGAGTCTCGCCTACTTATTTGTGAAGGGCTAAACAACTATTCATACATGGTGGGACTTATCTACCCCTTTTTCCTAATAGGTAATGCCTTCTTGCATGCATCAAGCAGTCTGTAATCAGAAAAGTAGAGATCAGTGGCAAATCCTGATCCAGACATCAGGTCTAGTAGAAGGGTACAGAATGCCTTCCAGTCACCCTTATTTAGACCTGACATCCGAATCAGGATTTGTCACTGGTAGTGGTAATGATCTGTTTGAATTTCAAGAAAACACCCGTTATTTTAGAAAAGGTTTCTCCAAACCTGGTAAAGTAACCAAAGTGATCCCAAAAAAACACAAGTGTTTTATATACATTGCAAAAATCATTTACAACGTATTATCTAACAATGGTGACAACTGATTGAAACTATTACAGAAAATCGGTCTGACAACCAAATATAAACCTCAGGAATAATGTGAGCTCTAAATGGTAAATTCTGCAATTTTACTTGTATAGGTGACATTATGCAAAATTAGCATTGACTAGAGTTGTTTACAGTAATTGATTGAAATAATAAAAGCCAATGTTATTTTAAAACAAAGCAGAAACTCAAGCACAGTAACAGCAATTCACTGAGATAACAGGTAATGCTCATACTTGATAGGTAAACAGATCTAAAGTAGTAAATGAACGTGGGGGGGGGGGGGGGGAGGGGTATTCCACCATATACTCCATTGTGACATTAATCATTTAGGGTTCAGCCATCCACCTGGGCAGATAATTTAAACATATGCATTGCTGGATCACAGTTATGTTTCCTTCCTCTGCAATTTGATATGAAACCACAGTAATCTGTAACCAGCAACTTGGTTGCAGTTTGTTGTGGTCAAAAATGAAATACCTTCTAAACCGTTCAGACATCATCATAATGTCATGTTCCCTATAAAAATAAGTACACAGACCCTAGTCAATGAACAGTTTCTTTACTTTCTCATATGCTGAATATGGAGACAGTAACCTAATGGAAAATGTCATTGTCAAGATTCTGATAGATAAGCTTCACAAAGTCTGACAAGCGTTTTTTGAAATGTCATGTAATACAAAATGATTAAGTTTCACTTAATCGTAGACAATATCATCATCAGCATACTGCATGGGTATGTCCTAAAACATAATTATGCAGTATTCAATCTGTATCCATTTTAGCAACATACAACATATATGAGAACGCTTGTGCCACGTAATATGCACCATTAAGCATGTCTCAAGAGAGTGGGTGAATATACTGAACAATTTTGTGGATCATTTTGTAAATAAAGCATTTTCCTTATGTTTCCTTACTTTCTGGACACTCTATACATACTCTGGCCTGAACTCCATGCCATGGAAATGCAAAATATAATTTTCTTCCTCCATATACCCCTCAATGAAATTTCTTGAAGTTAACCTTCAAGTGAGAGTAGGAATCTGAATGTTAACAAGTGTGTATTCTGTTTATGCAGGCTTATGTACAGCATATGCTGTGAAGACACGGAAGTGTCCTGGTGGCTTCAATGAAACACGGCATATAGCCTTCACTAACTACACTGCCATCATCATCTGGCTTGCATTTGTGCCACTTTACCTTGCTTCAACCAGTAACTCAATCAGGGTTGTCACATTGGCAATATCACTATCTCTCAGGTATTGCAGTTTCATAAAACAGTATAATTCTGTATTCTTAAAGAATGAAACAGATTCATGGTTTGGGAATTGATAGGATGCAAGCAGGGAATTACAGAGGCTAGACAGTAGCAAAATCATAGTCAGATAGCTAGTACAAAACACATGAAATAATGACATTTTTATAAAGAACACAATGTTAGGAAGCTTTTTCAATTGTAACCACAGGTCTACAATGCTTACGTCTTTAGTGTCACCTGCAAATATAAAGTGCCACTAGATGTGGATTTAAATGTTCTTATTTCTTCCAGTGGACTGGTACAGTTGGGCTGCCTCTTCTTTCCCAAGCTGTATATTGTGCTATTCAAACCAGAAAAGAACACAAAAGAAGTTGTCATGTCCCAGCATCGCAGCTCTTCTTATCTGGCCACTCCAACACCTACAAATGCAACACCTGTTCCAGTTGTTGTCAGTGGTATGTGCCCACATCTACTGCTGTGTTAAGCTCGAGTTCACAAGATACTGCCATATTAATGGAACTTAAGAGAGTAGAAAATTGTTGTCCAGGGCTCAAATAATGTTCTCCATTAAAAAGTTACATGTATATTTTTATCTGGGGAGAAGTTCTGGGCAACATTCATTTATTACAGCATTGTTGCCATTAAATAACATCTTCTCTTCCTCCTCCTCCTCGTTTCTTGTTATCACCATCATTTCTGTACTGCATTCATACCTCTTCCTGTATTTTTCCTTTTTACATTTTTAATTTACTTTACTTATTCATAATGAATTTGTTATGAATATTCAGTCTACTTATGGCAGTATTTTTCTGTTTTACTCCTTAAAGTATACGTATACTTACTCTGTGAAGAATAACTTCATTGAGGTTTACAATTTTTTGCATATATTTGTTTTGCACTAAACTTTATTTTAGTGGCTTCTGTCTTATTAATGTCTCCTATGCATTTGATCTTTCTGCATATAATACCACATGTAAATCACACCTTGGTGTGAGAGAGCTATGGTTATCATTGCTACTGTAATCTCTGTGAGACACCTGCTGAGGCAGAAGAAACAGTTGTGTATCAAGCATGGTTGCCTGTGTTACTGGGTGTGTTTTCTGTGAGGTATGCACTGAGGCAGAAAAAACAGTTGAGCAATAAGGATATAACATAACATAGAAGAACCAGATGGCAGCAATCTGATAGAGTAGAATAATGCACGGTTTACTCTAAGAATAAAGAAACAACTGATGGAAGAGGCCACGGATTAGTAGGTGACTATTATGGCAACCCATCATATGATGGGGTAGAGGGTACCTTCTCTGTGAGGTACTCACTGTGGAAGAAGAAAATGTTGACCACCATGCATGGTTGCCATGGTTATTGGGTGTGAATTCCTAATGATGAAGA
The DNA here is from genome assembly GCA_021186555.1 of Reticulitermes speratus. NCBI lineage: Eukaryota > Metazoa > Arthropoda > Insecta > Blattodea > Rhinotermitidae > Reticulitermes > Reticulitermes speratus. Next base: position 16,492,522 of record JAJKFL010000330.1, read on the forward strand.
CAAGAGGATTATGTTGCTAAGAAAAAAAATAATTTGTAAGGTATTACCATGTTTTGGTATACTGTGTAAAAATCGAAAGGTGCCTTAAAAGTAGTCATACTGAAGTGGTTATACTCAGTGGGTTAAGCTTGGTAAATACCAAAATATTGTGCAAATGTTGAAAGTGGAAATTACAAACAGTAACATTTAAATGATGACTTGGATTACATTAATAGGTTTGTTGTTTATGTAAGCGCATCATTGATAAAAAGGGGTTAAAATATTTCTCAGCTCATAAAGAATTATCTAATGATGAAGAAAGGATCAATCACAGTGGTCAATGGGACAATGTTGAGATTTGTGGATTTCAGATGCAAGATTCATTGAGATGGACATGAAATGCAGAAAAAAAATGATTTTGCTTTCACTGTCCCTTGAACAGTTCAGCATGTAACCTCAACTATACGTAACTTATTTTGTACCATTATTGTACTATAGGTAAACAATATCATAGCCTATGCCTTAAAATATGTTGATGGGAATGCACAACTCCCCTCCAGACTTGTGGTGTATAACTATAAATATCAGAACCAGGCCATTATTTGGTCACTTCAACTTAATGATGCAAACAGCCAGGCCCTCCAGCATGTTGGTAAACCATGCCACCAGAACATCAAGTTTTCACCCACAAATGGAAATATCAGCTGCAAACTGTTGTTAAAATCCAAAGACTTGTATAATTTGCAAATCCTTTTGTCATTTTCAATTCTGAGTGGCACCACATGATTCTTCAAATGAATGAAAATAATTAAGAAACAGATGATGAAAATGCACAGTAAAGAGTGTTTACTGTGAACTGATACTGTTGTGTTTTTCAGTGGGAGGCATGCATTATGTGCAGAACAATACAGATGTGACAGCCAGTGCAGGATCAGTGGTGGCAGAGCTGAACAGAAAGGCCCAGCAACAAAAGCTTAGGCCACAGTACAGTCCACAAGGGGCTCGTACATGTAAGTTTCAAATCTTCACTATACTTTACAGTACGGTGTAGTCAAGTATAGTCAAGCATAAGGTCAGTATGTTAAAATTATATCCCACCACTGGACACATTCCCATGCCAATCAAATCCAGTTCACAACCTATTTCTGTAAGATAAACTTAAAGGTTTCCTATTCTCTTATCATCTTATAAGTCAGGGGTTCTGAAACATTTTTGCTGGCATACAACTTTCTCTCTCTCTCTCTCTCTCTCTCTCTCTCTCTCTCTTTCTTTCTTTCTTTCTTTGTGGGGGCGAAATTGAAAAGACTAAATGATAGTGAGGTTGATTTATATAATGTTGCCAGCAATGCTGCATATTAGCAAATATATGTGGCTTATGTTTTGTTTTTGAAATATTTATCCATTTTTATACTTCAATCTTTTATTAAGGCTGCATACCAATAAACATTTGTATGTGTACCAGTAGTGGTACACATGCCATAGTTTGAGAAACCTATTCTGAGTGGTCAATTTACAAGAATTTTCCTTACCAACATTCTCTTTATGTTTCTTGTTACCCCATGACAAATCCAGTGAAATAAGCCTTGAATTTCATACCCTAACAATATCACATGACACAACACAAATTCTTCTTCAGTGTGTTACAGTGTTTCATAAGCCCTTTGCTGAACCCAAAAAACACAGAAGTATTCAAATGCTAAATGGCCCTTCATTACAGGGAGAGGAAGACCATTACCAACTCCAGTGGGACAAAACTCCCCAGTACATAATCAGTCATCTGCAAGCTCAGTCAGGGAAGAGGACTCAATCGATATTTCTGACCAGACAAGCACCAAATCAAGTCCAGCGTGAAGGATGGGAGAAGGTTTTTTTGAAACTACCAGAACCCTCATGTAAGGACAAGGGGAGGAGGAAATGGGTACTGATGCAACTAAGTGCTGAGATGTAGTACCTCAAATTCTTGTTCTGCAGCATTTATTTTGTAAAAGTAACTTGTTTACAGTCACTTTTGAAACACTGTGCATTTCACTTCAGCAAACTCAAGTAAAAAAGCTGCACACTTTGTGTTAAAAACTCTCATATTTTGGAAAGTATCAAATCCTTCAAGAGTTTTGTTTTTTCCAAAATACAGGTGTGTCTTTTACATAAGTTTTTAAGTTTCAAAAGTGACTTTCACCATTTGTGAAGTCAATGACTGACTTGGATTTGCTTCTTTTAAGCAAATTACTAAGAAATCAACATCAGGCATAGACTTCCTGTGAACCTATGTGTATAACCTCAGAAACAATAACAACAGCACAGCCATGATCCATCAAACATGACGTAATTTGTGTGTTACATTATGAAAAAGTATGAAGAGTTCCACTCTCATAAATGTAAATATTGCTATTAATATTGTTTCATGGTGTAATTTCACCCTGTGTATCTTGTTACCCAACAGGTGGGCCACAATTCAGTATTGAATTAAATCAAGTCTGAGACTCTCAGACTACTACCACTTTTTAGTACAATATGTCAAATAGATGTGAAATGTGAGGACAGAGGAGAGACTACAGCAGTGCTAATAGGAAAGAAAATCAATTTCCAGATTGTAGAAGTATATCAGACTACCTCCATTTGGTCACTGAGAGCAAGATGCTCCCTTAGGCTGCTCACACAGGTGTTCTTTGCTAGAAAATGAAATTGTATCAACTCAAAACCTCAAGTCTCACAAATTTTATACTTCTCAAGTATGTTTTATTTTTGTATTCCAGTATATCACACACACAAAACTCTTTATTGCTATATTCCAGATTTATTTTCTGAAGCATTTTTTAATTTGATGAATATTTAATCAGAATATATATTTCCTGAATACTGCATTTATAGGTTCATATATTAGATGAATAGCAATGAACATTTAATTTACCATTCCTTCACTTCTCACCTTATAAAGCTGAGATTAAATCAATTCTCCTATGTGAGTAGATAAATGAATAGGTTATATAAACTTCTCTTCAGAAAATTAAAGATGACTGTATCATTGTTATCTGCTGTTCATCCATTTTCATGGTATGTTATTCTCTCCCAATAAGTAATAATTATGAAGGCATAATATTTCCCACTTCCTAAAAAAATTAAACTAGGAAATACACATATACTACAAATTTTCGTCTGAAATTTATCCAAATTTCAAATACTTGGCAAGCTAAATATTAGCTCATGCAGGGCTTCAAGTTATGTGGCAACTAAGATTGACTTAAATGGTTAGCAATTGGGTTCACTCTCTCTTTTTGTGGAGATTTTTCAACAAAAAATTCCACGTCCTGATAGTAGTTAACAGATAGTCAAGAAAATGGACATCTTAAGGTCACATTAAGAAAATTATGAGAATTTCCTTGTAAAACTCATTCATACTTCACTTTACTCCAGCAAGAACTTCTGAAAAGGAATACTTTTGTGTTGGTCATATTATAATAATCCTAATTAGGTAATCAGGTAGTAAGAATCATTAATCTGTGCCTAAATTCAGTTCCTAACTTAGCCATTTCGCCAGTCTCATATGAAACACGTACCATATTTTTCGGTGTATAAGACGCACCGGTGTATAGGACGCATCCCATTTTTTATGCAGATTTTTTGGGAAAAAATATGTTTAGTATATTTTATCTTGCATTTATTGAATAAAAAATACATTAATTTTTCAGGGAATTCGTACATAACAAATAATCTAATTAGCGTGAGCATGTGCTGAACACGCATGCCTGACGGTTTACATGAATGTACCAACAAACGTAAACGAATTGAGTAGACTTTGACAGATCAAAATTCCCCGTATTTTTTGGCGTATAAGGCGCACCGGTGTATAGGACGCTCTCCAGTTTTCAGACAAATTTTTAGGTGAAAAAAGTGCGTCTTATATGCCGAAATATACGGTAATTCTGATAAATTTAAATCTGTGTATTCATAACTATGAGCAGTGTCAAGTCCATGATTTTAAATTCAAGAGGAGACTATGCACAAAAGGCTGTTAATCTAAATGTTGTGAGTGAAAATTAAGATTATTTAAGACAACCATATTGTAAGTGTAAGTAAATCCCCAAAAATCCTGATGTTCACTGCCCCTTGTAACTAATTCTTATCATGACACAATTATGGGGCTTAGTCTGTCAGTTGTTGCATGAGTTTCGTGTTCTGATGGATGATGGTTGCAATGGCAAAATAAGGTGCATGGGAATGAACCCACCACCTTCTATGTTAAGCCACAATGTTGACTTCTGTGTTGATACACCAGTAAGATATGTAATACTCCATTCAGTATTCCACTTCTGCATATACTAGTCACTACTGTTAGAAGTTACCAACAGATAGTGGAAGTCTTTGAATTTCAGGTACCTGCAATTAAGTGTCAAAATGCATTAACCCTCACTGCAGCAGTTTATTCTGGTGTAGCAATGTGTTTAATGCTTAAATAAATCGTGACATTGAAGCCAGTAGGACATTCAGACCTCCTACTACGGATTCAGAAAACAGATATCTACTGACAGAAATGCAAGCTCTATTTGAAAATTATGTAGTAAAAAGTGACAGAACACTTGAAAAAGAATTAACATTCTGATGTGGACAGCAAACATAGTTCCTTACTTTCTTCGTGATATACTAAGCATACTGTAGTGTTAAAATACAATTTGTTCGCACTACATTACTGGGACTTTTCATGTTTTTAAATGCGGTGTTTTAATATGAATCTGCATAAACGTCTGCTGTCTGCGAGGACATAATGGAAGTTTGTATAGTGTAAACATAAGTGAGAGCTAATCCTGTGGTTTCTGAACCCCACAATTTTTCAGAAACATTCTTCTTTTGGACTTCATCCACCATCTAATGTATAACTGAAGCACTGGCTCTGCTTCCATCTTCAGGTGAGGGGACTGTGAAATGCATCTATTCTGGTGAATCCCTTAGAAAGAATTATTCTTGATCAGTGAGACCAGTGACTGAGTCAGCTCCTGAAACGCTATGCTTGTGTCGTTCATTAGACATTAAAAAAAAGTTCAAAAGAAGAAGAGTGATCTGAATGTTGTACACTAATGCCAGAACCTATAGAGAAGACCCACATTTGTTGAAAACATTGGTATATAATGACAGCTACATAAACAACCAAAGAACAGTGACAGGTACAGCCAACATGAGTAACCAGCCTTAATGAAAGAGCTAAAGAACAATTTGTTAGGAGCTTTGACACTGTGTAGCTTCAACTTAGATGTCTCTAGAAGGCAGAGTAGACAGTTCAATTGTTGGATCTTAATGCACACTCAAGAAAGCACAATCACTTCTTCATACTGCATATCTTTATATTTGTTTATTACAGATATGACTCTACTTTTGTAAAGCTTTTGTTCAAGGGGCCATTTTGGAGATACTGCTATATGTACCACATTATTTGAACTTCATGTACATTTGTGACTACATGAGAATGACACAGTCCAAAAGGACAAACCAGGTAGACCACTGCGCATGTGTAGGAAAGAAATATCCATGTAGTACATAAAAATTCAGTTCCTGGAAGTTCAGATTCCAAGGTAGCTCAACTACAGCAAAATTCCTTTAATCCATCACCTGATAATCCAGAAATCAAGAAACTAGGTAGTATAGTATTGTCTGGTAATCTGGCATGTCTGGTCCCTGCACACTGGATTAGCAGAATTTTGCTCTACATCTTAATCTAAATACTTTAACAAGCAGAGGTGTGAATATGTCGATTCATGTCTGGGCAGATGACAGGACACCATGTGTTGTCCTGTTCAGTTTTATGTGTGATACAGGTGTGGTCCTGTAAGGTGATATTTGTGATGTTCCTTGGTGTAACAGGGTTACCCTGCTGTTGTAATTAAAATCTTTTATTAGTGTTATATAAAAATATGTTTTAAATGTAATAACTGACAATTGAAATTCTTGCACCAAAAATAACAGCATCTGACAAGGGACAAAGGAGGAAATTTGGTTCTTTTATGTATTTTCAGTGTAGACCGACATTAACGTATGAAGCAAACATTTTACATGCAAAGGAAGAGGAGAGGTCTGTTAACGAAGATGCAGGATGACATCCATTATCCTCAACTTCATTCACTGACACAGCCATGTCCCATTTGTACCTCGGTTTCATTTCACAGCTTGTGATGGTTAAGAGACATGCATAATTAAGAATGTTGGCAGGACACACGAAAAAAGTACTACTGTTTCTGAAGGTTTATAACAAGTTCAGACCAAGTAACTGATGCTTGGTTATAAGAGGAAGTTCACAGTCAGTATAAGTCTTAGAATTTTCAAAATAGTATGTTTATCAGATATTTCTTAAGCAATGAACGGTTTGGCCACGTTGTATCATATGTCATTTTTATCGACAGTTTAAGAGATAAGGGATGTGAAGTTAAAAATTGGATCAAATGAGGAAACTAATAGGTCAGATTTTACTTTCCTTTGCTTTTTCCTGCCTGTTTGATTCCATTTCTACATTGGTGGTATCTACTCCACCTCATTTTTTAAAGAAACATCATCATCATCATCATCATCACCACCACCACCACCACCACCACTGCCGCCTCCTCCTCCTCCGCCTCACCTACGACTTTTCAGCCCCATTTCCTGGCCATGGCCTCCACTGTCTTTTGTCCTCCAATCACTACTATTTCTTGCTACTGCATGCCTATTCTCCTGGTTGAGCAATTTGGCAGGCGTATCCCGCACTTCGTCTGCCCACTTCTTCGGCGGCCGGTGCGTAGGGCTGACAACCTTACCACCTTCATGTGCCGATTGTCTAGAAATCGGGAGCCGCAACCTCCTGGAACCCTAAGGGCCTGCTTTACCTTTTATATATATTATTAAGTTACACTGTGCACAAATCAAAATTTTACCTCTCATTTAAGATGTAAAAAAAAAGTCATCCAAGGCTGTTGTACTTGACTACAAAGCATAGGATCGGACGAAATGGAACCTCGAACAATCAGAACTCGAAGAATCGAGACTGCACTGTAACAAGTTTGGAGGAAGGACAAAACCCAGGTATCTGTTCCTAATACTCGTATGTTACATGCAATTGAGCAATAAAGCCGACAGACATTCAGCTCGTCAAAAAGTTCCCCCGCCTCTTATGAAACCGAAACTTCATTGTTATATTCAAAACAGTTACCTTACACCCCAGTGAGAATCAGTTGAACGAAGTTTGTAGAAATGCCCGACTGGTAACGGCCAGAAGTGAAGCCGTGTGCTGTGACAGCTCTGCTCAGGTCTACCGTTTCATGTTTCAACCTCGTTGGCCTGTGCACCTTGCATATATGATGCATGACGCACGTCACCTTACATGTGATACAAACCGTTATGTTTTTGAATCAGTTCAATCAGTACAGTCTAATCTTGCATTCAGACATTTCGAAGTACAGCAGCACGTGAAGTGAACTCAAATTATTTACGTATATTGTTTTATAAGTGTTTGGTTGTTTTTGCTGTTACGATAACGAACTATGTGGCCCTCAAAATGAATTGAATACAATCACAGCGCAAGTAAAACGCGGTGAACATATTTTGACAGGAAAAAGACGGGCTAAAAGTGATATATGGCAATCGTGAAATACAAAATGCAGCTATTGGTGTTGTTAATTACGTAAAATGTCACTACGTTCTTTTAAGTCACTCTGCCAAGAAAAGTGTAACTTCGCATATAAGTCGTCATTCCTGACAGTGGAACAGGGAGAAACATTTACAGTCATTTTCTTCATGCATACCACAGAAAGGAAAAGACGAAGTGACTACAGCATATATCTCATAACGTTGTAAGGACATTTGAACTTTTGCTGTAAGGGCATTTGAACTTTTGACATTTTGAATTATTCTGGTTTCGCAGATTTTCCCAGGCCCCGATAAAAATAGGGCCACTGCACGGATATTTGAATGCTGCAGATCTGTTATGCATCCTACCTGGAAGCAAACTTACTAACACTTAAGGTTATGACACACCTGAAACACTACGGTCTTGTACCTCGCCTGAAAATGACGGTCGATGATAAGTGCGAGTCACGTGGGTACAGAAAAAATGGGGTGTGGCTGTGTCGGGGACACGGCCGTGTGTTTAACGTGAATACGTGTACGTTAACGGTTAATATTTTGTTTCAGCGTATTATATGTATGTCATAATCATTGCTTAACAGTAAGAAGTCCTTCGTATCTGCATGTTTTATTGATGATGGCAACATGTTCCTTTAGTCGGGTTCAGGAAACAATTGTAGTAAACAAATCATTAGTGTGTTATAATTTTATTAATGATAGGTCTGTGATACGAAAAGTACGATACAAATGGCGTGCAGGATACATCGAGATTACTAAGCAGCGTTAAGTGTTTTCCCTTTGGTGGCTTCAAGGAGCGCAGAAACCAGAGACGGTCACACACGTTACACTTATGTCCGAATGGATTGTTGACAAACGTTGTAGTGAAACGTGCACTAGCTGCTGCCGAATGTGTCGTCATAATCGGCGATCGCACACAACCGATGTCTATACAGCCCGGCGTTGATACACAAGCGATTACATCATCGACTTGCATAGGCCCGGCCGCCCCAGCGTCAGATGTACCTGCGCAGTCGTTGATCCGCTCGGACGCCCTCATTGTTTTACGTTCCCGGCACCGCCTCACTGTATGATATGGTGTTTTATGGGTATCACTGGATAGCTGTTGAGAAGCCTTTTCCAACCGTATACGATTTATATATTTCGAATTGGCTTTTTGACGAGTATAGGCCGACATTGTATTCATTTTCTTAAATTTTTAACTGTAACACCATATACATTCACCATAAGTATTCCACACTCATGTTTTGTGTACGCAATAGATAAATATTGAGGAGAGCTGTAAATTGAAACTGAAACGAGCGTCGTAGCTTCTCCGAGTCAAAATGTATACTAAACCGAAAGTATGTGACGCGACGAAACGACCTGAAAATGGCGGCGCCTCCCTCTCCGCCGCGCGCGAGGCGTCACAGTCCCCACTCAACGTTATGAATTCTTTGATCCTTTAACTATCGAGTGGTGTAATTACATTTTGGATGTAGATGATAGATATGTAGCTGCAATGCCAAACTGTATCCCCCAATTTTGTTATCATCAATTTTCTGAATTGGCTCCCACTACGGAAGCAAATTTAAAGACGTATTCACGTCAAAACGGATGGCTACGGACCTTTTGATGCCAATTATGAAGGCATCGAAAATATTTTAGTAGAAGGTCTAGAAGCATACTGAATTCCTCACGATCAGCATGAGACCCTACAAATGCTGTTGGGTTTCCTTGCGCCGTTCAAAGGAACTTCATTGCAACTTGAAGCAAATGCGTGCATGTGCAACATTCCACGTATTCTGCGAATAAGTATTAACTTACCGGATCGCCAGTACGTGTTGGTTTCAGATACTCACGAGCTGGCTGAACAAGGGGGGGGGGGGGGGAGCCTCGCGTGATGCTAAATTAAAAATTCGCAACACAAAATGTGCAGGATGGCGTCGTTCCTGTGACCAAATTTCTGTCGGTTAAGACGCGAATGCTTGCAATCGAAGAATAACTAGAAACAAATGCTGATATGCGAAAATTTAGTAGACGAGCTTAAACGTGACGAAGAATTAAGACCGAGTGCGATTACGTCGGAAAATATTTGCGAGGAAAGTGGTGAGCGAAAGCGAGCAACTTGTGGGAAAGAAGCCGAAGATTTTCGGTTTCAGTGTCTTCGAAGACGCAGTCGGAATTGTCACAAAGTCAAGACGAAACGAGAAATGCACATGCATGCAGGCTGTGTTGCACGTAAGTGACTTATTTGACTGGCGGCAAAACCACGAACACGAATTGCGGTGTCTCTCAAGAATCGCCAGACATGTACGTACCTTGCTTCTTCTTTTCTTCTTCTTCTTTTCTTCTTCTCTCTCGCTTTTTTTTTTTTTTTTTTTTATTTTTTTTTTTTTTTTTTTTTTTTGAGACGGGCACCGCAGCCCCAGGCTTATTGTGCAACCCTGTGATGAAGATGATTACTTTTTTCATTTATCCAAGTAATGGAGCACCGGTGGAATGAAATTGACAGGGGAAAACCGAAGTACTCGGGAAAAACCCTGTTCCAGTGCCACTGCATCCACCACAAATCCCAAGTGGACTAAGCCGGCATCGAACCCGGGTCTCCGCGGTGGGAGGCCGGCGACTAACCACCTGAGAGCCATGGCACGGCCACTTTGCATACCTGCCAGCAGCGCAAACGCGACATAAATTATAATGCAGCAGGGCTTGCAGTGCAAGAGCGTCGAACCGGCTTACTGAGAGTGTTCATTCCGTTTTGTTTTCACACAACAACATGCAGTAAAAGGCGCTGGAAGGCTGTTCAGCTTGAAGGTACGTAAAATGTGGTGAGCTCAGAATTTAACGAATGCTTTTATATGACCTTGGGAAGGTGGGGTCGTTGGGTTCGCACAACAAATCCTACCTACTTGATTCTGTCAAGGAATTTGTAGTTGCTACTAGCAACTACAAATAATAATAATAATATTCGGGATTTGGGTCGACCTAGTAGCACAGATGATATTCGGATTTGGGTCGGACCTGGTAGCACAGATGATATTCGGATTTGGGTCGGACCTGGGGCACAGATGATATTCGGATTTGGGTCGGACCTGGTAGCACAGATGATATTCGGATTTGGGTCGGACCTGGTAGCACAGATGATATTCGGATTTTGGTCGGACCTGGGGCACAGATGATATTCGGATTTGGTCGGGACCTGGTAGCACAGATGGTATTGGATTTTGGTCGGACCTGGTAGCACAGATGATATTCGGATTTGGGTCGGACCTGGGGCACAGATGATATTCGATTTGGGGTCGGACCTGGTAGCACAGATGATATTCGGATTTGGGTCGGACCTGGGGCACAGATGATATTCGGATTTGGGTCGGACCTGGTAGCACAGATGATATTCGGATTTGGGTCGGACCTGGTAGCACAGATGGTATGTGGATTTTGGTCGGGCCTGGTAGCACAGGTGGTATTCGGCCGTCTAGCACATCAATATATTCGAGCTTGGACATCTCGGGCCAAATTTTTTCGGGCCGGAACGGATAAAATTCTTAATTTCGGCGCGTGCAGACATCTGTTCTAACCCCCCTCCGTTAATTTGATGACAACAAATACACAGACGTCCAAGATTCTTTCAATAGTGGACCATACGATCACAAATCCGTATGACTGCGTGTCTCACGAATTCTTCACTGATAACAATGGTGACGTATAGCCTGCTAGCTGTTCAAAAGTACAGACATTTCCACAGCAATACAAAAGCCGCTGCCAGGTGGTTAGAGCCTACAGATCTACTGGTTCGTGCTACCTAATTAGATAAAAAAGTTTTTCCGTGGGCTCCACCCTAGAGTCAGGCCGGCCGCATATTTGAAGCCCTGGCCCTAATACATCGTCATAGTTGCTGATTGTGCCTTTCCTTATTGTATAATTTGTTCTATTTTCCTGTTTCTTCCTTTCCCTGAAGTCAAAATATTCTCTTCAGCATGTTCACAAACATCCTCAATCTATGTTTTCCGCGTACGGTAACAGGTCAAGCTTAGATGCATAAAATGCAACGGGTAAAATTACCATTTTATGAATGGTAAATAATCCAAAGTATTCCGATATGATACGGGAAGACAAACTGAGCTTAATGGTGGCAAGCATTGCCTGAATATAATTTGTACTAATTTCTTCTTGAATGTAAGCAATGCCGATTTGTTATTACCTTTCGCAAGTATTTGTTACTTTGCTACATTTGTTAAGGAATTATTAGCTCACAAGTGAACTTCTCTCTTTTTCTTTACCATGTTTTTAAATCCATCATAAAGAAGTACAGCATTATTCACACACTTTGTGGCCCCTCGGAGTATAAGTAAAACCAGTACCACTATGTTTCATCGTGCTTTTACATAAAATATATACTTACATAAGTTATGTTCTAAAGACCTTACACACGTACTGTTGAAACAAACGTGTGGCGAGCCACATTTTTCAAAATTACCCATTTGACCCGCATAAGATTTGAGTTATAAACCCCTGCTAATCACTGATCATTTGACACCAGAGGGAACTAGTCAAATAAACACATATTATTTTCGTTTTCTTCGTAATTCACGAGACGCAGAATTTCTATTTTTACTGTGTGACTGTGCTCTGGACTCATGTGGTTTAGCACAGGTGGGGCCCACCACTGACGAGTTCTTGTGAACACACTTATTAAATTACAACCACGCGATATGCAAAGAATAGTTCTTGTAACCGCGGTAGTGTAACTGCGGTGTATGGCCTGAATGTGTGAACGACGAGGGGCTTCAGAATCCTGCTCCAAGGATTTAGAATTCGTAGTTGGATTAGTAACATATGAATTCAAGGAAGCTAAATTTAGTGTGCATGTACTTTGCTAGGCCGAGGACTGCAATAAGTTATCAGACATTGGAGGAATAGCATGATCCAGAAATGACTTTTACGGTACTTTACTGCGGTGTAAGCAGTTAGAACTTCACATTCACATTAAGAAGTCACAAGTCCCTGTCTCGGTACGGATAAAACCAGCTGTTATGATTAGGTTTATCGTACATTTTCGCATTCCTTCCCGTTCCAAGTTATACCAGTCTCAATACCATTAGACGCTGTAACCTGTCCAGGTGCAATCAGTTAAATAAAAGAAGACTTGAATTTGCAGCCAGCGTTTTAATATGCGAGCAATTTAAGGTAGTTGTCTTAACACGTATTATAAACTGTCTGCAAATGTCATTACACTGCAACAAACCGCTACCTCATTCTCCTGTTTTATGTCTTCATTTGCCGTGATCTAGTGGCTCATAGAGCGTGCTGCCTCGACACACTGGCACGGCCAACTTCCTGCGTTTCGCATGATTGACGGTCGGCAGCTGAAGAACTCGTCGCACTGGATGGCGGGTCCTCTGAGAGGATAAACAGGATTCTGTACTGCCTGCCTTAAAATAGTCTCCGCCGTAAACTGTGGTTCTGAGCACTAGGCAGACCCACGAGATTTTGCCGGTCATAGCAATATTCAATATTCACTCTTCTACTCAAGATTTTCCAAACGAACTTACGACCCCTGCGTCCCCTCAAGGCAAAGGCCTACAGCCTTCTGTTCGTGTCAGCAGCTTGTGACGTTGGGGATATGAACGAAGAGAAAGATGGAAATTACAGCCACTTGATAAGGATTGCTAGTATCTGACACACAGTGTGGACGTGGTAAACTACAATTTTGTTTAAAATATTTGCTTTAATTTATGATCGTCGTTGTGATATTATTATGAGCTTTTTGCGACTTATTTTTCGTCAAAATAAGTTCAATATGGATTAGGCTAATAATACTGTACGTCCCTGTTTATGTGGGGCATGTAATGGTGGGGGGCGGTTATGTTGCGGTGGCGTGTCACTGAAGCAACCCACACCGCATTTCAGTTCTGTCTGCCCAGTCAGACGGCCTGAGAAGTGCCGACTTCCGACCGTCAACAGCTGAGTGCCGTTCATTACCTCGAGACACACACTTGACACAATTCATCAACCTGTACAACCTTAATGACCCGGGGGTTCATGATAAGACACCCCGAGGGACGGTTGTTGTTGTTGTTGTCGTCGTCGCTACTGTTGGAACCGGAGTTGGTGGGTAGGAACCACTCATTCATCCCCTTTGCAGGGTCTTATCATGGAATTCAGAATCATTAAGGCCTCACCGGCTGATGAATTGTATGCGGTGTGTCTCTCGTGGTGAAAATATTAGAAGACTATGGGCCAGTACAGGAAAATGCACAGTAGAGAATACGCTATTATAATGAAATTTATGGTTTATATAAGGACGTAGATGTGGTAACAAATATTAAAATCAGAAGATTGGAATGGGCTGGACCCAGCTGCAGGATGGGTGGATCAAGAACACTAAGGAAAATCTTAGATGGAAAAATATTTGGTAGAATACCAGTAGGAAAGCCAAAGGACAGGTGGATAAACACAGTGACCAATGATGGCAGAAAACTACTAGAGACCACAGGATCGAAAAAGATTGGCCTGGGGATGAAAAATTGAGGATAGGCCCACAAATTGGACTATCATGCCGTATTATTATTATTATTATTATTATTAGTAGTAGTAGTAGTAGTAGTAGTAGTAGTAGTAGTAGTAGCGGTGGTGGTGGTGTCTCGTGGTAGCACGCGGCGCTAAGCTGTTGGCGGTGCACTTTACAGGCTTTTTGACGGGCCAAAACTCGTATGCGGTGTGAGTCGAATTTCAAACCTGGCACCTCTCGAATACAAGTCAGACGTTTCGGTGCTACAGCCAACTTGCTCGATGTGTGTTCTGTTTTATTAAAAATACGTAGACTACGCCTCCTTTAACCTCAAAAAATAATTACTAAAATTAATTACTAATTACGGTTGGGGTGACTGTCCGTGGCAGCACGGCTGTGCGTTCCGTTGCAAGGTCAACCACCAGAGTGGGAATCTATGTCGCCGTCAGTTCCTGTAGTGTTTCCTGTGGAAACGCCGTTCAAGCCTCGGCATGAGTGGGAGGGAGTTGACCGGATACCGATAGCTGGGTAAGATCATGAGAGAAAAAACAATCCTACTCTCTCACACAAACGTGAAAGCTGTGTACACTCTATATGCCGACTGGGGGGGGGGGGGGGCAAGACCTCAACCCGCATCAGTTGCATGTGATAACTTCTTAAAGGCCCGCCAGAAGGAAATAACACGTGTGTGTGGAAGCAAACATTTCACTCCTCTCAGGGCTATGTTCATGCAGATAACAACGTTTCGGATTTCCACGATAACCAAACATGTCCATAGAATAGATCTGAATCTGTCCGCACTTCCAAACAAGCGCTCGGTTGGTGAACGGACCCCTATACCTAACACACGGTAGGACACATCCCTAAGACAGATTCGAATCCGCGACCTCTTTCGGTTGCTCAACAGTGCCCCGCCACGAATGGAAGCCAGGCACACCGCACACCGACAACAAACTATAGGAGTGAAAACACTGAGAAACAAACAGCAACAACATCAAGACAGAAGAAACTGAAGAAACAAAAGAAAGAAAGAAAAGAAACATGGTTACGTGGCCCACAACGTCCAATTACAATACCAGCTATGTTTCTTTACGAACACATAATGTAAATAATAAGTAATTTGAAGAATTGCACTGCGCAACAAGCCGGGAGGTGGTGGGTTCGATTCCCAATGTTGTCATTGGAATTTTTCATTGACATAAGACTTCCGGCCGCACTATGACCCTGGGGTCGACTCAGCCTCTAGCAGAAATGAGTACCGAGAATAGTTCCAGGGGGAGGGTAAAGGCGGCCGATGCGTAGGGCTGACAACCTTACCACTTTCATGTGCCGATTGTCTTGGAAATCTGGCAGCCTCAACCTCCTGGAACCCTCTGGGCCTGTCCAGGCCTGTAATGGGATTGCTTTACCTTTATTACTGTCTTCTAGAACGTGAGGTTCTGAGGTTGGTTAGGTAAGTACCAACAAACGTTTCAGAGGAACTACTGCCTCCATATTCAGGGCAGAAGGTGGAGGCAGCAGGTTCCCCCGAAACGTTTCTACATACAAAGAGCACTACAGAGCAGGCGGCCTTGATCGCCATACAGCAACGATATGGTCCCCTCTACGGCGCGCAGTCCGGCGATAAAGGGAACTACCTGAATATACCAGACTGCACAGCGTCACGTTCAGGAAGACATCGCCGTGAGAACCTCAAATTACACAAACAACTCAAAGCCTGAAGCTAGAAAATTTGGCACCAGAAGGCTTAGTGCCAAGCGACACAAACAGAAATTACAGATTCTAAATGAAGAGTAACTGGTTCCTTTTTTTCGAGTGGCAACTTAAGTATGAAAACGGGGCCTTGAAACAAGATTGTTTCCCCACCATTCATAATAATTTCTCGTTACATTCTATCAACTAGTCTTTTTCCAGCCTTTCTAAATATACAACCCCTTTTTCCGACATTTTTTCCAGTCTTTCTAACTACACAACCCCTCTTTCCAACATTAAGTACGTAAAATATAAAAATATTTCTCACTGAAGAAAGGAAATATAGCCTATACGGCTGAACTGCAAAATCCATGAGAATGTCTTTGTAATTCTAATGCGCGACTCGTCAGTTGAATCATATTTGTTAAAACTACGTTATGCAGTGAAAGACACCTCTTGTTGATGGGAATTACATTTTCTCCAAAGCTATTCTCCTCAGTCGAACACTGCCAGAACAAGAGCAGAGCCAAAATTCCCAAAGCGTCTTCCCAAGCACATTATTACTTCGAAAAGCCCCATGAATCTTACGTAATTATCCGAAACATGCTTGTAGTATTAAACTGTTCTGAAAACTGGGATGATAGTAGTCTGTTTCATTTTAAGCCGATCCAATGGCGAGTCTTGCATGGGGAGGAATGATGTTTATTTGTGCCTTTCACAAGATGGTAAATTCTTTTATTTTTCAAAGAATCCCATTTGCCTAAATTCCGCCCCCTCTATGAGAATTTTGCATGGTTGTACGCAAACGATGCAGCCAGAATTGAACTCAAAACCGCTTTAGGAAAATGCACTAACGACTGGAGTAACTCCGCATAGAGCAACAGCCAGCCACAACAGTTGCATGTAGGGACGTGGGACAAAATGACGACTAGAGGAGCGCCGGCTGCATTTCATTCGGCTGGTATTGGGCTCGAATCTCTGTCAACTGCTGTCAATCTTTAAGTCCCTAGTCAACTTGCTAAGCCTCGCCAGAAAAATATCAGGACTTTTTGTACAACAGGCAAACCTTACAATTGCCACAACATCGTTTAATAATCCAATATTCCTAATGAATAGGCCTCCATCAATTACTACACCACCACAGACAAATATTTTCTTAAGTTATTTAATGACAATATAGTTGAACTTGTTTGTGCTACCAGAGGTTCATTTGAATTTTAAACAGCAGTTGGCAGAAATATAATTTCCGAATGAAAGTCGGGAGATTCTTCACAGCAGAGGACCCTGAAACAAGCTGACACGAGTGTCTGACCGACCACCTGTCGCCACTGTGAGTGATGACTGTTTCTAGCGACTTGGCAAGGGACAGTCAAACAAGCAGCGTTGTTGTGTAAACCACATTTCATCACACCATGTTTCTGGGACAGGTAGTAGTGTGCATGTTGAGTAAATACGATGGTGTTGACTAAACAGTGTTCATGGTTTATTTTGAAAATTTTCCAACTGAATAAGCAAATATCACATTCTTCATTCAGCCACTTTGCTCGCTCCTCGCATTAAAATGTCATCATTTTCTTCATTATGGTACTTCTGCTTTAACCAACGTTGTAACTTGTGAACTACATAACTTAAGCCAATATGGGCATGGATTACATGGAGTGGGAGAAACAGACTCTTTACACATGTCTACGATTTCCAGTAAGAAGTGGTTTTCAACTTGTGGTCCGTAAATACACCTTTGAAGAGATTAGAAATGAGTGAGGCTGTACTTCTACTCCTCCCACATGCCTTCATGATGTGCACAGGGATAAATTTACCTTTGCTTTGTACGAGAGGTTGTCCGGGCTCGGTTACCTTGAATATAACCAACCAACCAGCCAAAGAAATTCAATGGAGCAGAGTTCTTCTTGAGAAGCCAATAAGAGTTTCTCAGCTAGCCAAGAAATTCCCCACATTTTATGGAAACCTTAAGTTCATTACCCTGTCCACAACACCTCACCACATATCCCTATCCTGGGCCAGATCAATCCAGTCGTCTTGTCATCCTATTTTTGAATATCCATTTTCATATTATTCCTCCTTTTGCGCCTGTCTTCGAAGTGGTCTCTTTCCGTGAGGTTTACCCACCAAACCCCTCTATGCACCACTCCTCTCCCCCATACGTGCCACATGCCCCGCCCACCTTGAATATACAGACTCTTATATACATCTACAGGACTGCGAATACAGTGGTTGTGGCGTATTTCAGTGTAGTATGTCTGTGCTCACCTGTTCCTCGTTCAGAATAATCTGTGTTCTGGTCGGGATTCGAACCGGGCATCTCGCAAACACATTAGAAGCAAATGGTTCAGTTACACTAGATGTTTACGGTACAGGGGAACCGATGTCCTACTAAACACAGACTTTTTCCTTAAAAAGAGGCAGGGGCTTGAATTCAAACAAATGAAGCACCGAATATGCAGTGACCAGTTGCAGTCAGAGTGATTTACTCTAAGGTTAACTTTACATTAAACACAAAGCCAGTAACACGTTGGGCTGGTTAGAAAGACTCGACAGGACATGTCAATTTAAATAAATGACAAACAAGATGGTTAAGTACTATACGCGTGGTCAAAGTTCACTCAGATTTTTGATAGAATTACATTTTGCACATTTTCTCGGACTTGATATGAATGTCAACTCACCAGCATAGTGAATCTCACGATATTGTGCAGAAATCAGCCAACTTCCATGCAGCTCCCAGCAGTCTCACAGCACTCTAAGAATATCTCCACTTTTCGAAATTGGGCAAAGTTGCTGTCCATTCCAATCATCACGATTCGACACAACAGAAAAGCGCGTTTAACCAAGCATGACTTTCATTACTGTGCACTACAGAAGATGGCGCCACCAGTCTTCGACGTCACAAAACAATACACGGGCGAACTGCACTTGAAAATCACTGCAGGTGCTTCCATCTACAGACGTCTTTTTGACAACTTCTAGTTTCAAAATAGAAACTATTGTAATTTTGTTTCAAAGTTAAAATGTAATAAGTACGGATAGTCAAAGCAAATTACATTTACATAAAAACTAGTTACACTGTTGACACAAATTCCGGTCTTGTACAGTGCGTAGTGTTACAATATCCACAAAGGACACGCAATAAGAAATAAAGTTTCTCGGCCATACTATAAGGCCGCATACCGCTTTCATATTTATTCATCATCACAAACAAGCAAACTTTACCTTCAGCAACCATCAGAACCATTTCATGATTTCGTGACGTAAATCGGGACCATTAATTCACATCCAGTCACCTAGTGAATTGTAATGGGAATTGAAGATCCGAACCTTCTGGGATGTTAGGCCGTGTTGACTGGTAAGTAGTTACCAACGGTTCGAAGGAGCGTGGGGCCTTTATTTTCAGGGTCAAGTTTCATCTGGATCAGGACAGAAAAATGACGGGCTCTTTGTAACCACGGTAAAGAACCTTCGGGCTCCATAAAATACGGGGAAATTCATGACTAGCTACGAGGACTCCTGTCCACGGAGTTAATATACGTTTGGGCTACATCTGAATACCACAATACCCAACTTAATTACGCATTAGCAAACGAAGAACGTCATTTTCAAAGTACGAGAAACGTTACTTTCAGAATAACGGCACACTCTGTATTCCAAATACAATAATTGTGTAAATTCATTTAAATGTTGCAGTAAATAGGTACACTGAATTTTACCAATTTACATTGGGTTGACCAGTGCCGACGAGGGGGGGGGGGAGCCGATACAAATTACCGGGGTCCGGAGGGGCCGGGGCCCGAATATCTTGCAAATGTTTTGATTTTTAGCCGGTACGTCCTTTCTGCGGGGGGGGGGGGGGGCGAAAAAAATTGTTTCACCGGGGCCCAAATCAGTTCTCAGCACCCCGCGAATTGACAACTGTATTCAGTTTTATTGTAAATTGAAATTACAAAGATCTGTAAACAGTAGTCCTGCTAGAAATAAAAGTAAAACCTTGATTTCCAGCAGGACTACCATGACGGTTGTATGTGCGTTACTGCAGCTGTCTCGACACCGCTGCTGACAGAAGAAACGACAGAGCAGCATGTCGCGGGGTGAAAATAATAACGTAATTCTATAGCACATTACTGAAATCAGTGAACCGTGTTAATGGAATGGTACAAAACCAGGAAAAGCGAAGACACATTCGTACAAGGTAACTACGTTCCCCCTACAAATCTGGTTGAACGTAGTTTAGAATCCTTCTTGGTAAGGTTGGTTAGGAATTTTGTGTCAGGTACGTGCAAGTACTCCTCGCTATATGTGAGCTTGAGAACTGCCGTTTCATTTAAATGCTACCAACTAACTTAGACCGATTTCAATTAACAGCGCTCGTTTTAATGCGAAATGCTTGCTGGCCTAGACAGAAGGACGGGAAGAGTGGGAGTAGAATTCTGTGAGGGTGCTGGAAGGAAATTCGAGACGAGAAGGAAAAATTTGGTCCAGCCGCATATCCTCTTCTGTGGCACTCTATGTGATAAAACCTTCTCCATTCGGCACGCAGAACACAATAGCAGAAATATTCTGATGCTTAGTGTAGCAGATTTCGATTGATGCAATGCCACCTCCAAAGAACAACCCCCACCCCACCACCTGTCACATGTATTGAGGAGTACTTGTATTCCAAACGACGAAGAAACATGTCAGAGTGTCATTAAATATACGTATATCTTACTTGCACAGTAATATCACAATCACAACACCAATCGTTCCACGTTCGACATATCGATCCCAATAATACTCACACAATTTATCTTATTTGATGAAACAAGTGTCATCAATCAAGGCCCCCCTTTATACATTACATATTTTGTACGATATCTTGGTACAACCACTGCTTTTCATTTTAGTGTTGAGGTTTAAACAGCTCACCCTCAGGTCACGGAGATTAGACAAGAGATCTTAGCATAACAACACTTATTTTTGTCACAGTACACGTAGCCCTTCTTTTACGCCCCACTTGTTTTACGCCTTTTTGGTTTAATGCCCTTGCCAACATACACCATTTCGTAACATACACCCTCTCATTTTCTGTTCAACGCGCTTTCGCTGGATGCGCCCTATTATGCTAACCCCTAACTATTCTATTATTTCTTATGGGACTATCATTTTTTACTTACGGCAACTTTCTCAGAAACAGAACTTGGGCGTAAAACAAGGGCTTGGTGTATGAAAGTTTAAATGGTTCTGATTAGAAACCACACAATAAAAACAAAATCTGCTGGACGGAATACTGATAATGGATGGAATATACTAATTCGCAGTGTGTCTTTTTGCCATCACAAATACAAAGATACAGCCAAGAACCATTCCTCCACTTCCGGTCACAAAAGAGGGCCTTGATACACAGCGCACATATGCAGACAATACTTAGTTACCTTTACACACGCGTGCGCTACATATAGTAACAAATTCTTACAACCAGTACATTCTTTCATGTTAACGACATGAAATAAAACAACTTAAAGAGATGTGTACAAAACACAGTTGAACAACATTTATTTTCAAATAACGAGAAAATTTGTAGAAGGGAGTTCGGCAGCTGTTCTTTAACACCGAAGTATGGGTACATATGCAGACTGTATGGAACTAAGACCTTTAAATTGCCCAGAAAGTATCACCAAAACTGGCGAAGACAATATTTAATGTTCAAAGATTATGTAGAACACGTAGGTCCTGTCAAAATTAACGGAGAATATTCTGTACGGTGAAACATCATTAATACAGAAAAAATGCACGAGTGATGATCATCAAATACACATCATAGCGATAAAACTACAGTACCACGTAGTGGATGACTGGTTAAATCGGGCCGTCTACTAAACTCAATTTTATTTTATTCATGGGATGCACCATAACTACTGCACTTTATTAGAATTCCACACTTCAAATCTCCCAACTCAAAGAAGCAACTCATCATTTTCTCGGCTTTCAAAATCACTGCGTTTCGTCCTTCCTTTGGATACCATTTTCATAAGCCGATTTTTAAATTTTTTCAATCCCACGAGGAACCTCGTTACAAAATCATGTATAAACGCCTTAACAGTACTTACAAAACTGACTTCAGTATGTCATTGTGTGTGTGTGTGTGTGTGCTTGCTAGAAGCAATTTGTTTATACGCCACGACAGAGTAATGGCAGCAGCCAAGCGCGAACGTCGTCTCTCGCAGCAATATTTTCGGTCGGCCATAAGGAAACTGACTCCGCGTGACAGCGAAGTAAACAAGCAAAAATATGGTTCGTTGTGGAACTAAACTCTCAAAAGAAATTAATGAAAATGAGTATTCAAAGGAGACAGTAGCACCACTGTTTATAATAACCTAATTACTTCTTATTTAGGTCTTACGACGTTTTACCTTATCACTTCTATACATGAAAATTATTTCTTCGATTAAATGGTTATTAAGTCGACCTCGGTGGACTAGTGGTTAGCGTGCTCGCCACTGGACCCAAGGTTCGCGGGTTCGATCCCGACCGAGGTCGATGGATTTTTAAGGATGATAAAAATCCGGAGCACCACTTCCTTCGGAGGGGAAGTAAAGCCGTCGGTCCCATGTCGTAGATTTACGGCATGTAAAAGAACCTTACGGGCATGAATAAAAATGTTGCGTAAGCCAAATTGCCTCCATTTCTCATCCAAGTCTCCTGACTGCCTGCCAGATGGCTCTGGCGTGCACATCAGGATCGATAGAACACTAAGCGCGGGTAGCTGGCCGGTCACCAGCTGCCATGAATGCGCATGACTTAGTAACCTCGACAAGAGGAGGCAAGAGGAGGCCCAGGCCCATACAGGGCTGTTGAGCCAAGAATTATTATTATTATTATTAAATGGTTATTAAGCCCATTAGCATTATATCGCTTATGTCAATGAGGTTAACGTTTGTAGTTATGTTTAAATTAACTGGTTATTTAGGCCAACTGACGTTACGTCGGCTGCACCAACCACGACTTTAACTTTCACGCACAGTGATCAGTAATAGGGGTGCGGCCAGAGCCGTACAGACTAATGGTCTGTTCTTAGTCAGCAGTACACACTGCCCTATAATAATTAATAATAACCTTCACGGACTGAGGATATTTATTTATAATGTAAACTGAACATGCCCATAAAATCTCTATCAGTTTCACTTCATAGGAATTTTCCTCTCATGCGCTGGAATGACAGTTATGCGATCCAATACTTTGCATCGTTTTTCACATAGATATCTGGGTTACTTCCAACTGTCTGTGGCCATGGGTTATTGTTAGTTTTAATATTATTATTATCTCCTATGATGGTGGTGGTGCTGGTGGTGGCGGTAATTATTTTGATGGACCTGGTGAAAGCGTGTTCGACTTTCGTTTGAATTACTTATGCAACTCGAAACTACATCTACTCAGTAGATTAATGAGAGTTCGCGAACACACACAGCATTTTTCGTCTCTTGATCATAAAACAATATTACATTATTAGGAGTGCCCATGGAAAGAGCTAGCTACAGGGACACTATATAACGCGGTACAGTACGACGGTATTCCAGTTCAGTAGGTACAGTATTTTAGTGAAGGCAGACGTCGAACAAATATATCACCTCTGTAAATATATAAGTAAAGGTAAAGGTAAAATTCACCCTACAACAGGCCGTGAAGCCCCAGTGGGGGAGTACAGGTACAGCTCTAGTCTTTCTTTAACCTCAGCGCTAGATGGGGGTGGGTGGTGAGCGCCACGCCCCGGCCGCTTTACCTCCGGGAAAGAGACCCGATACCCATGATACAGGAGGCTGGGTGAACCCCAGGGCTGATCCGAACGGGTGAAATACATCAGTATTTTGTAAAATAATTCCAGTATGATAAAACTGCATTTATGACATCACGCTCAGTTCCATAACGTCTCCATTGCTTTAATGCATCCAACTACGTACTACTGTAGATAATAAGCCAGACAGAAGTACATCTCCCATTCACTAGAAGCAATTTGCAATATAAGAAAATCGGCGACACTATAAATATTGGAGTTGGAGTTTCATTGAAATAAATTCTATTATGAAATAACACTGGAATTAAATAGGTCTCTAAGTAAAATAATTTGCTACTATTTTATAATCCATCTATAAACGTCGGCAACGTATTATATCGCTGGCTACTTCGATACTTCAGTTATTATTCACATAAAACATTTTGGCCTTGAAGAGCTAGTAATGCTAAAGTCGACTCCCGTGAATGTCCCAGCAGCTGATGTGGCGACACCAGCACCATCGTTCACCACAACTGAAACAGTAGAACATCAGAATCAATCAGGCAATTGGCATTTATAAAACTGTGATATACATTTCATTAGCTGATTAAAGCAGCTGCCATACACCAAGAATAGTCTTCAACAAACAGTGTTGATCGTCAGTAAGCAGATCCTTTAGCGGCGGTAATATAACGAGGAACTATTTAACGCAGAAACACAACAGAAGGTGGCCACGTTAGCAATGGCTTGATAAAGGTGAAAACAAAGCAGAGCTTGGAGTTGTTATATGACGCCACTAACTTCACGAAGTTAAAGATTATAAAACATAACACATAAAGGCAGAAGAACCATTTCTTCTGGGATTCGACGCTGTGTCATTGAGTGTGTAATTCCAGAATTTTTTCTAAGGATCGTGGTGCCTTCGAAACGTCGGAAACTACATACCCAACAACACAGCACCGCTCTGATAAACTCAAATCTTGTATATAAAGGCTGTAAGTCGCATGAGGGGGCAGCTAAGTTCTCTCGGTAGCGAAAGTGGCCTGTCCATCACAAACACGTTCTGCTTTATAAGCACATCATTCATCCTAAAGACGGTCTTTGCTTGTCCTAACAGAAGGTCTGCTGTATGCACCCACCTCAGTAAGGTGCAGATGACTCTATCCAACGCATCTCTGATACGTCTGCAACAAGCAAATTCTCGAGGATTTGGGAGTTACAATTTTCGCCGACCACATCAGAGCACTAACCGAGAGTTTCGACTCAAGTTAACTGGTGAGGGGAGGTCCCTAGTTCGGCAACTCATAAGGAACTTGTGCCGACCAAGTGCTCACTAAGTTCGCTTGACACGTTACTTAAGAGCCAGTGAAGTCAGCAGGCCAGTCCAGGCAGCCCGTAGAAAGACGGCCAAGTCGACACAATGAACTGTGCCCAGCACTTTTCGGCTACCCTACCTGAGGTTGTCCGTGATTTTCCTCACTTGTAAGGCGAATACCGGGGTATAATTCAAGACGGGTTACGGCCTGTATCTCGCAAGGCCCAGTCACGAAGGTCTCAGCAAAGTGACTGGCCCCTAGGCCGCAAATGCCTTCAGTGGACGCGACCAAGCCATTTTGGGTTCAAGTCCCAGAAAGCCATCCAACCAAATTACCCCCACCCCCCCCCCCCCCCGTGGACATACTGCCACTTTCAGCGAAGGTATTCAGTGTGGACCACGTTAGCGTTACTCTCAGAGAGTTATAAGGTTTCTGTATCACAAGCCCGGCGATGCGTTCAGTGTAAGGCAAAACAAACCAAGCGATGTCGGCTTGCAAAAGATTTCAGCATGTATTGTTCGGCAGAGGTTCAATTTCTGACAACTGACAGCTTCAATTCTTGCTGGACTGGGGCACTCTACCGTCCTCAAATTCCTGGCCAATGGCCCACCTAGAGTACTCCCACACCTCAGAATAGCTCTTATCCGTGACCTGCATGGACCATATATTCGGGAATCGGCAGCCGGCCGCGTGAAGCTCGGCTTTTCAGCGAATGGGACTAGTTACAAAGTGGGAAACCACTAGAAGTTATCGGCGACGCAGGCCCACTCCATCAGACTAACATCTAGAAGTTCTCGGCCGACGCAGGCCATCCATCAGACTTAACATCTAGAAATTCTCGGCCGACGCAGCCCATCTCCCATCAGACTTAAACCATCTAGAAGTTCTCGGCCGACGCAGGCCCATCTCCATCAGCTTAACCATCTAGAAGTTTCGGCCGACGCAGCCATCTCCCATCAGACTTAAACTCAGTCACCCGAACATTTGAACATACTGCCGTTCTGGTTCCAGATTTCTTCAGGCTTGTCAGCACACAAAATGAGTTTAAAAGTACAACACTTACCCTCTGGCCAATAAGAATAACGCATAGCATCAGCAGCAGCGACGGCAGCAGCGGTTGCGGCGTCATGTCGGCTACAGGCGGAAAATCCAGATCCGAAACCAGGACCGGTAGTAGTGGCTCCTACCAGGCAACAAATTTTGCGTTACTCCCGCCCGCCGTTAACATACAATCAACACAGTATTTCACTTGGTTCGAAATACATAATCAGTCCGTTCATAAATATGAAATATCATGCAACAAGACCCAGCGCGTGCTGTGCAACACATTTCGCTAGTTACGCAATTTTTCTCAGTGCACTCAGCCACGTGTCTTTCATTCAGTTCCGAATTGTTACGACTCTATTTCTGTTCAGGACAAGCGAGAGCCGTGTTGTTTCTCACCTAGGCCGGCAGCGTTGAGCGTCTGGCTGTAGCCATTCATGGTGGCCGAGATCTGCATGGATTGCACTGGCTGCAGCTGCAACATACATTCGCGTTACTACTGCCTCAACAAAAAATATCCATTGCATATATATGTATATTGTAAGACCTTGAAGACTATAATTATAAGTAACATCTGGCTGTATGTGCATCCATTCATGGTGACCTCCAGTGATTGCAGTCACACAGAAATACAGTCACACTTGTATCCCAACAAAAAACATCGATTGCGTATATTGGAAGACCTCGAATAACATAATTACAAATAATATATACCAAGTAACCCTGAATAACATAATTAGAAACAACAATACTGACCAGGCATAGACTAATCTGATAAACAAGTACTCCTCTGTAATGTAGTTGGCAACACGGTACATAAGGTATGTTGTGACTAATTAATTTTGGATGAAAATCAACTTAACTCCACTGGTGACATGCTATCTTCAGCACAAACATCACCTAAATATCAGTAGCCTACTAATCCACATTGATAAATTAAACCGTTTAATCCTCTTCTTGAGAGGAACATTTTTGTTATCATCTACAGTGGCTTAAGGCCCCCTAGCCAAATACCAGACTAGCACATTAAATTAGGCCACGACCACTTTCACATCCTTTAAAATTCATTATTCCCTGTAATACAGTTATTCGACGCCATACAGTCGGAGTTACTGGCAGCGTCGTTACGTAAATTACAAATAACACACGATCATTATACATCATGCCATATGAATCGTGATTATGATACCTGTGACTGAAGTTGGCTGTAAGGGTTGAAGCTTTGTGTGTGCGCCGTAGGGTTTGGGGCGCCACGTGTCTGGCACGGGGGGTACGGTGACTGCAGCTGCCATGCGGTGCTAAAACAAAACGTGTAAAAATCCTCCATCCAATCACTATTAAGTGGCCCTACAACTGAAAGTTATGAAGGAAAGTGTTTAAGTAAGGATGGGAAACAGTAATAACGAAATTTAAGTTGAAGGGTTAAATCACCGATATAATGCAAGCCCGCTCTTGCATGGAGTCATATCCACATACAGGATTTTCACCATATACGTTGTTCAAGTTCAAGACTGCGTAGAATTTAAACAGTCTGTACCTCCTCGCTTTTACAAGTATGTTCGCATCGTCATAATTTAAAAACCCCGTACTGTTTGAGCAAACCACACAGCAAAACATTCAAAATAATTTTATCCTTACCCTACATGTTTCGGCTCTAGACCAATCATCGGGAGTTCCGTTGCAAGATTTCATGAATTTGATAATCCAGTATACCGTGCATAAAATGTGTGCGCGCGCGTGTCTAAGTATACGGGCAAAGGTATAAGGCTCTAGAGCCGAAACTATTATTATTATTATTATTATTATTATTATTATCAGTCTGGCCTCTTTCTACCTACTCAGTGTAGGCGTAGAGGGTTATTATTGCACCTGATCTCACACACATACGGTAGGACTCCTCTAGACGAGGGATCGGCCCGCAGCAGAGACCTCTACCTGACAACACACAACATTCACAAGACACACATCCATGCCCCGGCGGGATTCGAACACGCAATCCCAACAAGTAAGAAGCCGCAGACGCACACCTTAGACGGCGCGGCCACTGGGATCGGTGAGCCGAAACATACTGGGTAAAAATAACAAAAAGAATCGGTTTATACTCTTCGTTGTATTCTTGATGGCCTGTCATTTACAAAATATGAGTGGGTAATACAATGATCATATCGGTGTAACTGATCACCAAACCCATCGTCCAAATCCCCAGCAGGCGACAGTGTTCCATTGAACTCACCTGGGGTCGTACCGCGTGTATGGTGGTGGATATGCTGACGGCGTTCCAAACAGGTTGCGTGTTCCCAGGGGCAACTGGTGGTGATGGTGGTGGGCTGGTGAGCGGAACCCCGAGGCGTCTCTGAACAGGGGCTTCGCGTAGGGTGTCGCGGTGCGGTACCGCTTCATGCGGCGCCGGCGACGGTAGTTACCCGTCTCAAACATATCCCCAGACTCCGGATCTGTGGAATATACAACTGCTTGATGTCCTACATTAATAGTTTCTGACGCTGAGTCTATTCATTGCGTGCTTCCTACAGCGATTTCGCTCTCAGACTGTTGAAACGAAATAGGATCTTGCTTCTGTAACAGCTTCCACGTACAGCACAGCGTGGATATGGAGGGTATTAAAATGGGCCGTGAACTATGGAATGTGGGCTTGAAGACTGGATTAAACTGGCTCAGGGCAGGAACCTGTAGAAGTGGGGCTTGTGAACACTAAGCAACTTCTCGCCTTCGTATAAATGACGGGGAATTTATTAATCAGCTGAGTGACTATCAGCTTGTAACCAAGAAAAGAATCATGTTTATAAAAAAAATGTGTGTAGTAGTGAAGGCCCCTGTTCTCATTCGATTCGTATGCTAACAATCCATTTTACAGTAAATGCCGCCATAAATGTCACCGAAAATGCCCTGATGTTGATGTTCCTAGCAAGTCGACGATCAGTGAAAAGGTTTTATAGTTGGGCATAAAGAAGAGTGGTGCCGTGGCTGTAGCAGCCGTGGGCCAGGCGGACACATTTTTTTAAAAGGAAGAGGATATGAAAGAATACAACAAATACCTGCACACCTGTATTCTTGTATCGAGATCAGAATGCAGGACAAAATCAAAACATGAAGACAGATAATACCCTTCGAAAGGGTGGAACAGTTGACATATTTGGGAAGGACCCTAACGAATGGAAATCCCATTAATGAAGAAATTAAGAGCAGATTGAAGCCGGGGAATGCTTGCCATCATTCGGTGCAGACTGTTTTGTCTTCCAGTTTGCTATCCAAAAATACAAAGATTAAGATATACAGAACTATAATTTTGCCTGGTGTTTTGTATGGGTGCAAAACTTGTTTTCTCTCACTGAGCGAGGAACAAAGGCTGAGGGTGTTCGAGAATAGGGTGCTGAGGAAGATATTTGGGCCTAAGAGGGACGAGGTAACAGGGAAGTGGAGAAGACTACATAACGAGGAACTTAATGCTCTGTACTCATCATCAAATATTATTCGGGTGATCAAATCGAGAAGAATGAGATGGGCGGGGTATGTAACACGTATGGGGGAGAGGAGAGGTGCAGACAGGATTTTGGTGGGGAGATCTGAGGGAAGGACCCATTTGGAAGACCCAGGCGTAGATTGGAGGATAATATTAAAATGGATCTTTAAGAAGTGGGATCGCGGCATGGACTGGATTGATCTGGCTCAGGATAGGGACAGGTGGCAAGCTCTTGTGAATGTGGTAATGAACTTCGGGCTCCATAAAATGCGGGGAATTTCTTGACTAGCTGAGGACCTGTCCGGAACTTCTTTTTTTTTAGACGGCACATTTAAAAGTTGCCCGAGGCAATTCGCTTAGCTGTATAGCTTACACGTAGATCTCGGAAGCACATCGCATGAAAACTACATATATCCGGTTCTGTTTGCACTTTTACCAGATAAAAAAGAAACAACATATCATTGTTTGCTAACTCTGCTGAAGAATTGGTGTGTGTTCTGGTCACCAAAAATTATAAAGGTTGATTTTGAAGTAGCGGTCATCAGTGCAATAAATAAAGCCTTTCCAGACTCAGTTATTACTGGCTGTAATTTTCATTTTAATCAGTGCCTGTGGAGACAAATACAAAATATTGTTCTTACGGTGGAATACAAAGAAGATGAACAAGTCCGAATAATTTGCAGAATTTGTACTGCTTTGGCATACCAACCTATCGACGAAGTAGAAGAAAGTTGGCTTATGATCATGGAAAGTGTTCCACAGAATGAGAAATTAAACTTATTTCTCGATTACTTTGTCGAGCAATGGATGGAGAATCAGAATGTTCCCATCGAGATGTGGAACATACATCAGCATCGGCATAGGACCAACATTATAGGAAAGCAACAGCCTAATGTTTTTCTGCTGGTACAGAAATTAAAAGAAGAAGCAGAGTTGGTATCTTGGCAAATGAAATCAAAGGAACTTGGACTGGCTGGCCAGAAACGAAAAAAGACGTAAAACAAGATGAGAATTTAAAGAATTATTGCAGAATATGACAAATCAAATGATCTGTACAAATGTCTCAAAGCGTTACGCTATATAAATACATTTGCATAATGTGTTAATGCCAGCTTGTGTGACAAGACTTATGGTCTGCAGTTATTGTGTATGGGAATAATTGTAAATAATGAAAGAAAAATGTGTTAATTCCAACTTGTGTGACGAAGATGTATAGTCTGCAGTTATTGTATATAAATATGAAATAATGAACATATTATATGAGTTACTGACTGACAAACGCTTCTTCTTGTCTGCACGGTGTAATGAAGACATTGCCTAGTCCCAAGTCTGGGGGAAAAAAAATGTGTGAGGGAAAGTTTGCAGATAATGGACTTGTGCAACTTGCATAACCTTAGTATTCTTATGTTATTCATGTAGCAGATAAAAAGGGATCAGTTTCACTGTCCGCCTGAACCACGGTAATTTAAATCTGTCCGCCTGTGCCACGATTTTAGCTTGTACGCCTGAACCACGGCCGCCTCGCCCACGATACGGAGAACAGAAGCACTGTGACAGGCTTTTCTCCAAGCAATTCTGTATTCCTAGATCAGTATCGGTCCATCAATGC
This sequence comes from Reticulitermes speratus, assembly GCA_021186555.1. Taxonomy (NCBI): domain Eukaryota; kingdom Metazoa; phylum Arthropoda; class Insecta; order Blattodea; family Rhinotermitidae; genus Reticulitermes; species Reticulitermes speratus. Next base: position 16,523,491 of record JAJKFL010000330.1, read on the forward strand.
TCCATATTCAATCACCACCCCTGTTATATGATGTTAGTACTAACAAGCAGACCTACAACTCCAGTGAAAGCATACCTAGCTTCCAGTAGCTTCCTTTGTGTCCACCGCCGTCCTCTCGCGGTACCCTGATGAAGCAGTCGTTAAGAGAAAGATTGTGGCGGATCGAGTTTTGCCAGTTCTTCTTCGTGCGTTCGAAGTACGGGAATTTGGTCTTGATGTACGCATAGATTTCTGCCAATGTTGCCTTCCCGTGGGCGCTGTTTTGTATCGCCATCGTTATCAGGGCTACATATGAAAATGGCGGTTTCGGATCCGAGTCGGCGTCGGTTGTCGAATTCGTCGCAGTCGTTGAGGCGGTCGTGGAACCCTGCTGTGTTTGGGAGGTAGACCCAGTGGTGCCGTTGGACCCACCAGCAACGCCCGCACTGCTGCCTGTGCTATCATAACACACACAAACTTAGTGCACGGCCCTGCTTATCCTTTCATTCTCCCTCCCTCTCTCTCCTGATCTGCCACTATGTCACACAACTCGCAACACCAACAGACATAAGGCTTACTTAAAAGTACAAGATAAAAGTCATCCCATGACATGTCTGTGCAGACACAGTGGAGGCGGAGGTATACTTCCAAACTCGGTGCTACAAGGGGATGGGTGGTCAGCATGAAGCCCCGCCCGCTTTACCCCCGGGAAAGACCCGTTACCCACTGCAGGAAGCTGGGTTGGCCTCGGGGTCGGTTTGGACGGGCACGTAAAATCTCGCCCTCACCGGGATTCGATCCAACGTCTGGCCAGTAGCAAGTCTACGCTATCCTGGTCACCAATTATAACTAAGGGTTAAAATTTATTGCACATATAGGCGTATGAAACAAAATTAGACTAAATTCACCCAACAGTGTTTACCGTTATAACAGACCATTTCTAAGGATTAGCAACAGGGTTGGCAGTACTTCATCACTTTTATTTACATATGTGTGGTGTAACTTTTCAGACCACAACGGAACGAGCGGTCGAATTCGCCGCTGAACAACCACAACTGAAATTTACCTACGAGATAAACCCATCCCAAAATTTGGAAGTTGTAAATGGTAATGCGGTTGCCTAGTAACCAGGTTTAAATCTTAGGCAATGAATGAAGTTGAAGGAGACACTCTCTGTGAGTCGGTCATTCCGCTGCGGAATTAATCTGTAAACATAAAGTGAAGAGCATTACAGGTGTCACGCAATGCCTGATAATACAGAGTGTATCTTTAATCAACGTACTGCGCGTAGGGGAAATACGAGCTGACTTATGCAAGACCAGCCTGCCGAGTATTGCCTAGACATGCCAGCGATGGAATGTGACGCATGCCTTATGTTGTGTCTCATACAGAGCAGTACAGGGCGTGTTCGGAAGGTTTTCTCTGGAACACTTATGGAACGTATGCGTAATGGAGAACATGTCATGCGTCAACTGCCGTATAAGAGAAAGGACAGAAAAGTTAAAACATTTCGAAAGACAGCTTCAGTGTTCGAAGGAAAGAAAATATGAAAACATTATGTTGTAACTGCAGTGACATGCCAAAATACTCGACTCACAGGTCAACGAAACTTTTAAAAGTACGCCCACATAAAATTAGACTCGTACAGCAAACCTTTCACCTAGAGTGGAAACAAGATGCCGGTACTGTAGGTGGTTTCAACAATCGGTAGCCAATGGTCTTCCTGCTGTGGAACTCGTGTGTCTCTCGGACGGAGTTTTGTTTACGTTACATGGAGATGTAAACAGCCACAATAACAGATACTGTATTCCGAAAATCCCCCCCCCCCCCCCCCCCGACACAATTCATGTTTTTAGTTTGCTTAACCCTGAAGTCGGAGTCACGTGTCCTGCGCAAAACCACAGGGCCCGCTGTTTCGGAAATACAAATTATTATTGATACATTTTATATGTTCATACCGTGCAATGTCCATAACCAAATTACACAATACTCAGTCCTACAAAAATGCACTTTATTGCCTTCAGATATTCTGTATTATAGACTAATACCTTGTACATCAGTCCAACATGTTTCGATCCCTTATGGGATCATCATCCGAATCCCTGATGATGATCCCATGAGGGATCGAAACATGTTGGACTGATGTAATATATAACATCCTAAAGCAACAAGTGTATTTTTGTAGGACTGAATACTGTGTAATCTTATGATACGTTCTGCTAATTCTGACGTCATTCTTCAGAAAATTGTGGCCTCGTATATCTACAGATTTAAATGCGTGCGATTGTTATTTATGGGGGACGGCGAAAGAGAGAATTTATTTGAACAACCCACAATAATTGCAAGAACTAAAACATAGAATTCGAAGGGAAATTGCCAATATTTGAAGATATTAGCCCAGTCGTGTGTCGAGAAATATTTTCAGCATGTTCTGGGGCCTTTCTATATGAGTAAGCTGGAGGTCAAGGCTTCGAGACTCGTCTATGAAATAAGGTTAAGTTTAACGGCAAGCTGGATAGTACTAGAAACTATCGGCGGAGGCAGGCCTCGTATGCTATAAAGCTCCCGCAACAGTTGCCGCTCAGTGACCCCAGATTAAAGATACGCTATGTATTAATCAGCAAATTGTATACAATAAGGTATCATTATCAGTGGGTAACAACCCGAAAAACAGCGGTAAATGAGGATCTCATTATTCTTGTAAACATGTTAAACTGTGGTTACATTTATTACGCGTGTGCCTGTACACCGCCTGTTATAAATTCGTTCCAATAAACACGTAACAGAAGGCTTTTCATCAGGGAGTACAAATTTGACAACTGATCCGTGGCAACCACAACAATTTCAGCATATCGAACGGTATGTCAGTAATACAATTTGAAAAGTTTAGGGTTGTCGCCTGACGTGAAGGTAAGAAGCACAAGTGAGCTCTTATAACAATATGGATACAGGACAAACGTTGCTGTTTGGATCACCAAGGGGACAATTTCCACATTTCGTGGGATGAAGGACTATTTGGAGCTCATATATTAGGAGAATCATCAGATGCACCAGATTTTGTTGGCGACATCCTCCAGATGACGCTGAGTAGCTGCCAAGGCCTGCTGGAGTGTCTGGTGATGGTTGAGGTACGTTTCATCCTTGATTGGTGTCAAAAGCGGTGGTGGCTGCCCCGTCTCAGACGTCTGGTGGTCGTAGGCGGACACTGCGAAGGCAAATGCATGTGGTCAGTGTTGTGATACAAGGAAGTTCAGTAAAATGCTGACACGTAGCTGTTCTTGTTCCTGACTACGTGACAGCATAAAGTTTCATGCTGTCACTAGCAGCTACCAGTGGGTCCTATCCTAATTACAGTTCAGTCCAAACAAAAGTTTTCGCACAGCCATTGTAATGACGGTTCCGTATTTTTGGGTGATCGATTCCTCATGTTTGACATGAACAGACTGCCTTTATATTCGAGGGTCAAGGCCGGGAATTACGCGGTGACGCTGTGTCACACCCCAGAAACACGCACTCCTCAACCACACCTCGGTGAAAACCTCCACTCGCAACGCCTGTAATGTTATAATGACCTGTCTTGACATTTACTGCGAACTGTCCAGAAAACAAACCGCATCTCCATCATGATGCTTAGGAGAACAAGTATATTTGTGCATGTACTCGATTAACTTTTTAAGGCCTAGCGGGTACTTTATGTAGCACCTGGTTCAACATTGAAAAATTCTGCATTTGACATCGCGTTTATGTGTTTTGTACGGATCTCAGATCACACAGCAACGTTTACCTTACACATCATTAAGTGATTGATTTTTATAACAGAGACGATGTGTGTTTACTGCGCGGTACGAACCGAGTCCTTATATAAAACAGATTACGTTTCGTCTTTACAGGGTTTAGCGGTCTGTTTTGGAAACAAGCAACCCCCCGATGAACTGCCCCTAAAACGTGCTCTTTTTAGTTAAAGCATGCGGCACGCAGTTGCAACTGCCCTAATAAGGAACGCAATTCATCTACGATGTTTACCAGCTATTAATTTTACGCACTTCTTGCGTCACGCATGCGTGCTACACTTTTCATCCGTCACCTCCTTCTCAATGAAAATATTCACTCAGCCTATGTAGAAATCAGAATAGCGTAGTCGGTTTAAGGCTTGCAAGTAGGCTACGGTTTGAACAACCGAGGAAACGTGGTTCGATTCTCGGCAGGAGCAAGAGATGGTTCTCTTCTCCAAATCATCTAGACGGGTACTAGTGTCCATCCAGCCTCCTACTGAATGGGTAATGGGGGAGTTAAAATGAATGAAGCTACAATTACATTCCACCTTATGCCTTCATGACGTAAGCAGGCAAAACTTTATCTTTACCTTCTCTATGCCTATACGGTAAACTTCTTCCCTTGAATAAAGACAAATAAGCTATGCGATTGTACATCACATCAAATGTCTGAAACAAATGCGCAGATCTTAACGAGATCTAACTGTATATTGTGTCTAAGTTAATTCACACACAGCCAGCTGTTCCTTCAAGAAACCTGTTAAAATTGTGATTTCATCTCTATGTAAATGTGGGGTTTTACTGAAAGACACTGCAACAGCTCACATCTCAAACAAACCACTGCCAGCACCTTTTTTAAATATAAGTACAAACCTCACTTGCTGCAGTGCATGAAACTAAAAAGCCTGGACACCACTCACGGCAAACTGAAACAGCGGCTGTACCTGCTGCCATGCAACAGTGTACTAATATGGAGTGATGCGTGGGGCCATCTGAAAAAATATACCTATGTGGCCCCTACTAAACTGAGGGGCTAGACGATCATTACACGTCAATGGCGCATTAATATGCGTAATTTACTGGAATCATAGATTAATACTGAAAGAGTAATGACGGTATGGGCTGACTGAGTCAATGATAAGTAGACATACCTCGTGAATCGCAGGCCTGTATTTCAAAAGGCCTCGTTCTATAATATTAATAAATTACGGGTACTAATTGTTGTAGAAAGACAACTTATGTGAACACATGTAGGCCATCGTAGTTCATTTCGTTCCCAGGCAATGACACACAACGTAATCCTCCAACCATGTGGACCCCATTTCTTTAAATAAACAAATTGAAATAAAAGAGAAAAATTATTCAAAACATACAGAAATAAAGATGATTATAACGCTAATATTTACTAACTGACTTTTAAATCAACCAAGAGGACGATTAATTTTCTCAGATAATTAAACGACATATGTATAACTCATAAATAAAAATGTCAACCAACAAATAAACGCTGAAAAGTATTCACTGGGTTACGGTTTGCTATTTAACATGAATTGGAGCCCATTTTAACAAATAAAATAACCAGGAAAAAGGGTGTGAGGTGAAGGAATACGTTTTTTTGGTGGGCTCAAAATATGAATCTGTTTTTCTTGTAGAAACTAACACTGTAACTGTCGATTTACCCTCACAGAACTTAATGTAACTGAAACAAAAACCAACGATAATACTGCAATGTTACAGATAGGTATAAGGGAGGAGAAAAAATAGGGAGCAATTTCTGCGTCTCAAACAAAAGAACAAAGCAAGGAAAAGAAAACAACTCAGAGTGGAAGAGAGACAAAAAATGGTGATGGGGAGAAAGTTGTAACGAAAAAAAAGTGGAACGTAAGCAAAACATCGAGTCTCATGTTACGGTTGTTGACGAGACGTGATAGCTTTTGTTTATAAAGTGGCCTGTGTATACATGGAGCTGCAGCAGCAGCACCGGGATCGATTTCTAGTCACTGCTAATTGAGTATAATTGACACAGATGAGCGGACAATGGTTTGTAAACACTTCAGCCTTGCTGAATCAGTTCAAAACTGAACAGGCATAATGTTGCCAATAAACTTATTACTTTATCCAAATGAAAAAAAAAAATTAAACACCTTCCTGTAAAATATTACACCTCCCTGGCCTGATCTCGCTTTGACATTCGATTTGCGCTGAACGAAACAATAATTAAGTTTTAAAACCAGCAGCAATAAATCCAGATCCTTGTTCTGTGTGCCGCATAATTGCCACCGGTTCACACTCTTGTAGAGGGTGAATTCAGTAGCCACATACGATTAATAATGGCGCCATCACACTAAAATACGCTTTTATAAATAACGTCCACAGGCATGCCAGTGACTTACAAACACTTGCTTGCTTGGTTGCCGCAGGTCTGCTGGTTCGAATCTTACTGAAGGCAGAGTGGTATTTAACAACACGTCAGCTTCGTAATGAACAAAGTCATGACAGGAAATGAACATGAAGAACAACTTGAAATGAAGAAGAACAACAACTAGGATGCGTACGTTACTTTTAGGTAGTGACAAGAGCTAAGCTAATACTGAATACTGCTGAAACGAGAAAAACATACAAAATTTTAATGCAGAAAATGTAAAGAAATGTAACACAATTTGAAGATAAATACGTCTGGTTCCTCCGAAACGGTACAAAACTACACGGTGTCATGTAACAGAATATCTCAATGTGAATTACGAGTACTGTGAGCTATGAAAGTCGATCACACAGAAGTAGCTCAGAATATATTTTCATTGCTGATTTCCTTCTTAATGGTGCTGAGTCCTCGCATTCCAACACCAGTGCCTGAATTGGGTTCAACAGCATACTGACTGACTGACTGACTGACTGCCTGACTGACTGCTGTGGAAGGTCATTAGGACCGGGAGAGATTTACAACAGGGTAGATGTGTATCAGGTTACAACCACCAGTCTTAGGATAAACTGCATTTTGAGACAAAGGTTCGACACACACACACCAATTTGTTATTGTTCCGCAAGACAATAACCAAAATACCATCTAGAGCAGTGGGATCTTTAAACAGAACATAACTGTGTTGGCAATATAATGGCCACGAATTAAGAATGTACTTCACAAAATTTAAATCTTGTAGGCTGCTAACAATATACACAGCGTCACAACCAAGGAGACAATAATCTGCTGGCATGAACTTTCACCTCTTCGTCTCCAAGTCAGCCACGAAAATACATTTTTTTCCAATGACTCGACAGCCCCTAAGGAGCGTAGGCCTCCTCATTTTTCGAGGTTTCACGATCACACGTTTTAGACACACCACACTCGGTAGGACTCCTCTGGACGAGTGACCAGCACGTCGCAGAGACCTCTACCTGAGAAGACACAACACTCACAAGAGACAGACATCCATGCTCCCGGTGGGATTCGAACCCACAATCGCAGCAAGCGGGCGGCCGTAGACCCACGCCTTAGACCGCGGGGCCACTGGGATCGGCCCAAAATACATTAACATACAAAAATTTCAAGTGACTGCAATAGTTTCACCGTCTAGCACCCCGTTCCGTATATCATCCAACACGAAGGAGCTAGAACTTATCAGAACGATAATTTAAACAGAAATTGTTTTCATCCGTTCATCTTCATAGTCCGAAGATGCAAGGGCTCCATCATACTGAGGGGTTTTACTATTTCCCTGAAACGCCACAGATAAATCAAGGACAGCGCCCAACCGCCTTTTCTTACAATTTCTTTGACTCACCTAAAAATTTCCCCATCCATAGGCCCATATAATGTCTTACTCTGTATCCTCGGCATTGGATGGCACAAAATTATTATATTCACTACCCGTGGTACGTACTCAAAAGAGCCTATCAACTAACTCCGTGAAGCAAAGCCACAGCTGGGGATGGAATTCCCCCCACATCATAGAATCTGAACGTTCATTACCGTATTCACAACATCCTGTCACTTGCTCATATCCTGAGCCAGATAAATCCAGTCGAAGCCATTCCATCCACTTTCTGTAACATTCATTTCAATATTCCTGACCCATCTACGCCTAGCCATCCACGTGACTTCTTTTGTTCAGGTTTCTCCACTAAGACCGTCGCAGACTATACATGTACCTCAAGCCCCGCCCATCTCATCCTCCTCGATTTGACCACCCTAATAATATGTGGTGAAAAGTACATCAGAAATACAGAAAACCAGTCCTTTATGAGCTGCCTCCTCTCTCCCAGCAAGAAGGAAAAACATTTTGAAAGTCCGCTCTAAAATACGTACACAAATTGTTTATGGCCAGCGCAATCAGAAACAAGAACAACAGGCGTACTGCGAATCAGGAGGTTGCAGTAGGTCTACGTATATTTACCAAATGCGCTTTTGCATTTTAAATCCTCTTTGTCCGTAGCAGATCTATGACATCACACCGAGTCAAGAGTGCCGTTAAACACTAGTCCTACAGCAAGTTTTTTGAAAGAACAGCCTCTTCTTGAGAGAAAATAACTGATCGTGTAAATCAGGGCACACAGGTACCAAAATGAAATTCCCATCCTGAGCAAAGTTAATCGAAATGAGATCAGGTCGTTAGTTGTTCACCTGATTCACCGGTTATGAATCGCAGCACAGTAGTGTTAATGTGCAGTAACATTCAACCGGCGTTCTGCGGCTTAGTTCGTTGGTGCGCGTGATAAATCAGGTGTTAAAGTTAATAATAATATTCCCATGACGTATATTTTTGCCGCGCATTAATCGCCATGCTTCGACTTAACTCAGAATACACATAACTGTAGCCTTACAATCAACCTGTCGAGATGTTTGTGTTCTCTTTAAATCATGTGGCTGTCTTAGGATTTTACAGACAACTGAAACTTTATATTCAACAATATACAATAGTCATCCTAATATTAGTATTAACGGTCACTTACCCTTAATCATTAAACGAAGCTTCTTCCCTCCTGAATTAATAAGTTACATATATATATAAAGATAAAGGTTCACCCTAGAACAAGCCATGAAGGCCCAGAGGAGGAGTAGAGGTATAGCTCTACTCTTTCTTTAACCTCGACGCTAGATGGGGATGGGTGGTCAACGCCACTCCCCGGCCGCTTTACCCATGGAATGACCCGGTACCCATTCTACAGAAGGCTGGGGCCCCAGGGCCAGTCTGAACGATGTATATAAATGTATATTTAATTGAAATATAACTGAACATGCTGCTACAACGGTCCAGAGCAAGAAGGTACAAGCACTGCTATGCTACGCAGACATTTCCACACTGTTCCCGACTAGACAATTACAGTAGAACAGTACTAGACGTTTGGAAGACGAACGTGTGACTTCATTTATTGGGCCTGCCCGCATTATTGCGGAAATCGTCTATTACCTTCGTCTTGTCCGCATGTATCAGCGCCGTTCCCACTGGACGGATTTAAGTGTAATTCGATATTGGGACCCTTTATGAAACTCTGTCGAGAAGTGCCAAATTTGGTCACAATCCGCAAACATATCGGACACTTTACATGACGACTTAAGTAGGTTTTACTGTCGCCGGCGACATTAAGTCGCGATAAAATGCTCTCTTCGAGTGAAAGGGTATCAGGCTGTTACGATAGCCGAGGAGGTATAAATGTTACGCGAACGCGCCACAATGTTACAGATGTACACTGCGTGTCTTGCTTCATATCCCTTGGTCCGTACGAATTTTAACGCCTTGATACGCATGAATTTTAACTGCGAATTTGCAATAAGGTCTACTGGATTTTAATACCATACAAAGGCACTGCTTTCTACATAACAAAACATTAACGGAATGTCTATTGAAAATTCAATGGAAACTCTGACATCTCCCACCTCTCCATGCGGTTTATACAACAACCCTTCCACTGATCCATTTCCACATATTGGGCTTCGGGAACACTTTGAACTGACGAGTTCACTATACACAGAACGAAATTTCGGGAATGAGTACTAAATCAATAGCAAATAATAATAATAATAATAATAATTGCTACAGTACACGCTCTAACAACGCGCAGCCAATTAGAAGATCAGCATGAACACACGAATACACAAACACAGACACATGGCACAATTAAGCAAAGAAAACCAAACAATAACAGATAAGGTAAGTGCGAGTACTGACTCAATATCCTACTAAAACTGTATCATTTTCTAACACAATTCTAATAAAAAGACAAGAGTCTGCAATTTGTGACCAGTTTCAGTCAATTAATATAAAATGTGTTTTACAAGAGTAACTGGCTTTCTAAACATGTCTCCCGCCCTGTAGACCAGCTTGTGGCTTTAATGCACCTAACCGAAGGGCAGTTCTTGTAATTATTTATTACTATTAATTATTATTTTATTATTATTATTGTGTCTACAGCACAGAAATACTGATGTAATTCAAGTTGTCCTCTAAGCGCGCACCGAATAGCCTGTTTCAAACAATATAAACACAGTTTGATAGAATGAACAAACCTGATTTATTGTCTACATCGGTCTTACCCAAACTGTTTTGTTCGTGAACCCCTTTTGGCTTCGAAAAATAACCACGCATCCTCACATCCTTGTTCACGTAAATATGGAGTGTCCGGATGATTTTTGTTTCATGGCATCACAGCCCCCAGTAGGCCAGGGCCAGGGCCTCCTCATTATCGAGGCTTCACGATCACACTCGGTAGGACTCCTCTGGACAAGACACAACACTCACAAGACAGAGACATCCATGCTCCCGGCGGGATTCGAACCCGCAATCCCAGAAAGCGAGTGGCCGCAGACCCACGCCTTAGACTGCGCGGCCACTGGGATCGGCGTCCGGACGACAGGCATCCAAAATTAAATTTCATATCTCAGAATTGATTTTAGATAGCTACGAATACATACTAGTGCCATACGTAACAATGCTTTACATGATTTTACCTTAATTAAACTGATTGCCGTGCGCTTCTTGGGTATAAGGGTTTTGTTAATTAGGTACTCTAACGATCATACGAAATAAGCATATCGACAATTACAGCCGTTCCACGATTACTTTTAACAAAATATTATTTCTTGAATTTAAAAAATAAGTAAACGTCAAAGTAGCTATTACAGAAATGTATCCACGGATCTCCTGGGAACTGGTCACGGATCCTTTCCGATCCGCGAGTACACTTTTGGAACCACTGGTCTAGAGCTTTTTTTTTTTTCTGTTATCGACATTGTTACCAACCGAAAAATTCATTCCAATGTCTGCGGCCATATGGTGCCTACTGCTAATGTAGCTGATGTTTTAATTTGGTGTCCACGGAAAACAATGACAAACCGAGAATTAACCAACACACTGCTCATTGTGTAAGAACGGTCAGACGCCCTGGTAACAAATACACTGTACTGTATAAATACTGTATAATGTGGACTACGTGGATTCTCGGAAAACGCGCTGCTGCTTTACTGGGTCATGGATCAGGAAAGGTTAATAACCACAGTTACAAAACATCAGGCTGCAATATAATATTGTGGACGCCGTACCTCCGTCTGTCAGAGTACACAACAAACAGCAGGGTGTGTGTAGAAAACTCAGCCAATTGAGCATTGCTAATTGTAGCCGTGTTACTGACGAGTGCATTATATGCTTGCTGGCACTTTTCAATTGTGTTTATTTTACGTTCAGCTCAGATAATAAGAGTAAAGAAATTCTTAAAACGTAACTGCAGAACTGTACGGGTGGCTACGTAATGCCTTCTGATGCTTGCATCCCCACCAGCTATGTAACAACGTAGGAAATGCACATACAACGTAACAATGAAAAGCATTCGCGAAACCACTGTTGCCGTTGAAATGTAGTAAGTATAAAACATTCTGAGTCTGCCTCTGTAGCCTTAGTTATCCAGCATGCAAAACGCATACGCGGTATTGTATTGTCATCTGTGGCCTGTCCGGATCTACCATATTTCCCCACATTATCTCATAAACGGTACGATTTTCGGGAAAAGGTTATATAACATAAGATGTGTTTTGATTTTCTCTGCAACTTTTGTCTGAACCGTTTCTCATCTTAAGAAGAATTCAGCGATATAAATAAATGTACATACGTCTTCATGTAAATACCCGCTATTCTTGTCAGATTCTAATGACATTTGAATTTCCTTGACAGATTTTTGAAAAATATTCAAACATCAAATTTCATGAAAATCCGTCTATTGGGAGCCGAGTTGTTCCATGTGGACAGACATTACGAAGCTAACAGTCGCTTTTCTCAGTTTTGCAAACGCGCCTTAAAAAACGAAAAACCCCTGGAAATAATAGGTGATTTAAGCGTAAAGAAATCACACAGAAGATCTGTAACCATCAAACCTTACTTAGAATGGCTTGATGTATTAATCATACCCATCACCTCGCCTTTTAACCTCCAGAATGAGCCTGAGACGCGCCACGCAGAGCGAACCCACTCGGCAGTAGAACTCCGAACAAGAGTTCGTGCACGTAGGCAGGCTGACTAGTCACGGATGAAACAACGCACTGTCAATCAGAATTTGCAGTACATATACTGGGCACCAAATGCCGAATCTTACTAAGTACGTCATACACAAAACTGCTGAAATGCCACTCGAGTTTCGTACAAAGTATGGTTCACTGACAGGCACAGACCAGAACGCATTTAGCCAGACAATTTGACCATCACTATGTGAACAATTTCTGAAGTGGCACATAAGCGGACGGAACGACCTCCCCGTAGTAACCCGTTCGCTTTGTGTGCTCTGTGTAACTGACAATAAACTCCAGTTGCTAGAAAACAAACCAAGGAACTTCAAGCCCTTTGCGGATTATCCGCTAAAATCAGTCCATAATAAGAAGTATAACGTGCAGTTGAAAGGGTCTCCTTAAACAACCAAAAAAATTAAGCCTTACTTCACAACGGAACTAACGAGTATAAAAATATTATTTCTAACACGTTAATCTAAAAGTAATCGCATTACAATCTGTTACACTTGCTCGGAAGCGGTGTGACCCACGTTCTGTCCTCCTGTCCCACTGTTCGTGCATCAGACTGTCCCACTAATGGGCCATCAGTCGATCGGCGGATGAAATTTCAACTAGATATTAACCTCATCCCACTTCACCTTAGTTAAAAGTGCGCCCGGGGGTTGTAACCCCGCACCAGCCTGCACTCCCGCTCCGGGCTCTAGGCTAATACAGTGCACACCGGCTGGGAGGGCGCCTAGCTCGGTACTGTTTCCGAACTAGCCTACACTATTGTTCAGTTACTTGCGCGACAGGTTCCTTTTTGCAATGTTTACTTAATCTCTTAACTGCTGACCTTCCTTCCATTAATTTCACTATCCCCATCGAATTTTATAATTAGCTTTCCACTCAATTTTCACTTTTTCAAAAAAATATCAGTTCCATTTACCTCGCAACACTGCAAGGTACACGTCGGCGTGTAAAACTGCACAAAAATATTTGATACTATATTATAATCCTAATTATAATCCTCAACCTTCAGAACGCTATAAAGACAAACTAATCCAAATTACATTTTTCAACGAGATCTGCGCTCTTCTGGGATATTACGCGGCGTCGTGTGGTAATTGTTTACCGACGTTTCGGGACAACTATCGGTCCCATCTTCAAGGGTCACAAGTCCGAGGAGAAAAGAAAGCCGGCACCGTGACGTAGATTCTATATGCCAAGGGACCGATACGGTGTCCCGAAACGTCGGTAAACAATTACCACACGACGCCGGGTAATATCCCAGAAGAGCGCAGATCTCATCACCATCGCGGCGGACGCCTAAAATCTACGTTTCTTCAACTTCAGTTCCCACCTAATAAAAGCACACTGGTGTCCATTATAATCACCTGTACGAAAATAATCGCTGTTTACTGCGAGAATCACAAGAAACACTTAAGTACACTCTGGGGGGACAATGCAGTGTTTTGGTCTTACATAACGCAAACATTAGACTTGCAAGGCTTACTTATGTCTCTAGGACAATTTGTCCAGATTTTTAAAATGGCCATCAACTCACCCAATTCACAGGTCGTCTATTACGGACTCATGTGAGATACCATAGCACACTCATGTGAACTTGTGTGCACAATGAATGTCGGAAAGTCAAAATTGTGAACGATATGAACTGACTGATGTGTGATTGGAAATACAATGGGCATATTGCAGTAAATAAAAGTGTCTTTGACAGATCATATGGAAGAGCGGCTTGCTTTGTTTACTTTTTAAAGAAACTATTACAATACGAAGCCGATCCAGTGGCCGCGCTGTCTACGGCGTGGGTCTTCGGCCGCTCACTTACTGGGATTGTGAGTTCGAATCCCGCCGGGGGCATGGATGTCTGTCTCTTGTGAGTAGAGGTCTCTGCGACGGGCTGGTCCCTCGGCCAGAGAGTCTACCGAGTGTGGTGTGTCTAAAAGTGTGATGGTGAAGCCTCAAAAAATGAGGCAGCCTAGGCCCCCAAGGGGCTGTCGAGCCATTTAAAAAAATGTAAAATACGAATAATTTCCATTATACTTAGGATGCACTCTAATAGATCTATGAACGCATTTGTAAGACTTTGTGGAGGAAATGTTAGATTTTTTAAAACTTTTACCCTTTTAACCACCTGCACATCAAAACGCACGTAGGAAAACACCCCTAGAAATTCATTTTATATATTCAGGCATCAAGAATATTTACTGCATTTTCAACACAAGTTGCAGATCGGTTTTATTTTCCACCACAAAATGCGGTTTACTTCATAATTTTATCTTTTTCAGTTCAAATAAAACGTTTTCCATAAACCTTGCGCTAAAATTTAATACACATCCGGAAGGATAAAGGCACAGCGTACAATCACCCGTTACAAAACTCGGAACATGCATTTCGTCCTCAAAGTGGCTACGTAACTCCCAGATGTAACATTAGTAATTTCCCAAGCAGGATTATCTGGTTGGCCTTTGTAATAGATAAGTCTTCTCTTTCAAAGGCGTTTCCTGTAAGGGCTATCAAGATCGGTGGTTACTGAGTCGGCAAAAATGACGCAACAGCGTTCGTGAAATACTGCGTGCATTCGCTAAAATATTCCGAAGAAACAACGCACAAGTTCGGTCAGTCCACAGGTTCGATCCACTGACCCATATTTTGTTTCCGTGCGTCCCTTCAGCTGCTCCATACGGCACGTTACCAACAAGAATTGCCTGATACATCAGACACGTGACACAACACGGGGTCTAGTCAGCGCATTGCTGCCGTTCTGACGTAACAACCTTATTACACCACCACAACTGGGTTTCATTGTTGCTACGTTCATAGGACATGCATTTTGACGTAAGTCTTATCAATTCAGTTCTTCCGTTTATACATGCAATAATGCATCAGTACAATACGGTATGGCTTGTTACCTCTGTCATGGTGGTGTCATGTGTACGTGGAACTGCAGCCTGTAACAAGCACATTCCCCCGGATAATGCACGAATGGATATGGAGCACTGGCGCAATGAGAACTGACAGGTCAAACGGGAAGTTCTCGGCCAAAAACGGCTCCTAGTGTCAGTGTGTCCATCATAAATCCCACACAAACTTACACGGGAGCTAATTTGGTCCTTTATATTTTTTGTTAAGAAACTGGCAAATGACCGCCTTGGCTACATGTCCAATAATAGCAATAGCAGTGCCAGTTGTACAGAAACAGTTACACAAGAACTCTCTTTCTGGAGGTGAACTGACGTCTTTAGGTCACTCGGCTTCACCAAAACCCTGTAAAATGGCGTAGGCCTACTAAATGCTCAATTCCCTTCTTCCTGAACCAGAAAACAAGCCTGGGATCATTTGCAGACGGAATCAGCATGGTCAGTTTACTCGTTAAGCAGGTCAAAGTAGGCATATTCCCTCACAAACGCACTTAACCATACATCTGAAATCTGGAGGAAGAAAGAATGGACAAAGAAAAGAGATGTGTAAGGGACGAAAAAAGTTGCCTAAGAAAGAAGTCCGTCGCCTGCTGTGTCGTCTACATGGAAAGGAAATAACACAGAATGGAGTGACAGTATAAAGTAAGATATCGCACCCAGCGGTCTACCTGTATTTCTTCGGACTGCTAGATAGCACCTACGGTCCGCAGCAATTTGCTTCAACATAATCAGCACGTTTACAGAACTAGCTTATTTCAACCTGTAGTGTGAAACACGCCCATATTAGCATAAAAGATGATTTAAACAATACCGCAAACACAGCGTGCGGTAAGTTGGTAAGCCTGTTACCCTTAATCGGCAGTTAAAGGCCTAGGTACAGCAGCAGCCATGCTCTCGAGGTCGAGCGAAACTGATGTTTAAATCTTGCTGCTCTATACAGCAGCCAGCCATAAAGTCTGTCATAAAGAGATTTACAGCCATCCACTGCTGTAACGAGCCAGGTTCGAGCTCCGTTAGATCGGAAATTCGCTGTAGGTGCATGTTATCCTTGCGATGACATTTCATTCCACGCTTCAGCTCTCTCCCTTTCCTTACAACCCTACTCATTTCAACAGAATTCAGTACTACAGACAGCTGCACCAACTCTGTGGTAGCACAACCCGCGATTTGAACATCGCTAATACCAAAACCAAAACTAAACAGGCTACGGCCCTAACTACAGTACTTCTCTCCACCCTTCTCCCTCACAATGTACTTCCTTAGGTTGCATCTGAAATGTTAACCTCTCGTCTCCTCGGTGTTCCAAGCGCGTTTCCTCAACGAAATTTTGTAATTGATTCGTGTTTCCCATCATAGCTACACGTCCGGCCCATCACTAAACTCTTGATTTCATCCACATAACGAACCACAAAACTCTCCCTTATTTAATAAAGCTCGTGTTTAAACAATTTCATGACAACTGTAATTAGTACAGACCTTGGTCACGTTCTGTCCTGAAGTAAGGGCCAGTCATAATCAATCTTGCGTGCTGAGCGGTCAAAACCAGGGAAAAAAATTCAGGGTCACACAACCGACCTAAAAGACCTCATGCATCATCAAAACATAGGCTTAATTAATAACACAAAATTTTCCATGGCCTATAGGCCAAGTTCTGGGCCTTCTAATCTGATTACATCTCAGACCAATTGCAGTCGGTCTAAGTCCTATTTTATAAGGCCGAGCTCTCCAATCACAGTCAAACAGCAGGCCTCTCTAGTTCCGTGCCGTGAAGATGCACACGTGGCATGCTGATCACGCTGCACGGCATCTTACACTACGTAAAGGTACGTGGTCAGCTTCACGTTTCGGAGAATTTAACCCTGGTGAAAGAACCTCGCTACACATCGGATACGAGTCTGGATGGGTCCCGTCTCGACGTGGCAACAAATGGAAATATCACTGCTTTGCTGAGAATCTGAACAATTACTTGCAGTTCGCAGACCAGTCCCCTGAATAAGCCATCTCTGCTATTACAGCAAGCAACAAAAATAGCATGATGCATTATCACAAGGACACCCTGTAAAGTTACCATTTGCCCGCGGTAAGCACGAACATGTCTACAGTTGGAGTGTGACGAAAGCTACCTACGTTCTCACGTATTCTTGGTGCTAGACGGAGATACTGGTTGGCGTCGACTGGTTTTCCTCGAGGAAGTCCGCGCTATCACTACGGGCAGGATGCGTCTCCGATCTGATGGAGGCGAGAAACCATCATTCCTTAAGAGCACGGCAAAATCTCTGCGGGCACACGTCACCTACTGGTGCTACTGGGGAAACTTCAGGTTTTCAGGGCGGTGTCAAGATCGCGGCCGTCCAGAACGTGCCGCTGGGCAGCCTGACTGACGGGTTCCGAATGTTCTTAGGAACCTGCTGTCTCTATGGTCACGACAGAAGAGCTTCTTCTACCGAACTGCAGGGCATCACATCCCAGACAGACCGAAATTTATGCTGATGGGGGGGGAGGGGGTCCGTCCGTGCCTCCATTTAATTGATGCTACAAGTAGTCCTACCAGAGCGGCAGCTGAACTAACAAACTAAGACTGCCAACGCGTCTGGGGCCAGCCCTGCGCCTTCTCCTGGTACGGGTCCGAGCGATGCTACCAGAGGACAAGATACGTGATTGGGCACAGTGAACCGGTGGCTGTGGCACCCACTTGCTACTGCCACGCCTCGTTCCTTCCACTGTCACGCTACGTTAGCATACGTGACGAGGCTCCTACACACAACCACTAACGGGAGCGTAGTACGCTGCACTTCAACCCTGTAGATGGAGGCAGCATAGTCCTTCGACACGGTGGTACCCACCTACCAAGTAACAACATTGTGTCACGATTCAGAAGACCACAACACTAAGTTCCACATCTATGAAAACCTCAATGTAAATGAGTCGCCACTGAAGTAAAATACAAACATTTAATTAGGCCTATAAAAAGAAAACTGTGGCCGCAGCGTTTTAAAATCTACAAGTATTACTTTTCGGACCCAACAAAATTAATGGCGTTATAGACGGTCTTCTTTCTGTTGCTTGCCAACCAAATTCCGCGTGCCGCATGCAGCAGGTTCGAATGTCTGTCACCTTTGACACACACGATTTTCCATGCACATCAAGCACCCATGTTTCAACCGTGTGGGTGAGCTGGAACCCGGTGCAGTGACCCTCAAGTCCACTGTGTATACGGTCAGGAGGTGACGAATATAATTTTGTCACCAGACTCATTAAAACAGGAAACATGCGGCCAGTTATGCTTTTATGGGCTGGGTTCCACTGACATACATATTGACGAACGGAGTCAGTAGCGACTTTGGCAGAGAAACAGAGAAAAATCCTTGACAACTCAATTCCAATGGGGGCGGGGGGGGAGTGTGGAAACACCGTCATTGTGTTTTCAGCTGATTTAAGGGCAAAAAACCGTAAGTCAAGTTGACAACCGCTCCGCATAGTGGCCAGGAGATAGAAACACTTAGGCCAATTCAGAGACAGAAACAAGGTAACAGCGGACGACTGGGTGGCATGGAGGGCAGGTTCCATCAATTGTTAACTTTGACTGTACGCGAAACCACGTGGTAAGCTTCACAGTACGGCCGTTTTATCCCAGTGAATGGGACTTCCATAGCCCACCCATCGGAGAGAAACAAGGATGTGCTGTCAAAACAAATCTCTGACGTCGCCAGAAACCGAACACCACTCGTCCGTCCCGTGTGCAGTCACTTTCTGATTTATACTGTCCGTATCTTCTAGTCCACTCATCGGTAACGGAATCACCAGAGTACGTCAGTAATGGTACTTCAACAGTTTTTTATTTTACTTTACTGCAAAATTAAAAACTGCCTTAAAATCTAATTTAAACAAATATTATTTAAGTTATATTTTAATTCCATGCCCATTCTTGTAAGACGCGAACTCGAGTATCCAAGTAGTCACTACACAATTCACGGTGAATCACCCTCTGTCTTATGGGATTTTACGCAAGGTAAAATGGTAGTATCTAACCGACGTTTCGGTACAACCTATCGGTCCCATCTTCAAGATGGTACCGATAGGTTGTCTCGAAACGTCAGTAAGGAACAACCATTCTACGCTGCGTAAAATTCCAAAAGAGCACAGATCTCATTTACACCGCAGCGGAAGCCTGAAATCACGCGTCATAGACCCTCCTCAGCTTACTAAGAATAATACATAGTACTTACAGGCCAGCTTCTTTTTGTCGGAGTTGGCCGGGCGTCTTTAGATGGCTTCATGAATGGAAGGAGGAAACGGGATTTTAGCACCCGTACAGACTGGGAAAATGAATAAAAATAAGTGTGTCGTACCCTGTAGCTAAAAAGTATATGTGTAATCTGCAACCGTTTATGCTTCATTCACCGTCATATCAGGTATGCAATGTCCAATCAGCAAGGAATATTCGTGATAATCCAGTTTGTTGGCCACAATTAACAGAACACATTCATATTTCACAACTAACTTTAACGTCTTCTTCCTCTTTTCAACACTTACATGCCTTTAGAAAACACAATATTTTACGCTTACACTTACAACCTTGTACATATCTTACACCAATAAATCTGACGTACAGAAAGTTCTAAAAGTAAACAACATGGCATATGTTCACTACTAAATCAACATAAAAACTACATTATTTAATAATTCCAATGAATTCAAAGTTATGACAACAAAAATTACACAAATATATTAAACCAATTTATCGAATTGTTAATTTAGATATGGACTTGCCACAAATCTTGCTAACTTCACTGTCATACGCTGAACATGGACGGGGTGTGTTCCTCCGAAACCAGACTGTTCAAACCAGCAATGACTGAACTCTGCGTACATGTCCCGAACACTACGGCATATGTTTTTCCCGAAACGCTGGTACTCGTCTACCAGAGTACACGTACGACTACATAACAATCTTCATCGCTGTACTCCAATTCATTTCCATGCCCTGAAGACGGATGCAATGTATACCCACGTGCCAGACTACACAGACGACCAAAACATGCATCTTCAGCGTCGTCAAACAATGTCTTTGAAACGGAAGGAAAAGAGAGTGGAAAAAGAAAGCTGGCAATAAAGCGAAGGACACGAAAGTGAAAAACAGAGGAGGAAGGAAGGAAGGAAAAGAGGGAACGAAGGAAGGAATTAGGGAAAGAAAGCCCACGTTCATCACTCATACAGACCCGTAATACATGCAAGTTGAAGAAGATGCCAAATCAGCACGCAAAGGACTTTGCCATCACTATTTCCGCACAGGAAGAAACAAACTAGCCAATCCCGGTGGCCGCGCGGTCTAAGGCGTGGGTCTGAGGCCGTTCGCTTGCTGGGATTGCGGCTTCGAATCCCACCGGAGGCATGGATGTTTGTCTCTTGTGAATGTTGTGTGTTGTCAGGTAGAGATCGCTGCGACGGGCCGATCCCTCGTACAGAGGAGTCGTACGGAGTGTGTGCGTGTCACTGAGTGTGATCAAGTGCAGCAATAACACTACACCTAAATGAGTAGGCAGAAAGACGTCAAAATACGACAGGAAGAAGAAACACAATACAACGGGCAATGGACCTTGAACAGACGAGTCTTCTCTCTGCAGTAGTTACCCTGTTATTTTAGGCACCAACGGATTGCGCTCGTAAATGCGCCTGCTACATCCGAGTTCGGGCGGTTGTCCATGTACATTAAATGAAAACATACTAACCAGAGGTAAAACTGTGCTAGGTTAAATCCTGGGGCATCTGGTTGACTGTGAGCTAGATGCTAAGTTCCCGAACAGAGTAATTAGAATGGATCAGAATCCGTAAGGAGGGAGGTCTTAACTCATGTCGTAGATGCCAGCCCATTTACACGATGCTGATATTGGCGACGTTTCCCATTATTTACTCTGCACAAGGCATAACACAAATATTTTTCATCCGTAAGAGAAAGGTTGGATCCGACTCTTAAAGGAGGGTTGTTTATGATATAATCGCTGTTATTACATCCGTCGGAATAAGAAATATTTTTCACCACAAGCAGTAAAGTTAAAAGGGCAACACGATGGAAAGTTTCGAAATCAAAGATGGTCTAGTGTGTGTCGTTAAGGAAAACAGAGCGACATATGAAGTTTGAGAAAGAAACAGAAAAAAGAAGGGAAAAGCGAAACAAAGAGAAAATAATATACAGAAACAGGCAATTCATTACAGGCCTTCGCTGTTCTGGGATGTTAAGCGGCGAATGTTCGTAGTTGGTTACCGACGTTTCGGGACAACCTATCGGTCCAATTTTCAAGGGACAAACAGAATCATCCCAGAAGAGCGAAGGCCTCAACTAAAAGGCGGCGAAAGTATGAAAGCTCGCAATTCATTCAACACTACTCTTCTGAAATAAATCGATAGTCGCACATAATAACGTAGATGAAACGACACAGTGGCGACTGATAGTGCCGGTTAGTATGTCGACAGGACGGTACCAACTGACACTGCCGGCTAATATATGCATAACAGTGGCGACTGATGAAAATGCCGGTTTGTAATGATCAGGACAGGCGTAGTGACCGAAACTGACACTGCCGGCTAATATGTGCATAACAGTGGCGACTGATACGTGCTGGTTAAGACGCCCACACGAGAGTAGCGACCTATAATGCCGGTTAAGATGTCCACAAGAGTAGGGACTGTCAGTGCCGGTTAAGATGTCAGCAAGACTGAAGCGAATGACAGTGCTGGGGACAACAGCGACTGGTAGTATCGGTTAAGATGTCGACAGCACAGTAGCAACTGACAGTGCGGGTTAACGTGTCTGTAGGACAGTAGCGACTGATGGTGCCAGCTGATCTGTCGACAGGACAGTAGCTACTATAGTGAACGGTTAAGATGTCGACAGGACAGCAGCTACTATAGTGAACCATTAAGATGTCGACAGGAAAGAGAGTAGACAGTACTACAAGTGAACGGTTAAGATGTCGACAGGACAGTAGCGACTATAGTGAACGGTTAAGATGTCGACAGGACAGCAGCGGCTTAGTCCGTCGATAAAGAACACTACTACATGGCCGGCAAATCTAATCATCCTGATACATTAATATCGTATTAATTAGATATCTTACTACTATAAAATGGCTGGCCAAGATTCGATTCTTGGTACATAAGGCTTTCGGTAATCTTCCTACTAACACTTCAAAACGGATGAGGGGAGCCCGCCTGCTCCCACACCAATGAATAAAGCTACTCTTTCCTCTGGGCAAACTAAAGGCGAGCGGAAAAGAAACTGTCTGGGTCACGAACACTTTTAAATATTTTATAACTTCCCCAAATATTTCTTCGTGGCATGGCTCTTACTCGCAGGTAGGCCTATAATGTGTAAGGAAGCCCGAACCTGGAATACGGTACGGCCGGAGAGCGAAGGCAGACGAATTCAACTATTCTTTAGGTTACAAATTAGTGGAGCTTTACTTGCATTCCCCTCCTACGCCTTAGTGGCATTGCATAACACATGTAACGGATCCTTCCTTAGGGTAAGGACTATCGGACTGAAGAGACAATGAATGTGCAAAGTTTCACCTCCATTGTCCCATACACACGTGTGGCGTGGTCCTTACTGCATTTATAAAGACTGTCAGGCTAACAGTCATACATACCCATTCATCAGCCCTTTTAAATTAGTTCACTCTGCAGTGTAGGCGGAGTGCTACATAAATCTGAACGGCGTCTTTCGAACAGATTAGTAATCGAGGCTGTCGACATGGGTTCCCTAAAAATGTCGGGGAGACGTGCCGAGAGGCGAGTCAAGAGCGCAGCACCTGTCACCCTCGAATTAGCTGCCCCATTAACATCGCCATAGCTCAGAGCTGTCTGGCACTCAACACAAACTTGCTTTCTCTCATCAGCTGAGAGCAAGCCTCACCAACAGGCGCTTACATATCACATGAACAAGACGATAATGACGGCTTATTGTAACACTATGTTATTTACTCAGCGATGCTCCCGACCAGTGGCTCAGGCTATAGGCCCACAGCGTCAAATGGTAGGGGAAGTAAATGATAAACCGGGAGGGATGCGGCAGGAAGAGTCGTGGCTTATTTAAGGTGCTTCCTCTGTGTTTGGCTGGTGCGACTGAGGAAAAATACGAAAACTCGCAACCACTGTTATCGGTGTTCCGTAAGATTCGAAAACTGTACTGCCGCCCCGGAATACCAGCCAGGGGTTTATAAGAGGCCCCTAAATCATGTCAGATTTACCCACATCGTTCCCCGGCTTTATACACTCATTGCAACATTCCCTTACACAACCCCCCCCCCCCCAAGTAGGTACTTGGTCAAATGACCCGTACTCTGGGTGCTCCCCAATACTGGGCATAGCCTGAGACCACCCCTAAATAATAATAATAATAATAATAATAATTTTGCCAACATCTACAGCCTACAACAGGCACGTGTTTACAATAAAGAAAAAATAACGAACGTTTATAAATAAAGGAAATAATAAAGAAAATGCAACAAAAATAGTAGGATTATAATTTAAAAACGAAAGCTAACGTCGTAAGTTACATTTATGGCTGCTTTGTTTGCGTTTCTTACAAGATTATTATTATTATTATTATCATCATCATCGTCATCCTACAGGGACGCCGAACAGATTAAGGCTCTTAGTAATACACCTGGAGTTTGGATTAGAAATACAACACAGAAGAAATCAAACGTGACAGGAATGATAAAATGCATCAAAATACCTCAGGATTAACTGAAGACAGAGAATGGTATCAGGACACAGTCTGTACAGGCCTAGCGTTCCAAACAGAGAAACCGCGTGGAAACAAGCGAAACGTGCCTTTTGCGTGGTCTATATGAAAAGCCAAGTTTCTCGGATTACAAAGCGTCGAATTATACAAGCAGATGGAATAACCGGTGAGTAATGAATTGGAAAGGATTTGCGAGGAAGCGGTCGTGGCATGATCGAGGTATCGTCCCGGAATTCCGTCAGAAGGGTGCTGAGGACAACCACGAGAAACCTGTCAGAATATCCCAACCGGGCACCACCCGTATCCGAAAACAAACCTACACGGTTACCTCTGCATCATCCTGCTCGGCGGGAAGAAATGAAAACAGCCAACAACGTTCATTGAGCAAACGGATAACTAACCCCACAATGAGGTACTTTAAACACTGTGTCTACATAACACAGCTTACAGCAACACTGCAACGCCAGTTTCAGAATAACGTACGGCACCTTAAAACATTCCACATTGTTAGAAAGGTCCTGAATATTCACCTGCAATTCATGTTTAGAAACCTGTTACCTACCTCATGTAGTTTTCATGTAACACTAAGGGTATAATTTTATTGTGGATTTCCTTAATACCCTATTTTAAAACATAAAGCATGGGCTGCAGCCATGTTGATGATAAAGACAATGATCAGCTTCAAGATCCAGCCGTTTACCCCAAATAAAGTCCCCATTTGATAGGTTTGGTGTTTTGCTAAGCTCGTAAGGACTTTACAGCAGCTAGAAAACCTGTCCTGCCTCCTCCGGAAATGTAACCCAACCAACTAGATCGTTGCAATTAACTCACTTAGCCCCTTAAACCACAGTCATAACCACATCTATACCTACGCCTTCATTTACGCTACAAGATCTGAATTTTGCCCGAACAGTGTAGACTACTACTGTGTCGTAGACGCCTCACATTATCACATTAAGCAAAATTAACTGCTTGGCTTTGTAATGGGGATTCGGTGTTTTCTATGGGGCAGGAATACAGCATAGGGTTCGAATCCTGGCAGAGACAGGTGTCTCCCTCTTCGCCACTACGTGAAATTTAGCTCTCGGGACCATCCAGCCTCCTAGGCCAGTGACATCTGGAGTTCCCGGACGTTGTGCGGTCGATGCATGAAGCCCGACCGCTTGCCTTCCCGAGCCACAGGCTCTGAACGCCCTCAACACACTTTCAAGGCGTGGTGCTAAGACTGGGGGTAACTTGACGAATGTTAAAGCTGTTTGCAAGTGGATGATACTGCAGGTATATAGCAGGTGCGATGTGCTATCTCAGCATGCAGCAGCTGACTGGTGGCTATCTCCATGGAAACAAGAGTACTCACACGTGGACCCCTCAGGAAATAACACAAGCTTTATCAAGAACAATAGTCCACATGAGACGCGTAGAATCAAAACCAGCGATCTCCACTTTGAGTTACTATCCAGTAGAGCAGAAAACCTGCCTCAGGTACTTGCTGTAATGGTCTGTAATAGTAAGAAGCTCATTTCTTGTTTACAGAACAATTTTTAAAATAATAAACATGAATCATACATTTGAATTATTTTCATCTATTTAAAGGCGGGGAGGATGCGGCGACGCAGGTGGTTGAGAGACTGTACTACAAGCCGAAAGGTCGCGGGTTTGATTCCCCGATGGTGTCATTGGAATTTTTCATTGGAATTATCCTTTCGGCCTCTAACAGAAATGATTACCAGGGGGGTAAAGTTGGCCGGTGCGTAGGGCTGGCAATCTTACCACCGTCATGTGCCGTTTGTCTAAAAATTCTGGGAGCCTCATCCTTTTGGAACCCTCAGTGCCTGTCCAGGCCTGTACGGAGATTGCTTTACCTTCATATAATGGTGACTGTTTTCAAACTAACGTGTCTGCAGCGTGTTATTTAACGACGCTGTCAGTTACTAAGATTATGGATCGTCGGTGACTACTGAATGAATATGGTGAACAGGTGAAATAGTAATGACAGGGGAAGCCGAAGTACTCGGGGAAAAATATCCCGTCGCCACTTTGTACACCACAAATCTCACATGTACTGGACTGCGATTAAAACCGGCCCGTCCGAGATGAGGTCGGCGACTAACCGCCTGAGCCACGGCACGGCAAACGTGTCTGGAGATTGTTGCGTCTGAAACAATTCTTTCCACATGGGACTGTTTGGTTTTACTTAACAACCTTGTGAAGCTGATCTTTAGTGTTGCTATTCCTTACTGTGTGCATGGAATGTGTATAATGAACATTACAGTTATCAAGAACTTATACTAAAATATTTGTACATTTTAAGCAGCAACAAACGACTCTACAAAGAACATCAACATTTGTTGTTTTAATTTTAAAGACTTTATTCTAAGGGAAAATACACTGTAGCCGAACATTATTGAAACATTATTAAATGCTAGTATTGTTGGAGCAGTTCGGCTCTCCCCTTCCACTCGTCTAAATATAGCAGCAACGACAAGGGACCAGGTGTCCCGAGTCAGTTGGCGGGAGTAAAAGGAAAAGAGTAGACGGATGGTTTTGTGCTAACGTTGTATTGTAATAAAATAAACAAAGTTAACCTTTTGGAAGAGAACAGTCTATTAATTTAATGTATATCAAATTAATAAAAATAATAACCAGCAAAGTTCGGTTACAACACTAAGTGTTTAATTATTACCAATAAACGTGAAAACAAGTGAACATAACAGTACGTGTATTCCACCTGTTGTCAAACAATAATCTCCTTCGTCTTCTAGCTTTTGATGGTGACACAGCAGACACACTGGACACCGAGGCGACACTTATGTAAGTTTTGGATAAATATATAAACACTCTAACAAATTCACAACACAATTAACACGCAAAATACACTTAAAGAATTATAGATGTTAAATGATCATGAAGGCATACTGCATGCATCTCCAGACTTCCTAACGGCTATCGTAGCGTGACACTATTGCATCTCCGTTGTTGGTTGGTACGGAGGCCGACATTTGCTTCTGACACACAACTGATAGCTACTTCGCTACAATTGACTTTTATCCCCTAAAAACTGCGATAATTAGATGCTTTTGATCAATCAATCATACAGCCTTGTAAACATTTATGCGCAGAAATACAGTTGTGTACGTAAGTCCGTTCTGACAAGCAATGGAGCGCTGGATATGATTTTAGAGATATCAATGCAGTACGAAACAGTTTGTCCAGACATTTAACGGCCGACAGGCAACAGATGTAGGTCCACCAGCGATTTAACAGGATGGTGGACACGAGACTGGCTAACGATTTAACGGGCGGTAGACACAGACTGGCCAGTGATTTAACGGGCGGTAGGCAACGGGTAAGCCTGCGATTTAACGAATAGTATACAACAGATTGGCCAGCAATTTAAAAAAAGTCTCGGTCAAGTGGGCATGCCCCTGCTTCATTTACGGGAAGTCCCACAAGGAGACATGTTATCGATTTTCGCCGTTTTCCTCAGTTCCTCCGAGCAATATCTGTATAGTACTTCATCAGGCGAAGAACACTTTCATCCATATAAACACTTTCCAAGTCAAGAGGACCTATTTCCTGATCAACCTAGCATTCGATCCCATAGTAAGTTACAGAAAGCGTCATTTAATACGCCAAAAATATGAACTGCCACATGAAGTGCGTGACTTTTCTTATGGAAGGATTATGTGAGTTGCAACGTGACCAGAACAGAGGAATTAAACATAATCTGAAATCCGAGGTACTGCTCTTCATGTGACCTTAATGCCACGGCCAAAAAGTCGCTACGTTTCTTCAAATATTTCCCATCTACAGGCAGAAGTCTGTAGGTGACAAACTACAAATTAAGAATGACAGACTTACTGACTATTAACAGCCGAAAACAACGAAACAGGGCGCAGTTCGCGGAGATGAAAATACAGCACTCATATTTAGAACGACATTAGTAACTAAGTTCAAAACAGAAACATAATTTTCAAAGCAAGTAGAGCGGTTCTGGTAAATTCCACTCACTGATAGAGACGACGACATTCAAATACGTATAGGCCTCTACTACACGCCAAACATTTCGACAAAAACATCGAAACCTGGTACACTTAATTTTTGGTTAGTGGGACATTTTCATATTTTGTACAGTTCATCACCTTTAACAACCAACTGACACAGAGACGGATCGGATGTATGATATGCTTAGCGAAATCGGCTGTCCCGGCTCTTGTATCCCATTGTTGCGAAACACGTACATTGTGCTGGGACAGCAGTTGTAACCTGGCCTGAATACTTGGGCTGTGCGCTGTCCCTCGTTACAACACGCTGATACACTGCAGCGTGATTATCACGGCACTGAGTGACTTGGCCTCGTATTTGCGCCAAAAGCACGCACCGAGACAAGGAAAGGAGCGAAAGAAAGGAGAAAGAGCAAAGCCTGTCTCCAACTTAATTTACGCTACTCAGCGAATTATAATTCCATATACGGCAGACTACACTATTGGCTAGATGAACAGGGAGTTCAATTCCGGTTGAGAAATATGTCTTCAGCTTGTCCCGCAACTCTGGTAACCAACTACCAACCTACGCCGAGCAACATCCCAGGAGACAGAAGACTTCAACTATACCGCGTCGCAAGCCTGAAATCTTACATTATTCTTATCGGTCACAAAATTCTGGTGTGTTTCCCATAATCAGTTACGTAGTTCAGCTAACTGTAACTGTCTGCTCAGGGATTTCGTGCTTCCATCGCTTGGAGGCTGCAGAGTGACGCAAGGAGAAGGTTAAGGAAGACGGTGCACGTACAGAGCAGTCGGTTTACATCACCAATCAACAGCGAAGGGTTACGTAAGTTTCCCATCGGCACCCGTTGTTTATCGACGACAAGACAACATTCCGTGTACTCACCGTAAATTTGTCCACTGGAGGATGTGAACGGTTCCTGCTTGATCTTCAACGCCAAACTAGCTGTAGCGTCCAGGTCCTGCAAAAATGACAAAACATACGTAGGAGCATTTGTCACACACATTCTCACGTCTTTTCCTAACTACTGACAACATTCAAACTCGTAATTGCCAAAGAAGGTCCAAAAACGTAACACATACCGGTAGTTGTAAAACTGTCACGTAACAAGACTTAAAATTACGCCAATATAAACGGTGAAAAATCCGCTGCAAGTATTTCCCAACTCGTGTTATAACTCCATACATTGCATAGCCCTTGTCAAGCGCCATGTTTAGGCACCGACCCCTAAAATAAGGTTATATCTGACAGAAATCAGGAGGTATTTCCAGAAAAAGAAATTCCAAATTGTGTTATGCTTTCTGTGTTGCATGGATACCATCGTTTCGGAGGAACCTGCTGCCTCCATCTTCGGAGTATAAGGGTAAGCCTCACAAGAAAAACGGTGATATTTACAATACCTGGCGTTACGAGCGAACTGATGAGGTGGGGATGTGTCCCATCAAATTTCATTTGCATCAAGAATAGTTTCGAATTTCATATGAAACTGCAGATCTTCTGGATTCCAGAAACAAACGCCAAGTTTAATACAGCAACACAAAAACGGCCTAACCCAAATCAACGTACCCTACATTCCAGGACACTATTTATAGGCCACATATAAATAAGATGTTACGATTATTTATTTAAAAAAATGACACACCAGCAGCCTGAAGTTGTTGTTAGTATTATGTTTACGTCACACTTCGTCAAGTTCAACCATAAACAAATAAACAACGGCCTTACGGACTGACCTGCCGAGTGACCTTTGCCAGGGATATAATGAAACTGACTTCAAGACGGGCACTTCCAAATACCAGAAAACGCGCGGTCTCCCAAAACACATTTATTGTGGGATTAAACAGCTTCCGAGCAAAACGTAAAGCACAATATCTTTCAACATAAATTTCTTGCAGATGTTATTCCATTATTATTATTATTATCATTAATGTGATACAATTGTTACTGATGGGTACATTATTTATAGCCCACGTTAATATGTTGGAAAAGCAAGAAATTTCACATCGTCATGCACGCAATAATTGACGCGACAACAATATTTCGTTGGCAATGTGCAGGTATGTGATGATCTACGTATCAAATTTCACATCTCTAGTTCCAATGAGTCATTAATTAAAGCTATTAAGCCGAAAGATAAAAAATTCACAAGCAGCTACATTAATTTACATGTTACAAAAACATTCAAGGGTTAAGAAAAACATTACAGACTTTTCATCGTGCGCCGAGTAGAGTGAAGGTATCAAAACGTTTCCACCGCTGTACAGCCATGAGAATTTTTCGTGCTTTACAATTCCTAAAAGAACTGCAGGTGGTAAATAATAAAAATCCCATAATAAATATGTCCAGACCAAGAAAGAACGGTGGCATAT
Source organism: Reticulitermes speratus (assembly GCA_021186555.1). NCBI lineage: Eukaryota > Metazoa > Arthropoda > Insecta > Blattodea > Rhinotermitidae > Reticulitermes > Reticulitermes speratus. Next base: position 16,553,775 of record JAJKFL010000330.1, read on the forward strand.
CTCGTTCTTGGTACTTGCAGGTGACGATCTGCTCTGCAATTACCTCTAACATCCGTCCATCCATCAAGTGGCTTCCTTGCAACGCTATTCCCAATCAACATTACAGTCGTCCTCACATCACCCAGCTTCAAGACAAGTCTTGTGCGATTACTGTGTCAGCAGTGTAAAGCAACGCACACTGAAGAGCCACTTGCAACGCAAGTTTAGGCAGCCCTTCAATCACGTCTACGAGATAACGCTGATCGCGCCACTGTTCTGTACTCGAAAATTGATTTTGCTGCCAGCATTTGGTGCTTCTTTTTTATGGTGAGGCAAACGCAGTTAAGATACGCAAACAGTGGATCCGTCTCTTTTCGTTGATACAGGGAAGGATTAAAAATGGCTAAATTCGAGGCAATTTAAATACTGCACAACACGTCCGGCAGAGGTGAACGGTAAAGGTAAAAAGGTAAAGCTGTCTTTGTCTGCGCCGTGAAGACATATGTGGGAAGCAGAGGTACATATCCACTCATTCTTAGTCTCGGTACTAAGTGGAGGTGAGTGGTCAACTTACACCCCGGCCATTTCAACCAAGGAACGAGCGCCGGTACCATTGAATACGAGCCTAAATAGACCCCAGTGCCTGTCTGGACGGTTTTGAAGACAAAATCTCTTGTCCCTGTCGGGATTCGAACCCCAGACCGAGCAAAGCGTACTGAATCGCGCTATACCGACTGCGCTATCGCGGTTCCCCCGGTAGAGGTTGAAGAGGTTCTTAAACTTGACAAAACATAACTGTAGATTAGTATGATAGTAGTAGTAGTAGTAGTAGTAGTAGTATAGTATAGTAGTAGTAGTAGTAGTAGTAATATAGTAGTTGTGGTAGTAGTAGTAGTAAGATAATGATCAATTAACTGGTTCCCACGTTGAGGGAAGAAGGTAAGACTATCGGTGTTTGACATAAATAGTGTGTTGAGATGATCTGGACGTACGTGAAGTAACAAAATCTGCATGTTCGATCCCGGGTCAGTCCATGTGGGATTTATGGAGGACGAAGTGGCACTGGGACAGGTTTCTCCCCAAGTACTTCGGTTTTCCCCTGTCAATTTCATTCCACCGGTGCTCCATTACAATAAAACGAAAAAAAAAAACTATTTTCATCACAGGGTTGCACAATAAGCCTCTAGGCTGCGGTGCGTCCGTAGCATCTGCTGCTGGGCCCTTCACACACACACACACACACACAAGTGCTTAATGAGAAGCTTTATATTCGTAATTTGTCAAATGATAATACGATGATCAAATCCAGGATACATGGGAGCGGATGTAACAAGCATGGAAGTTAATACACGATCTTATAGGACAACCTGAAGAAAATAGAACATGTGGAAGGTATAGGCATAGATAGGACGATAATATTGAAATGGACGTCAAGCAAGTAGGGCGGCAGGATGTGGGCTGATTCGTCCTCTAGTGAACAGTCATAAACCTTCGGGTCCTACATATGCGAGGGATTGCTTGACTAACAGACGAAACATCGCTTCTTAAAAGTGGTTCTGCTCCATGTAGATACTTAGGTCTAGGCCTACTTTTCGCGAGCATGTTAAACTATCGCTACCTACTACGGGCGTTACTGATCCTACTAACAGCCTAATCATTCCACGTAATTTCAGTTCGTACAGTACGTATAAACTAATCGTCTAACACAATAACAATGCCTACTTTCATTATGTTTCCATAAAGCATAAAAATAACAAAAATAAGTTACACATATTTATTACCATGCATCTTAGTTCTATCATTAACTGCTTAGCAAGGCGCAACTAACGATTTACGGACACACGGCACTTTACGTTTCCCTTTGTCTGCATGCGTATTCGGACGCCATTCATAAAAAAAGAATCCAATTACCTTCTTGGGAATCGCACAAATGGCGGTCAATGTAAATGACAAAATATTTCATCATTAAGCAGCGACCTACCCACACAAATTCCTGAGGTTTCTTAAGAAGGATGGTTCTGACAAAATCAGAGAACTCTAGCAACCTCCCTTCTCATAAAACGGCACACATATGAGTTACGACTTCTTCCACATACTGTAACTGACGTACTATAAAACTGCAGACAGCGACAGTAGCTTCGCCGTTTTCACGTCCTTAAGCACCTCATCCACGTCAGTTAACCCAGTTCTGCTTACGAAACAATCGGGCATTCTAAACGCGTGTTGTGTGTACACGTCTGTTAAACTGCTGACTGCATTTGGTAAACATTTCGCCGTAAAGTTGTAGAGCAACAGCTGTTGTGGCACTTCTACCCTGGATTATAACATCACGTTTCTACCTGTTCCTGGTAACACACACTCCGCAGTACTACCTGTACCGGTAACATCACTGCTGACAGTGCCAATAAAAAGGCAAAGCTATACCTGTTCACGCCATGGACGCAGATGGGGGAGTAAAGTTATAGCTCCAATGGACAGAGATGACTGGCTAGCTTCACGTCCCGGCCGCTTTACCTCAGGAAAAAGCGCCCCACCCGTAGTAAAAAGGTTTGGTGGGTCCCACAGCCGACGTGGACGCTTTGGATAAGAGAAAAGTATCTGCTGGCGCCGAAATCGAAGCAAGATCCCTCGGTCATCCAGCCCATAGTCAAAGTCGCTACACTGACTAAGCCATCCAGCCCCACAGTGCCACTATAAAACAGCGGTATATAAACTTTCCAAAACACATGGAGTCACCTCAAAATCCTAGGCGCCAGAAAAGTGACATAAAGCAAGTTCCACACTAAGGACCCGCAAATATTAGGCGCCATGGTACACAATTTAGTCGCCCAGGCGACCTGGCGCCAGGGATTTTCTGCGCCCCTGCTATAAATAACAAAAAAAAAATGTTGAAATACTTTTCGCAGTTATTCAGAACTTCTCTCTTCTATATTTAGTAATCACTGACACAGAAAGTCACACACACTCCTCGGAAGACTATGGGTTCAAATCTCGACTGGCAGGCAACTTATTCGGAGGATCTTTTCATGGTGCACCGGTTTTCTAGAAAATATTTAATACAGTGTACAACCCGTGGGCCGGGATAGCGTAGTCGGTATAGCGACTCGCTACGAGCTGGACGGTCCGGGGATCGAATCCCGGTGGAGGCGAGATTTTCCGCACCCGTCCAGACCGGCCCTGGCGCCTACCCAGCTTCCTGTACAATGGGTACCGGGTCATTCCCGGGGGTAAAGCGGCCGGAGCGTGGCGTTGACCACCCACCCCCATCTAGCGCCGAGGTTAAGGAAAGAGTAGAGCTATACCTCTACTCCCGCTCTGGGTCTTCATGGCCTGTCTAGGGAGAAATTTACCTATAGTGGACGACCCAAACGTGCACCCAAGACCATAGGGATACAATCAATCAACATTTTTGCACAGATATGAAGGTCACGATCTCGTATCTCGACTGGAACTGTGTGTATTCACGTATGTCAAAGGTGCATAGATTTTCTGAGAATTTAGGAGCCACCTGAAAACTCTGGGCGCGAAAAAGGTGACACGAAGCAACTTTCCACAGTGATCATCCACAAATATTAGGTGTCACCGTACAAATTTTGGTCACCACAGCGACCTGGCTCCAGGGATTTGTGCACCCCTGACGTATGTCGTGGTGTTTTCTGCCCTTCCAGACAAATTCCTGGATGGACATCTTAAAACTGGCCATGGCGGCATCCTTGCACATATCTAATAATCGTGCCGTATCTCAGTCAACGTTACCTTCAGCCTGAAAATTTCTAGTTACATTTACCAGCAACACAACATAAGGTACCAATCTCTTTTAATAATATATTCGTGATAACATACTTCGGGGCAACAGCACAGTCATTAAAATCTGAAGAAGCTACACTCAGCAGTTCACAGAGCGCTGTATGATGACATTATTGACACTTACTGTGTTCCCATGCATGGTCTCGGCAGTGTCACTCTGCTTATGCAGCAACTATAGCGGACATTTTGTCCCTGAATAGCGATCAGCAATTTAGAACATGACTGCACCATGCGTGCTTGCATGCGTGAAACCAGCTTTTTTTATCAGGCTGTACTGCCTGTGCCTGACCTCATTTTGACACTGTCTGTACAATATCCCATGTCATACAATGCGTGTAGGGTCATCAAAACAACATACTTTTTTCTTCTTTTTCGGTTTGTCGAGATGAATGATCGTGTTTCTGATATACTGCGACTTACAGCGAGAAGTTGCACCATGCACTGATTCGTTGCTACTCATATTTGAAGACAAAAAAGTGAAAGTCATTTTCTATCTAATGCTCCCCGATTTCCGAAAGAGCACTGCTGTGTTGAATTTTCTTACGCTTCGCCCGATTTTGCTTCTGGTAAGAGGAACGTGCAGATAAAAGTGAGCACAATCACCATGCATATTAGTTCCGTGTACGTGGGTGTGCACGGTACCTACAATCGTAAATACGTAACTTTAATATTTTAGTTGTAGCCTACTGTGAGTTAAACCTGTGACGGCCGTGCCATGGCTCAGGAGGTTAGTCGCCAGCCTCTCACCGCGGAGGACCGGGTTCGAAGCCGATCCCAGTGGCCGTGCGGTCTAAGGCGTGGGTCTTCGGCCGCTCGCTTACTAGGATCGTGGGTTCGAATCTTGCCGAACCCAGTAGCCGTGCGGTCTAAGGCGTGGGTCTGCGGCCGCTCGCTTACTAGGATTGTGGGTTCGAATCCCACCGGGGGCATGGATGTTTGTGTTGTGTTTGTTGTAAGGACGGTAGCATGGAACGTAAAGTGACATGAAGGACGAAAGGATTGAAACAGTACAAAAAAAATGGATCAAAGGGGAAAAACCCCGGACAGGCAACAAAAAAAAAAACCCACCGGGGGCATGGATGTTTGTGTTGTGTTAGATGTATGGACGATAGCATGAAACATAAGGTGACATGCAGGACAAAAAGGACTTCAACAGTACAAATGGATCAAAGGGGAAAACCCAGAAAAAAAAAACGGGTCACTCCATGTGGGATTTGTGGTGGAAAAAGTGGCACTGTGACACGTTTTTCCCCGAGTACTTCGGTTTTCCCCTGTCAATTTAATTCCATCGGTGCTCCATTACATCTTTCTCTTCAAGACTGCAGTGCGTCCATAGCATCTGCTGCGGGGACCTTCTCCACACACACACACAAACCTGTGATGCAGCATACGATGTAAATGAGTGATTATTATTTATTAAAAAACACTATGTTCTAATGTGTAATTTATTTTATCTTCGAAGTCTGTTCTGTAGATGCAAATACCACGAGTTTTATGCAAAGCAATATACAGCATGCGTATTTACACTGCCAATGAAGACTGATTTTAATCTGCATTGTATTTCAACATTCAGTTTGTACCGCGCAGTAAACACCATCTCGGTGCACTCCATGAGGTAGTATACAGACCTCACCACGCCATCCTTTGTTTCCTTAAATATAATTTCGTTACACGGTGCACGCCTTTTAAGTACAGCAGTTTCATTTAAGGCCGTTAGAAAAGCGCGACCTTCGCTGTGCTGATTTCAAGAAATTCACAAACGCTCAACAGAATTTTGTGCAGATGTCTTATAATTTCACATAAATCGTGCGATTAATGTGAAAAGTACAGACAGAAATTAATTTACGCCCATAAGTAAAGCATGGCTTTCACTGTGCCTATTCTTATGAAACACCCAGTGGCATTGCATGATGATCTTCTGTAACAAATTGTAACCAAATCGGAAGAAGCATGTAGAAAATACGTGCAATATTTTATTTGCGCCCTTAAATAAAGTATAGTTTTCACTACACCAATTTCATGACACTTAATAAACGGTGAACGGCATGACGTCGCGGTCTTCTGTACTGAATTCTACCCAAATCGGCCACGAAATATGAAAATTACATGTAACGTTATTTTACGCCCTTAAATGAAGTATGACTCACTATGCCGATTTTCACGAAAATCAAGCTGTCTCCAAGAACTTCAGTAAACAGCTATCATGTACAGAAGTTCATGAGAATCTTAAAAACGGTCTTCAAATAAGGCTATCCTTTTTCATTTCGAAAAGAATGCCCACACCCAATTAGTCAATGTTGCATACGGGAATACTCGCTGTTTGTTTCGAGATCCGCACAAAAAACATGAATCCGCTGTGAGCAGCACTCAGAATTCCTCAATGTTAAAGCTGCTGGTTCATTAAGTAACCACAGACAGAGGCAAGAGATTTTCCTCTTCTCCAAATCGTACATACTAAAACTGGGGCCCACCCAGCTTCTACTCAATGAGTAAAGGAATTCCTTCTCAGGGGTACAGCAGCTGAGGCATGACGTTGCCCACCCACCTCCATCTAGCTTGAGGTTAAGAATGAGCAGAACTATACCTCTTCTCCCCCTATACGCCTACATAGCATGTGCACAGGTACAACTTTATCTTTAACTTAGTCATATTCATAGTCAATATGTCAACGCTTCAGTCTAGAGTAGCGGTACCTTCATCCCCAGTTTATGAGTCTATCAAAACAAATTCCGTTGCTCATTCATTATTGACAGCGTTAGATCACTAACAGCTACAGCACTAGGTTCATTAGACACACAAGTGTTAGTTTTGGCAGCGTCAATTGCAGTCCACTGCATCTTCACAGCTCAGTATCGTGTGAAGGCTGGTGCCTAAGCCAGATGTGTTTCTGCGGCTACCGTAGTCTGCAGAGAGCGCCCGTATTGACATCTTTACGACTGCAATTATGTTTTGGTAACTGACATTAAATTTATCAGTAATGAAGCTAGAACTTTTTTTTATTGCGAGTTAATAACATTACTTGGTGTTACTGTAAGTTTGTAACCGAACATTATTGGAGCAGTTCGGTTCTCCCTCCCCACTCCTCTATATATAGTCGGAATAAGAAGGGACCAGGTGTCCCGCGCCATTTGGCGTTCAGTAAAGGAAAGGAGTAGACGAATGGTAATGTGCTGACGTTTGTATTGTTATAATGGAGAAATAAAGTTAAACCATTGAAAAGAACAATCTCGTAATTTGGTGTATATCAAATTAAAAAGTAACCAGCAACGATCGGTTATAAGTTTGTTTGTTTGTATGTTTGTTAGCCCTTCCCTTGGTGGCTCTCGTCAAGCACTCCAAAAAACTAATTCAACTGCACTATTATTATTATTATTATTAGTTAGTAGTAGTAGTAGTAGTAGATCCCAGTGGCCACGCGGTCTAAAGCGTGGGTCTACGGCCGCTCGCTTTTTTTTTCTTTTTCGGTTTGTGATGAAGGGCCCTCGCACTACAGCCTTAAGGCTTTTTGTGCAACCCCAATGATGATGATAGATGGATGAGCAGATTTTTACCAAGCCTTTACAATTAATGGAGCACCAGTGGAATGAAAGCGACAAGGGAAAACCGACAACTCGGAGAAAAACCTGTCCCAGTGCCACTTTGTCCACCACAAATCTCACACGGACTTGACCCAGGATCGAACCCGGGCCTCCGTGGTGAGAGGCCGGCGACTAACCGCCTGAGCCATGGCACGGCCTATACGGCCGCTCGCTTACTGGAATTGTGGGTTCGAATCCCGCCTAGGGCATGGATGGCTGTCTCTTGTGAGTGTTGTGTGTTGTCAGGTGGAGGTCTCTGCGTCGTGCTCATCACTCGTCCAGAGGAGTCCTACCGAGTGTGGTGTGTCTAAAAAGTGTGTGATCGTGAAGCCTCGAAAAATGAGGCGGCCTAGGCCCCCAAGGGGCTGTCGAGCCATTGGAAAGGAGAGAGAGAAGAGAGAGAGAGAGAGAGAGAGAGAGAGAGAGAGAGTAGTAGTAGTGTTTATGTGTTGTGTTGTTTCTCTTATTGGCCACTTGGCTGTTGACTCAGCATGTTAATAAACAAGAACGGAATTGAAAAAATAAATTATTACAGGTCTCCAGCCACTGAACAGGCAGCAGCTAGACAGCGCATCATCTTGTACAGGGCGTGTTAGTTGGCTCTCATTTCACGTCGCGCAGAGGTTGGAGCGTCAAATTACATGGGGAGATACCCGCAAAGGAAGAGTGTCAAATTTAGACGGCAGCTGCCCACATTCGAATGTGGCATCTGGACAGACTAATGGAAACCCACCTGACCGGCCGGTAGTCCGACAGATATTCGAGCCCAGTACTTCCCCGAATGCACGTCCCGACCGCTACATAACCTGCTCGGTAAATACCACGAACTGTGTAGCCGTTTATACGTGACATTAACAAGCACAATAGCAATTCTGTTATCTGATATTCTTTCGTCCGCTGTCTTTCATCCCTTCCCTCGTATCATTTTTCTTTCCATTTCCTTTGCAGTTTAGGCCAAGCTGATCAGTTGGCTGGTTCGTTCGTCACTGCCGTTAATGGCGTTTCGGCCTGACGACTATTTCTAAAAAATAAGATTGACCTACACAAAATGACTTACGGACTGAAGTTACATAAACGGCTAAATTCGTGAGCTTCACTGGTCACATACTTGCATGCAACCAGACATATAAAAACAATGCTGAATGCACTAGTTGCTCCCAAAGACGTTCTTCTCCGAGTACTTCGGTCTCCTCTGTCAGTGTAATTCCACCAGTGCTCCACAATCACATTTAATGTATTTATCATCCACGCAATAAATCTTAGCAATTCACAGCCTCATTAAACAATAAAAACAATAAAAACGCCGAAGTTGTTACACTTTTGCTGTACGTTAATAGCTGCCATATTTAGACCTACACGCTTATAAGCCAGCAACAGCAATACAAATTGCGTGTAGTTGACGGTCAATGAGGTCACCGATAAGAGTCCTGTTGAGAGTCGCTGCACAAGTGAACCATGTACAGGCTGGCATCTTCCAAATGTTCACTCCTAGCTGTTAGACGACCCTTAGGCCTGGGTCAACACTGCTGTAAATGTTGTGCCTGTCTCGCTCGTAGCGCCGGGAAACGATACAGCAAATAAACTGATTATGAATTAATGGAGAATAAAATAGACATAAAAGCAAGAAGAATCCATTGTACTGCCCGTCATTACGCATTCATCGGTTTTCCTGGCAATACCTAATTAATTAATCATTTAAAGACTAAAACTGAGCTAAACTGTATTTAAAAATCCATTGTTACTACTTCACGTGAACACACAGTCCCCACTTATAACGACCACTCAGTTGATGCTGTATAAGTAAATACTCACTGTTTATTCTGAGGATCAAACAGAACATGCAAATAGACCTACACTCACTGCGGAAAATGCAGTTTGATGCGCTATCGCAAAATTTGCGAGAAACGAATACAGTCGCAGTTCTCATGCAACACGATAGTTGCGTTCTTGTGAGACCTCGCGTTATAGAAAATCGCGTAATAAAAACAGAGTCAGATGAGAAAAACTTTGGCCCGTCATCCAACCTTGCATCTTCACACTAGTCGCTGAATCGCGTAATAGCCAACACGCGTAAGCGAAGTTCTCGTTATACAGCGTTTACTTTTCATCAATCGCTTTATAGCCAATTCGCGTTAACGAAAACAGCGTAATAGCGGAAATTACGTTATTAGCTTCGCTCCAAAAGTGCAGATTTCCGTGAAATTTGATACTGCGGATTTTTAATGAAATGTCACCAAATTTACGTTTGGCTAAACTCAAACGAAAATAACAGACACTTTACACGAAGACCTACGTAGATTTGTAATATATTGCCGTTTACGAGATAACTACAGGTATTGTACTTAACGATCTAAATATAATATGGCGCCACATATATGCGATTTGCACGCCAGGTAATGACAAAGATAAAAATACGGTCACAGCAGCGTAGTTAGGTTTTTTAATGCCCTGGGCCAGCAATCAAAATGGCCGCCCCTGATAGAAATTACAATCTTTAAAGACATCACAACTGTTATTGATTTTCCTTTTATTTGTCTCAAAAATGTAAAATATGTAGAACGCAGAAAATCAATTTTTTTTTCAAAATTTAAGTTTGCCACCCCTTGGACTCTGCTGCCCGAGGCGGCCGCACCACTAGCCCCACCCCAGCTACGCCCAGGCACGGTCATAATCAGTTATTGAATATTTATTGTTTCTACTTAATCACAATTTGGTAATATGACGCCACACAGTTGCGATTTGTTGTGGTGTGACGTAATAATCCAATGACGCAGCCTTGGTGTTCGTACGTCACATTCCTTTGCAGTTAGGCCTAATTGTCTTCTTCACGCCATTTGCACGTTACGTAATTAAGGAACACAAGTGAGAAACGTCCACAGGGCGTTCTAGCGCGTTCGCGTGTTGTTGTCCCTAGATATTAAATTCGTAAACACTTTTCCGAAAAGCACTAGTATATTAATAAAACTATACGACTTTTTCGTATCTTAGCAACTGATATACAATCGATCGTCATCCAGATATCGGAAGCGGGAAGATATCTGAAACCTCGACGCTCGAAGCCCAACTGTTTCTTCAGCATCAGCTCGTATTTTAGAGGGAACACAGTCTATCTCATTCATACAGACCCACCACGGCGACAGACTGCGCGTAGTACACACCAAGACCCCTGGCCTGACTATCTTATTTTGGCTCCCCAACTTCTCTCCTTTGACACCACGCGCCACTTTTTTTAACATTCATCAATTCAGCATGCTCTCTGTCCACTGTTATTGTATTTCCCACAATGCTGATAGCTGTTCTCGTACGTGAAACTGAGAGCTGCATCGTTTATTCCTCTTTCAGAATTATCCCTGTTCAGTTTTTTCTTCCACTTTGAGCACGGGTTATCACTAACACTTAAACGCCGTAGTAACCCATTAACCTCAGGAAACAAATGTTAACATAATTACTGATTGGCAGTTTAAGTGGCGAAGGCGTGGGAAGCACTACAAACTACACAAAGGCTATTCAATTACCGTTAATATGTTTACTGGCCCAACCAAGATTAACCGAATATTAGACTTAAGAAGAGTTTGTGGCATTTGTGGAAGGAATATCAAATATTTTAAGAACCCTAATGTACAGTAACAGAAGGCAGGGCCGGAATAATGGGCGGGCCAGCCGGGCAGCTGCCCGGGGCGTCAACCTATAAGAGATGCTAAGACGTCACTGGAATAATCGGAAATGTGGTGGTAGCAAACTCTGGTTTCCATGCGCGAAAGAATTTGTCCGAAATGTATCCACAGTTTGGGCACGCTACTTCAGGAGGGTTCGCCAGCTCAGTCCTAGGGCGAAAAAGTTTAAAGAATATGGAGTTGAAGGGGCACCAAAACATTTTCCTGCCCGGGGCGCACATACGTCTCGGGGGCGACCCTCACAGAAGTAAGATTCATGACTTACGTACATCTTTCGTCCACGCGTGGTCCAATGGACAGTCTCGGAGGCCGGCTCTGGCTTGCCAGTCGCTGATACGTAAACACGAGGTGCTACTAATCTGTGATATTAACACAGAGCACATATTTTCAAAGGAAACAGACCTCGCGTCCCGTTTATTAACTGCTGCTCCTCCAAAGGCAATCACTCTGGTAAAAGTAGTACTGGGACGTAGATGAGACATGCTTAGCGGGAGAAGCAGCTCCATCAGCCGACTGTCTGTCACGGCTTGCTACGACAAAGTACCCGTAAAATGTCGCAAACGCAGCCGCCTTCACGCCACACTTTTCTCTATTGATGAAATACCGAGAAAATTGGTCACACTAGCCGAACTACCCCTGCGTCCACCTTGGAAATTTCAAAGAAATTACATTCTGTGAGTTTATGAGAGATTTTGAATTTCATATCCACAAGCGCAACGATATGAACAAAACTAACTTCTATGACACAAAACGTAATACAGCCCCCCCCCCCCCACCCAGACTTAATTGCAGCTTACTTTCACCTTGTGATAGGGCACAATACTGGAACGATGCATTTTTCGTAATGGTGTTCGAAACTGCCGTCGTCAGGAATATTTAATCATATTATTTTGTCCACAGGTTGTGGAGTGAACTGCTACGTTGTGACACACAAATGGACCTTTGCAAGACAAACTGGCTCACAGCGTCAGAAGTGCTACTATAGGCATACGTCGATTTCGGTACGTTTGATATTATGGTGTTACTTTTTGTACGTTTGTTTTCGGTAATTTTGTGGTGCGGTAAACACGTCACTGGAATCAAAAACCAGAACGGGGGGGCATCAACACTGGAAATGGTGGAAAAAACAGGAAGACCAGTGACCGGGTGCCCTCAACATTCTGAATTTCCTCCGTATACTTCGGTAGTGTCAGGCCACAACGGCGTCCCTCACCAACAGAATTCTACATCTGTAGGCATTCTGTATACCCTCAGAGCGAACCACAGCCGACAACAGGGGTAGCAAAGCTGGCAGTCGCCCAGGGCGCCGAGCTGCACAGGCGACTCACAGACTTTGGGTGTCACAGTCGGTAAGACAACAGTTACCTTGACTGGGGTTTACGTGATTTTACTCAGTGCTTCAAGCAAACTCTAGGCAGGCCACGAGGGATTTTTGCTGGACACGTGGCACTGGGACGGATCTTCTCTCAGTACTTGGCGATTTTCCCCTGCCAATATCATTCGACCATAACCATATTCATCCATTCATTTCGGTCTATGTATGTGGATCCACATTATTACGTAGTTAGAATGACGTATACGACAATAATAAATGTAACCCTCTTTTTCTTACAGACCCCTCCTTTGCAATAGGCTCAGTCCTAGCACCAGAGCAACTTATTCCGTAACAGGCTACCTAGGGATCGTTTCCGGGGCATGGTGAAACACTCTCACAGGATACATACTGAATTTCCTGACAACTCGTTATGTGCATTGCAGTGACCTAACTCATGTTCAAGTCACGCGATTATGCTGGAGACGAGCATGTGAAGCGCTCGGAAACAATGACACGACTTACTCTGTCAGTTTTAACAGGGGACTGCAATGGGCGGAGTGACATAAATTGGGACTGTCGTATTGGGACGGACGGGGTACTGACATAAATTGGGACTATCGTATTGGGACGGACGGGGTACATTATCCACTGGGTAACACGTGACCTATGGAATGAAAATTCAAAATAATGTACTGTAAAGCTAGTAGAATATTCCCTATCGAAGTTCATTCGTTCAGGAACACGCACACAAAGAAACGCGATGTGGATTCTTACCAACTGACCTAAGGACTTGCACAATGCCAACGCAATTTTAGGCAGGTAGTAACGAAAACCACGGGGAGGATATGGAGGATGTTTAACAAAATGTATCGACACATTCTCATTTTCTTTAAATAGAACAACAGTGGGCAACTGAATGACGACATAAACGCGTTTCTGTGCGCATCATAGGCCTACCGATTGGCGCAAAAAGCATTTCGAACAAAAGCTGTACAGAAAGTTGACACATACACTTATGATCAACACACCTTTCCGCATGTCTTTTGCAGCTCTCATGACGAGTGCGCCAGGATTGTTGCGCTATTCGCACATTTGCTCATATGCTTACTCTCATGACCTACTTAAAGGTGTTGTTACAACATGGGGGGGGGGGGCGAACAAACACACATCGAGATTTGTAGAAACGCGTGCGGCAAACGCAGCTCGCAGTGTCCAAACATGCAACGCAAAACTGCAGTGATCTAATATCAATACGGTAAGCAAAGCAGTGCAGAAGGTTGAGTCATCACGAACAGCTGTTGGCCGCTATGCGATATCAGCGGGTGTTATTCAATTACCACGCAGTCTTCCGTCGGTCAGTTGACTGACAAGGCGAAAGAAAGAATTGCTTCCACAGGCACGGCACCGTTACCAGCAGGTTTTGGGAATATGCGGAAAGACTGAAGGGTTTCACATATTCCGACACATACAAGAAACATGCTCTCAACGAAAGTTATTTCACACCAACTTATGCACATTAACTTATAATATTAATAATTATATTTTGCCCCTATACGTATAGGGGCAAAATATAATTATTAATATTATAAGTTAATGTGCATAAGTGGTGTGAAATAAACAACTTTAGTTGTCATAAGATGCACGGTAAATACAATGTAATGCTCTCAACGCTTACAAACTTCACCGCCCTTACAGACCTTGTCACTTGCGCAACAAGCACGCAGAACATTCTCGTTTCCATACACGTCGCTTTTAAAAGGATAAAACCAACCGGACAAGAAAGTTACAAGAAATGTATTGGAAATGAACCCTCAGACAGCTAATGTTCATTTCAATTACATACGAAACAATTTCTTACCTCTCAGAAAACAAAGTCCACTTCTGTTAGAAAAAACATGCAGTCAGTGCTGTATACGAAAATATACGGAACACAAACACACTGGGTGGCTACAGGCAGAGTTTCTTAATGTTGTAGGTAGTAGCTGCAGCTACGAGTAGGATTTCAACAGTTACAAAAATACAGACACTGCAGTGTTAGATAAAAATTAAGTTAAAGATAACGGAGATGAAATACAGGTAGGGTCTAAGCTTAATTTGTCTTGACTTCCGATAATAGAGATACCGACCTGTACTTTAATCTAATTACTAAAAAGTTGAACCAAGTATGCTATTTTCGTCTTTCTTTACGGTTCGAAAACGTGTCTGTGTTTTTTAGTTATGTAAGGAAATGATGTTACTGTAGGCTACTTGGAATCACTGGCTGCCACACTTCTGTACACAGATGAAGGAAGATAATGGAAAAACTTATCAACGAGGAAAAGTCTCCTCTTTCATTACCATAGTACTGTAATCGATGAAGCTAACAAGACTTTAACAGGCTACAGCGCCTCCAGCTCGTCACCGCCAAACAGCTGCTGTAGCAAGGTGATTCCGCCTGTCTTAGCCCCACATCACTCTAAGCCTCCATCACTTCAGCATAAACTTCGAATTCAGAGTCCTTAACAAAACAGAATTCCGTTCTCTACCGGACAGATTCCACTGTCGATGAAGGCCGACATACACAGTACGTTGCGAAACTGAGCCATAGCAACATAGCCTACAGGTGTACGCTATTACTGTAAGCTACGCAGTAGGCCAAAGTACGGGGTACTGTATTTCGCGAAACCTGAAACCGTCTCTGCAGCCCTTAACTACCACAGAGGTCAAGAACTGGATGCCTGGCAAGGCTGGTGTAGATATCAACCATGTCCAGAGGGAGTACGCTACCAGCCAGCCAGAATTTCTTCAAATTATTAAGATCACGGTCTGATAGCCACAAACGTTTCGGAAGAACCGGCTACCTCCATTTGCAGTATTACCCTGAAGCTAGAAGCCGCATATGCCTTCCAAACGTTGGTACCTATCTACCAAATTACAGGTCACATTCCAGGAGACAGTAATACACAGTATGAGACCAAGTACGAGAATCTGGCTCTCTCACTAGCCACATGATGTAAAGAGAGGCTCAAAATCCTTACTGGATAAAGGTAAATGTGTTTCAGACGGTCGTTATGACGTTCATTGCCAGTTTAAACTAAGCTAGAACGTGGGCATTTGTACGCGGAAAAGAGGGTAGAAGTCACCGAAATATGATTATTGAATTTCACAAATTTTAACGTGCACGCATGTTCCTCTTAGGTTTAAATTAGTTTCCAATGAGTTCCTGCGTAACAATGTGCAAGAAATTCCAGGCACATGCTGGGCATAATGTGAACTTCATCGCAAAATTCTAGCACAAATATTTTACGCATCAGTGAAATACGTACTTTGCCAGACTCTGTGATTCATCGCTTAGGCCAATCACGTACTTCTCCATCCCCCCCCCCCCTTCTCTCTAGGCCAAACAGTATTCACAGCAGCCGTTTTAAAAACCACCCCACGCATGATCTAGCCTTAGGATAGCACGCGCAGTTTCACGTACGAAGTAGGAACTGGGGCACTGATGTAATACAAAGAAAAGTAATTAAATCTACGTTTACCCTATACACCGCACACTTAAAGAAACTTACTTATTAACAGTAGGGTATGGCTATTTGGATTACTAACTGTAGCCTACAGTTCTCGTACACCTGGCGCAGAATGGAATACGTCAAAGAGAAGTGACTCTGAACCAAATTTGATAGATCTAAGCCCATTTAAATTTTTGTTGGACATACATTTATTCCATGTTCTGTTCGGTCCGGGCAACCCAATAGGTCCCCCTGCTTCGAAGCCTCCACGCAGGTATTATTATCCGACTTCTTTCCAAACAATGCGCCATTCTGTGCTTGCAAAAAAACTGTTCGTTTCAGGGTACGAATGAACAGGAGGATTTTATGAAAGGCTACATTTGGTGCATAGCTTTGTATGGTGCTGAAACTTGGACACTGCGAAAAGTAGATCAGAAATATCTGGAAAGCTTTGAAATGTGGTGCTGGAGAAGAATGGAGATCAGTTGGACAGATAGTGTGAGAAATGATGTATTACACAGAGTTAAGGAGGAGAGGAATATCCTACATACAATAAAAAGAAGAAAGGCTAACTGGATTGGTCACATCTTGCGTAGAAACTACCTTCTAAAACACGTGATTGAAGCAAAGTTAGAGGGAAGGATAGAAATGACGGGAAGACGAGGAAGAAGACGTAAACAGGTACTAGAAGACCTTAAGGAAAAGAGAAGATACTGGAAATTGAAAGAGGAAGCACTAGATCGCACCCTGTGGAGAACTCGCTTTGGAAGAGCTACGGACGTGTCGTAAGACAGACTACAGAATGAATGAATGTTAACCTTAAAAGCAAATCATGCAGTAAAGTCCAGTTATGCCAACTTAATACAACACGTGTGCAGTTTCATCCGAAGTTCCACTCTACGTAGTAGACTTAAGCACACAGATTGGTATAAGCCTTCACCATACGCAAAAACGTATCTGACACTTTACACGACAAGGTTACGACGTTTCCCTCTACCCACAGCTCAGATCACACTCAAAACCATATTATATCCACTTTCGCAAGATTTCAGTTCTCTATGAAAAAACGTACATGGTAAGCACCTTTAGAATTAGGTATAACGAGTGTCGTAAATGTTCAGTAACTCCCTGTAACTCACTGCAGGTCGGAGAGTTGCAACTTTTTTACTCATATTTATCCTTCAGCGCTGTGCTATAAAAATTCAATTTTTGTCAAAATTTGTCACACGCGATTTTTAAAATAAGCTCCTGAACTGGAATTCAGTTATTATTACTCTGAATAAACTTTAGAGCCACCAACTACTGGCAACAATTCCAAACATTTCGGCACGGTCAGCAGAATCCTTACACAACTTACATTCAGCAACGGTCTCTGTAGCAACTGCATTTCATCTTAAAAAGGAATTGTGGCTTGCAATAAAGGCTTCTGCCAATTAAAACAATTCCAACCTTCGAAAAACCATAAGAAACCATAAACACTTGAAAAATTACATTTAAAACTCCTACAAAACAACCACAAACTTCAATACGCCCAAAAATTAAAATTCCAAAGAAGTAATTATAAATACATTCCAAGCACATTATCGTAATGACATAATTCAAAAGAGCATCAAGCAGAGCTACCATAACTAAACAATCACGTCAGCGACAACAAATGGCTTACCGCTGCTGGCACGAGGTGAGAAACCATTCTGTCGCACGTCAAGATTCGTTCCGTCATACAGGAGTTGACAGTCAACAATCAGTTGTCTTCAGCACACGGACTCACAAAACAGTACACAAGTTTTCTTTTTCTTGATGTCACAACATGAAAAAGAAATAAAGTCCATGCTAAAATACTGCACTAATAAAAGCTCAGTAACGATTAAGTGAAGTTAATATTTGTGTTTTGAAGTCTGGAAACGTAAATATTTACACTAGTGAAGTGCAGCGAGCGTGATCCTGACGTTTTTCAAAACCCTAGTGGGAAAGCAATGCAAGGTTATAAAAAGTCGACCGTCAGGGTGACGGTTACGTAGCGCGCGCAGTAGCCGCCATGGCAGCGGAGACCCGCCCTGCTCCCCACCATTGGCAACGAGAAACAGAATGGATTGGTCCGGCGAGTAGGCCACTCTTCAGAAGGGCGGAACTATCTTGAGGGGATGACTCCAGCTCCACCCATACAACCCCCTGCAGCCAATTTATTACAAGCAACCATTACTGAGACACACTAGCAATCCTGACACATTGTCTTCTTTACATACATTCCCGAGCTTTGATAGCCTACTTTTGGCCACAAATTGGCACACATTTTCTGAAATTTGCATCCGCTTCAGATAAATCATAGGCGACATCTGCGTTAGATGGCACTTATCAGAAAGTAACTTGGTGTAGCAGTAAAGCTGTAAAATGTGAGCAGCATTTCACGTTCTCACAGCAGTGTAAGCCTTCTGGATGTTACGCCATGTCGACCGGTAAATAGTTACCGACATTTCGGAGGAGCATCGTGCCGCCATCTTCGGGGTCAAGTACCCATTAAAACTGCCCAGTTCGAATCTCGGCTAGTTCATCGACTACTCTCCGGATTTTCGTGGTATTCTTCATTCTCTCCTGGCGAATATCTACCTTCATTAGATCATTAATGTTTCCCAGGTGCGCACCCACAAGTTTTCATTCGGGGGAGGGCTGACCCTGAGGGTATATAAATTTATTTGATTTTAAAAATTATGTTATAAAAATCATGTAAGTATAACGCTGTTTTAAAGTGCGTTTATATAGGTATGTGACATACATACAAATATAACTACACGTTCCGTAACTCACTCGCCTAATTAAAATCACGAGGTCTAATCTTGTTTTTTTTTTAAGTTCATCTAAGACGTCCTAAGTTCATTTTATTTTTTAAAATTCCGATGTACTAGTCATCAGCCGATTACAGTGGCTGAGTTTAGCTGAAGAGCAAAGCACTTAAAACGTTTGATATCATCGTGTCTAACAAATTGTGTTTTTTTAAATTTCGATTTGGAGTGGGTGGCTGCAGCGGCCCCCCCCCCCCCCCCCAGGGTGCTCCCCTGTGTTTCCTTCCAGGTCCGACGCCATAAGCCCGATACCGACAGCAGCGTAAAGCAAGCTACTCAGGAAGGAAATAGCGCAGAAATCAAATTCCGTGTGTAGGCCTGCCTCACACTTGAGTCCATGAGCATGAGAATACCATCCACGTGCTAAAGGGACGTAACTTTAGCTGAGGTAACATTACTTGCTGCTGTAACATGTTCCTTACTGAACCTACCAACTAATCTACACACCATTTATATTCAGAAATTAAGTCCGCAAATTAGAGCAGAAAAGAATCCTGATTTTCCATAGCAAACATGCGAGTGGCTAGTGTAGAACTGGTTTTCCTCATACACTCCATGAAGGCATATAGTGTGAGAAGAGATCCTGGCAGCTTTATCCCCGGGAAAGAACGCCGGTACCCATCAAACGGGAACTTGGATGGGCCTCTGGGTCGGTAGGCTGATATGCTAGGTCGCTTTGTATTTCAGTGTCTCGCTGTCTCTCTGCAACTGCCAAGTTTCCAACACATGTAACACACTGTTGCATGTGACATGACAACGTTCAAGTTTCAGTCTGTCCGCACGTACCCGACATTAAAGCACAATTCTAGTTGCTTTCCCCCTGTCGTCGTGTGTTGTACACATGCGTCCTTTTCAAACGCGCATATCTAATACAGCTCCAAGTAATTCACATTCCCCACCTTCTGCGCACAATTCACGATCTCTTTGCAGTCATTCAGTGGATACTCAAACACAACTACTTGCTCCCACAACTGTCCTCAAACACAACTACTTGCTCCCACTAACCGCCCTCAAACACAACTACTTGCTCCCACTAACTGTCCTCAAACACAACTACTTGTTCCCACAACTGCCCTCAAACACAACTACTTGTTCCCACAACGTCCTCAAACACAATTGCTTGCTCCCACAACTGCCCTCAAACACAACTACTTGCTCCCACAACTGTCCTCAAACACAACTGCTTGCTCCCACAACTGCCCTCAAACACAACTACTTGCTCCCACAACTGTCCTCAAACACAACTGCTTGCTCCCACAACTGTCCTCAAACACAACTGCTTGCTCCCACAACTGCCCTCAAACACAACTACTTGCTCCCACAACTGCCCTCAAACACAAATGCTTGCTCCCACAACTGCCCTCAAACACATCTACTTACTCCCACAACTGTCCTCAAACACAACTGTTGCTCCCACAACTGCCCTCAAACACAACTACTTGCTCCCACAACTGCCCTCAAACACAACTGCTTGCTCCCACAACTGTCCTCAAACACAAATGCTTGCTCCCACAACTGCCCTCAAACACAACTACTTGCTCCCACAACTGCCCTAAAACACAATTGCTTGCTCCCACAACTGCCCTCAAACACAAATACTTGCTCCCACAACTGTCCTCAAACACAACTGCTTGCTCCCACAACTGCCATCAAACACAACTACTTCTCCCACAATTGTCCTCAAACACAATTGCTTGCTCCCACAACTGCCTCAAACACAACTACTTGCTCCCACAACTGTCCTCAAACACAACTGATTGCTCCCACAACTGCCCTCAAACACAACTACTTGCTCCCACAACTGTCCTCAAACACAACTGCTTGCTCCCACAACTGCCCTCAAACACAACTACTTGCTCCCACAATGCTCTCCCAACACAACTGCTTGCTCCCACAATGCCTCAAACACAACTACTTGCTCCACAACTGCCCTCAAACACAATGCTTGCTCCCACAACTGCCTCAAACACATCTACTTACTCCCACAACTGTCCTCAAACACAACTGCTTGCTCCCACAACTGCCCTCAAACACAACTACTTGCTCCCACAACTGCCCTCAAACACAACTGCTTGCTCCCACAACTGTCCTCAAACACAACTGCTTGCTCCCACAACTGCCCTCAAACATAACTACTTGCTCCCACAACTGCCCTAAAACACAATTGCTTGCTCCCACAACTGTCCTCAAACACAACTGCCCTCAAACACAACTACTTGCTCCCACAACTGTCCTCAAACACAACTGCTTGCTCCCACAACTGCCCTCAAACACAACTACTTGCTCCCACAACTGTCCTCATTCTTTACCCTCATACAAGTACTTCCTGTCCTATTCAGACATGAAGATGGCAGTAGTGATGTCTCTTCCATCGGATCATTTAGTGCAACATCATATTCGTAATTTTATTATTCCTTGTATTCTGCATCAGTATTGTTTTCCTTGAGCCGATCCCAGTGGCCGCGCGGTCTAAGGCGTGGGTCTGCGGCGGCTCGCTTGCTGGGATTGCGGGTTTGAATCCCGCAGGGGGCACGGATGTCTGTCTCTTGTGAGTGTGTGTGTTGTCAGGTAGAGGTCTATCCGACTGGCTGATCGCTCGTCCAGAGGAGTCCTACCGAATGTGGTGTGCCTGAGTGTGATCTCGAAACCTCAACAATGGAGAGGCCTATGCCCACTACGGCTGTTGAGCCATGAAAAAAAAAAACCGTTTTCCTTGATATAGTCTTTGTATTTACTTTACATCGAAAGTAATGTCCGAAACAAAATCATGTGTGAAGATATGTTTCCTTACGTTAGTGTTACCGCCAGTCTTCCTCGTGGTGGCATGCACAGCAGTAGTTGAGCGTATTGGTACGAAATTCAGGGCCCAACACGCATAAACAAATATGGATATCAAAGCTTTCAATGTGCATTAGGACTGGGGTAGTGTTGAAGCTACGGCTGACTGACCGAAGAATCGAGGTTTCATTCTCGGCAGAAGTAAGAGATTTCTGTTTTCTTCAAAGTGTACATACAAACCGTTTCTGGGGCCCATCAAGCCTCCTATTCAATGGACACCGGAAGTGCTTTCCCCGAGGGCAAGGCGGCCAGGGTGTGAAGCTGACCACTCACCTGCATCTAATGCTGAAAGTTAAGAATGAGCGGAGCTATATGACCACTCCCCCATATACCTTCATGGAGTCATAGGGACAATTTTACTTGTCTTTGATACTCAGTCTGAAATAGTTAAAACATTTTCCTATATAGTTCCTTAAATCCTCGTACAATTTATAAATTTGTCCATTTAAAAGTCTGACTCACTCTTGGAATGTACACCAAATCGCCTTTCTCTTCGGACTTTCCTTACCCTAAGCAGTATAGCATGTAGTCATGCTGTCCCTATGAAGTCTACTGTGTACTGAAGGAAATACATCACAAGTATGCGCAACTTACAGTTGCAAGTGAGCGCACACCGCTGTGACCACCGGCCTGCGTTCTCGCTGCAACACTTCGGTCGCCCGCCCGTTCGCCGTCAGTATGTCAGACAGCAGGCTGTGTCGTACTGTAGAATGATGCTATAATCAGTATTGATTTGGAATTGGATGGAAACGGTCGTAGCCTGACTTGAAGTACTGTCCCGGTATTTGTCTGTAGAGGCGGAATAAAACCGCGAGATCCCTCAGTCAGGATAACCGGTATGCCGACCGAGAGTCGAGGCTTTAACCCTCCCCCCAGTGCGATGTCATTCTGCTATATGCAACTAGCCGGTAAGAATTTGTGGACATTTCCTTCCACTCCCCCTCTGCCCTCATGGTGTGAAGCATAGGCACAAGCACAACTTCACCTTTAACCTTCACATAAAATTTTAAAAGTTCCTGCTCGCTCTAAAGATTGTATCTGTTCAATGAAAGGTGCAGTCCCAGGCACAGTCCTCTGATTGTATGTTCAATGAAAGGTGCAGTCCCAGGCACAGTCCTCTGATTGTATCTGTTCAATGAAAGATGCAGTCCCAGGAACAGTCCTCTGATTGTATCTGTTCAATGAAAGATGCAGTCCCAGGAACAGTCCTCTGATTGTATCTGTTCAATGAAAGATGCAGTCCCAGGAACAGTCCTCTGATTGTATCTGTTCAATGAAAGGTGCAGTCCCAGGCACAGTCCTCTGATTGTATCTGTTCAATGAAAGGTGCAGTCCCAGGCACAGTCCTCTGATTGTATCTGTTCAATGAAAGGTGCAGTCCCAGGCACAGTCCTCTGACTGTATCTGTTCAATGAAAGATGCAGTCCCAGGCACAGTCCTCTGAGTGTATCTGTTCAATGAAAGGTGCAGTCCCAGGCACAGTCCTCTGATTCACAGACTCGAGTAAGATTCACGATTTCCGGAAGTTGGCTCACATGCAGTTGGATCGTGTCATAGGCGACATTGAACTTGCAACGCGGAACAAAGCATGGCATTAACAGGCCGTACGTAATGTTGCTGATGGAGCCGAATTAGCTCCGCGCTTTGCTACGGTCAACAATCACTCGATAACAACAGCACGGCTGTTAGGAGTGACTTGACAACCGCCCACAGACGCGCTGGCTGGTAGTAACGTGGCTGAAACCAAATCCGACTCTAAGGCTGCAAGAATCAGTATTCGGGTAGGACAGAACATAATTTACACTAGATAACGTGTAATAAAAAAAGTCTCTTGAAGAAAGAAGATTTGGTGCCTGTCCTTTATGCTTACAAATATTACTGCCATCTGGCTGGGGTCTGAGTGACCCTGAATAATGTACAGGTCACTTAGGATAATCACAATTAATGTAGGTAAAAAAAGTGAAACGGAAAGCAAGAAACGAAGAACGTAACTGAAAGCAAGGAATAAATAAACAATAAGAAACAAAACAACATAATAACATATACAGAAAAAATAAAAGGAAATAAATAATCGAAGTTGAATGATCAACTAGTGACAGTTTATATAGGCCTACTATAATGAAACTGAGTACTGACTGTTAAACATAAAACGAACACTCCAAATTTGTGGAATGTAGGAATGTCTACGTTTACAGCGATAATGAAAGGAGCCCGATTTAACAAGGGAAGAACCTGCTGGAACGTCATGTATAGCTGTAGGAAGTGCTGCTTACGTATAAGTGACTTCTTGTTGGTATATAGTGTATAGTAGAATTACTTCCATAAAGTCCCTGGCTTTAGATCAGCGAGCCTGGGCTGATGTTACAGGAGTCAATGGCGTTAAGATGTAGCCGGCCAGAGTCCGTAGTTCGAGTTTCGGGCTGAGCGTCCAAAAGATGAGACAAATTGATGATTTGGCTTTTATCCGGTTTATTTAATAATATAAAATTAATTCAAAATTCCTTTATGCAAATTTCAAAATGTGCGGTGAGGGTTCGTAGTTCTAATATATAATTGCTGTCTGCACATGCGAGCGGTTTGTCAAACCTCATTTCCCCGAGCAAGCTTGCTTGCAGGCTGGTTCTTTCTTAGGAGTGGGAAGTAACTTGTTTACTTAAACGCAACATTGACTGTCGAAGTCTAGTGACGACACACGATAATTACTGATACAGACTCCGAGCAGCACAGTTCAGTTTTTTATTTGTAAGATCACTTCACAGTTAGAAGGAAGGAAGGATAGAAATGACGGGAAGACGAGGGAGAAGACGTAAGCAGCTGCTGGATGACCTTAAGGAAAAGAGAAGATACTGTAAATTGAAAGAGGAAGCACTAGATCGCACCCTGTGGAGATCTCGCTTTGGAAGAGGCAACGGACCTGTCGTAAGACAGACTACAGAATGAATGACTCCACAGCATTCATGTTCAACTCGTCTTCTCCTAAGTTTAATCAGTCAGTTACTGTGGTACAATCAATATCAGAACATTATTAATAAACGTAACTGAAACGCAAGCCGTATGTTAGCGGAGATTAACAACAGCTTCACGTTCCCCTGTAAATACTCCCGCTTTAATTATCATGTTAAACCGGTGAGAACAGTGGAAAGCTGTAAATATAAGCCAGGAAATTCAAGCAGACGGTTGCAAAGCTGTGTGCTTGTGCTTCATATTACGTAGAAGCTATAACCACGTGCTAAGTATGAGGTGCGTAAGGTCAGGTAACAGCACTGTGGATCTGAAGAGCTGTTGTAACTCGCACTGTCGCTGCAATGAGCACTACTATTGCTCGTTTTGTCACGTGCAGTCTGTACTTATCTGGACAGTTGGTGACTCGTGCTGCTGAAGGCCGTGATGCAAAATGGCAGGGACATGGCAAATACAAAAGCCCACCCCTAGACAAAATCCTGAGAGACTTAAATCCGTGTGTAAATTTCAGCTGGGTAGTAACAAAGAAACCGCAAACAGTGACGCAGTCTCAAAAGAGTACAGCCATGCCAAGAAGCTTCCTGCTCGTTCGTATGACAATGAGAACATTTCAGTTAGTAAACATTTCCAAAATTCAGATACAATTCCGTAATGTTCAACTACAAGCAGGGCTTAAATATTGGCCAAGGATCGAACTGTAGCTGCGTGCTGATGTAATATGGCAGCCTTCTGCATTTGTAGCGTACTCGTATGTCTGTGTCCAAGCTGTTGAAAGTAAAAACAGCACTGCGCAACAGCCACTTTGTAAGACATACCGCGAATGGTATTGCATGACGTAATTAATCTCAACGAATTACGCATTACAACAAACTCCGCTGGCACGTAATCAAATGAAGACTTTGAAAAGCCAGGTTACGGATGTCACACCGGGATCACATTGCTTGGGCGGTGATAGTCCTAATTATTCCGCTGCCTCTGACGCGAAGGAACCCAAATGTTTATCACACAGACCTGTCTTTGCACACTGCCAGTTCACTATTCACATTTTTCTTTGGGCCTCATGAAAGGTAGTGAATTTCTAGTGTCCAGCCTTGGAGCGGAAAGCGCCCAACTCTCCATGTCTGTCCCAGAGTATTGCTGCTAATACCCAGGACACTCTTTACTTCTTCCATTTTAGAGTATTACTAAGTGTTACAGTTATAGTGTAACTGTATATTCACACCTTTACTGAATTTGAATGTGCTTGTTTATGCAGGTTTTATTTTACTGCGTTTATCTGGAGTTTCTATTCTGATACACGGCCCGTGATACTTTCTGTTTATTAGTGGGTCCAAAATTTTTTCAATTTTAGAGTTGTTGAAATACGAATCTTTAAACAAATCACTACTTTCAAGGTTAAAACCTTGTTTAACACTATGATAATATTTATAATTTGAAAACATGAATTCCAGATAGCACCACATTCCTACCTGGACTAGTGTTTCGGCTATGGATATGAAATCATACTCATGAGTCAGGATTATATATCCCCGCTCCCCTCCAGATCCCGTGCCTCATCGTGGCCAGTGGGTGTAACAATGAATGGTGCCTACTAGTATGTCGAAAATATTGCAGATATCAGAAAAACATTTCAAGTGATTCTAGGAGGACTGTATATTTTTAAGCTAACATATTCAATGTATACTGAGTAGAAGTCGAAATAATTTTACAATTTCCCATCACATTCCACACATTTGCTCTATATTTTTCGGTAAAGTGTGTTTTGTTAACCGTCATATTTGCTCAGGAATTTGTCTTACAATTTTATATTAACTGGTCACCAAACCAACTAATTATTGCAGTAGAACTGAGTCATAAAGTAGTATAGGTTTGTAACGTATATCACACAAAAAATGTGTGGTTTAGTTTTCTGTATTCAGTTTCCGTATGAACTGCCATCATTCACTGACCTAAGCAGGATATGGCACAAGCTTCAAATGTTCATGATATTCATCCCGATGAAATACATGGAGCGAATTTTGTAATTTAAAGTTACCATTTTCAAGAATGTGACTATTTATAGAATTTTGCAACATTTTAACATTGTAATAAGACGTTACATTTTTGCTTACAAAGTCTAATTAAATACTTAGCTTCTTAAACCATATTATTTTGTTTGACATGTTATTAAAATTTAAAATATTTATGCCGCTAGGATTTTAAAACCTGATTGGCATCATGAAAATTGGCAGCTACAATGAAAATTGAATTATATGATGAAAATAATCTCTGTAATAATTAAGGTGTGTGCCACGGCACAAGCTTCAGGCAGATAAACAATAATGCTTTACATAGGGGACTCTATAGAAACATATGAAGAAAGTTTTAATGTACAGTATAATCTCTTTGAGCCAGTTGGCCAGTCACCAACTGCCACGAATGCACACGACTTAGTAACCTCGGAAAGAGGAGGCAAGAGGAGGCCCGAGCCCATATAGCGCTGTTGAGCCATGGTTATTAATATTATTATTATATAATCACTTTGGGAAACAGTTGAGAAAATTTGCCCTTAATACACAAGACTGTTACGGACATTGGCATCTTAAAACAGATGGTTGAGGAGATTATCAACAAATAAAAATGGCATTTTGTAATAATTTACATGTCTAGAAGGCTTATCATGAGGTTTATGTGGTTTTACTCAAGTCTTCCATGCAAATGTTGAAGTGACCCCATAGTAATAGTGCCGAGTGTAACTTGCCCAAACTGGGTGAATACAATTCATGTTTTGATTTGTTATTGAAGGTACAAACCGATACAAACTACTGTTCCTGAAAGCTGAAAACATGCTGACCGTGCACTTCGTACACATACTGCACATGTAACTCATTCAAAACACCACAAAACAATTAAAACAAAATTGAGGCGGTTATTAACCCTTTAAAGCCCAGAAGATACTTTATGTACCACGATATTTGACCTGAAGGAATAAACAGCGATTATAAACGAGACGGAGTGTGTTTACTGTGCGGTACGAACTGAATATTTAAACACATTTCAATTTAACATCCGTCATTAAGTTTAAAATGAGACTGCTGACAACAAACCACATTGCCTTCTCTCTCTCTCTCCACACACACACACACACATACACACACTTCAAGCGGCAAGGCATACCAGCGACTTGTCCGCATCTGTAGCCGTTACCAATGTGCTATACAAATTATATAAAACACATAGGAATTATTTTCGAAAAAAGAGGCTTGCAAGTTTTATGTTTTTTAATAGAGAAAGGAAGTAATTTCTGCCTGTTCAGTGATATGGCGGCGCAATGTTCGCCATACCGGAGAATTCGCCACTGCCCACCGTAAAGAATTTTGTCGCCTGGACGACCTGGCGCCTGGAATTTGTGCACCCCTGGATTAAAATAAGGAACCTCGGTTTATTTGAGGCAAGTACACAATGTACTGTCAAATGATGTAAAAGAAGGAAATATACGTCTCAATTATCGCGTTTCATGGGTGAAACAAAAACGCGCCTGTAAACAGTAAAGTTTGGGCTCACAATAATCACTACGGCCGGCCGGCAGTACGAGTTCACATACACCTTGGAGCTGCACGCTTCCGAGCAGCATTGTGCGGCAGAGACGGCAAAGGAGGTGCGGAAACGGTTATGGAAGGTAGCTACAAACTTGAGCCGGGGCTCGAACTCTAACAAAAGGAAGTGTAGGAGTGGCTTATCGCTCTGTGTCATGACCACTAACAAGGCACGTACTCCTACAGTCGTTGCACGTCGAAATGGAGCTCCCTTAGTTTCTATACCCAAACTTCTCACATTTGTCCTCAAGGTTTGCAACAAATGTAAGAACAAACGCTACAGAGCTGAGTCCTTATTGAGAAGCCACCCGTTTCTCACCTCGCCAGAAAATTTGTCGCATTTTATGGAATACAAATATTCATGACCTTGTTCAGATCCATATTCTGACCCGAATCAACCAGTCCCACACAGTTCCACCCCACTACTTCAGCAATCATTCTAACACTATCCTCCGACACGCTTAGGTCCTTCCTCCATATTTTCCGACCAAAACTCTGTACGCATTTGTCGTCTCTCCCATGCGTGATATATGCCTCACCCATCTCATCCTCCTCGATTTTATTACTCGTTTCTTAATAACATTTGGCTAAGAATACAAATTATTAACCTTCTCATTATGAAGTTTTGTCCAGCCTGCTGTTCCGTCCCTTTCTTACATTCAAACATTCTTCTCAGCACCCTGATCTCTACCTCAGTCCTCGTGACAGACCAAGTTTCACGTCCTTACAAAATAGCACGCAAAGTAACTTTCCTACGTGCATTTCAATCTTTACGTAGTTCTTTGTATAGCTAGTCGGTATAGTGACTAAGCTACGGGCTGGACGGTCCAGGCTTCAAATCCCGGCAGAGGCAAGAGATTATATCTCCAAAATCGACCACACCGGCTCTGGGACCCACCCAACCTTCTATTCAATGGGTACCGGGGTTCTTTCCCGGGAGTAAAGCGGCGGGGGCGTGAAGTTGACCACTCACGTCCATCTAGTGCCGAGGTTATGAATGAGTGGAGCTACGTCTCTTCGCCCCCTATATTCCTCCATGGCGTGGGCAGGGACAACTGTACATTTACCTAATCCTTTGTCATTTAACAATCCTATGCCATTTACAGGAGTTACGAATAATAGAAGAAGATGAAGCCGAAAAGTGTGTAGCCTACGGATGAACTGAGAAGAAATAAGCGACTGACAGATTTAAGGCATTTCAGAAGTCTCCTAGAATGAGTGGTGAAACCGATAAAACAACGCTGGACAAGCAGTTGCGGCCAGGACACAGACCTCTGGAGTACAAAGGAGTGGTTGGCCTGTCCACTACGTCATGACACTGCTGAGTCAGTAAGACGCACATCGTCGTTCGTATTGAGACCCTACAACCTTTAGCAGGATTTGAACTAGCATGAGACCCCAGACCCGAAACACACGTTTTAATGCATTTGTTTACCCCGACATGTATGGTAATTATATCACGTTGGCTGTCTTCCGTGGTTTGACTGGTTTCGTCTTAAGGTCTGCTGTTAATGGGGAAGAAGTAGAGCGTCTATTTAATTTCAAATACAAATTTAAGAGACGTGAAATTCGTTCTCTATAATGCGTATCTTGTCTGTCCACACTTCAGAACGGTAAGTTTTTGCGAAGAAATGTCAAAGCACTACGTTCTAGTAGCTATTATTAGGCAACGTTAAACACTAAACAATTTTCATATTTAATTCACGTAACGGTTCTGTTCTCCTTTTCTCTTCGTCGCTTAAAATATAGGTCTACAGGTTTTGTAAATATGTCCTTAAACCTCTATGTCGTATGCCAGTAATTCCTTATTGAATGAACAAGTGGGTAAAACAAACTACATATTCCTTTGCACTTGCGTCTTTGATCCCCACTTTAAAAAATAAGCCTCTCTCGCGTGTATTTTTGGGCACCATGTGGCAGACAATGAAAGTACAGGCTCGGGACGGTAAATATTTTAATCCCTTATCTTTTCACCGCTCCATAAAAGTACGTCAAAACATGAAAGCCACAAAACATGAGACATTCATTTTATGCACCATGTGTAAAAGTTTCGGAACTTCGATGTTTGAGAGTTTCAAAGCGGTGATTATTATCCTCTGAGATGTGACACCGTGCAGTTTGGTAGACAAATACCAAAGAATAATACTAATATTCATTTAGAAACTCGTTTATTTTCTCAAAGTACCTGATAAAG
Source organism: Reticulitermes speratus (assembly GCA_021186555.1). Classification (NCBI taxonomy): domain Eukaryota; kingdom Metazoa; phylum Arthropoda; class Insecta; order Blattodea; family Rhinotermitidae; genus Reticulitermes; species Reticulitermes speratus. The sequence continues at coordinate 16,584,021 of JAJKFL010000330.1, forward strand.
CACACACCTCTGTTCTTAGATATTTATTTCGTAGTGTAAAGAATGACAGATTTGGATACACACCTTTTCGGCATATTGTACAAAATCGGTACGCGACCTACTTTGAGATTCTGCCGAGACACTGACGAAATTCCCGCCACAGCAGTGGAGCTGGCACTCGCCAGCTGTCAGCAACTATACTCTTGCGTAAGCACTGAATCACCTGCTGACTGAAAAGTGCTGCGACAGCACCTTGCTCGCTGGCAGAAATCTGTGTCACAGCAAATTCTGCTGCACACGGTTGGCCGACACATTGTATTTTGCTTCAGGCCTAGTTGCTTACACACGCTTAAATAGACTGTCTTTGAGATAAAGAATATCTTCAGTGAACAGTATAGTTTTCATTACATGACGCTGCCGTAGGTCCGGTGTACGCGCTGAACTAGGGAGGCCTGCTCGCTTTTACAAGCATGTTCGCAGCGCCGTAATTTGAAAACCCCGTACTACACTACTACTATTTCTACTACTACTACTACTTCTACTACTACTACTACTTACTACTACTACTACTATATAATAATAATAATAATGGTCGTGATATTGATACGATAGTGCAGACTCGTCAAGAACCAGTAAAAAAAGAAGTTCTAAATATAAGTTATGAACCCTCTTTCCCTCAGATGTTTAAATCTCGCGTACGTCTATGGTTTGGCTAGCTAGAATTGTCAAAATAATAATTACACTTAGTAATCCATATCTGTTCAAAATCTTTACTAACACATCTACTGTTTCCAGTTACATACATACGTTAAATCTGTCACGTATTAGCTCAGGGTCTTTTGCTTTTGTCATATCTGCAATTATTGAAACGCAAACAGCGTTTCAGACACAATTTCTCGCAATATTTCAACATCACAATCGTAGTCAAAGAGAGAGATAGATACAGATTTCAGTCATTCTAAAAAATGTGCCTCCACAAAGTTACATATTTCTTCAAATATACATACATATTACAATACAAAACTGAGGTGGCACTAGTGTCGCTCCCAACTCAGAAGTACGTACGGCGGCCATGTTGGTATTGACTGTTAGTAAGAAGTTAAAAAGCAGGGCATACAAATGTGGAGGCGCCGCTACTAACATTATTTTGATACCAAGTTTCATGAAAATACTTAATTGGCTTAAAGTTATTAGGGGAATAGGGACAGGTACATTTCAGTTTGGCTTTATTTTCGGTATATTTATTTCACGCCTTCTTTATACGATTCTACGTTCAAACGAACGTTTGTCGGACCGCATACAATAAGTGAATGTCTAATCATCGGATCTCCCAACTCCTGAAACTTATGCGTTTTGATCCAGCCTTTTGTAAACGCAAAAGCCAAAAGGTCGTGACGAAAGCTGATTCAAATTGCTACTTTCCTTGAAGCCATAAATGCATGTTAAATAATCGTCGTTGAACCGGACGCCTCCAAATACAGAGTGATTTTTTTTTCCTGCTTGACCGACAAGCGCCGGCCCGACGCTCCGCCAGCGTTGCGTCGTACGCCGCGTGTTGGGGAGGTTTAACAGTCCATGACGGGAGCTAGACAAACGATTACAGTGACAATAACCTTTAGAAAGTCTAATAAAACTCACGAGAGCGACAAGTTGGGAAAAATACACCCTATACATGTCATGATCATTACTGCTTGAGCCAGCTTGCTTAGCAAATTAGAAATGAAAACGAGGACAATTATGTCACACAATGCGACGTACTTTGTTTTCATGAAAGTTTGGCTAACCCTACCATCGTAATCGTCGTCATAATTACAGTTCTCTTCATATAGGGTCATTATTTTATCTGACAACTATCGGTTGCCACTTCCTGTCAGCTCGTTTATCGTAATAACGTAACCCACTCATCCGAGCACCCACACGCGTGACGGAGCACCTGCGGGACATCACAGACGATAGTTGTCAGATAAAATAAAGACAATTAGTGTCACATATATTGCACCTTACAGGACTAACCCTATGTGGCGGTCTAGTAGATAGCATTCCTACTACGTATTCGAGAGGAGCCGGATACATATTTCGTTTAGGAAACCGGATAACCGGACAGAATTTTCGTGATTTTCTTCCGTCCCTCCAGGCAAATGCTGGGATAGTACCTCAAAATAAGCCATGACCACTTCCTTCCAGATTCTTTGCCTTGGGCGTGTTCTGTGTAAACAATCGGGCCTGAAGATTAATTACAGGCAACTAACTCCACGGAGAGTCGGAGAAACTGATCGTCGCTCAGCTGGTTGGAACCCACAGTCGCCACAACGGCCGGCCACTAGGCCTTACCCAGACGCTAATATGGACTTTCTACATGTGCAGGGCTTATGTGTCAACTGCCCTTATTCTTTTACCAGTACTTTCTAACTAAACGCTCTGAATTTAGAGTTTCTTCGTGAAAAATTGTGCCCGAAGTTTCACTGTCAGAAAGCCATGGTATCTCCGAGTAAGGTGTTACATAACGGTCATGAAGTACGCTGTAATATGCATGTAATGAAATATTAATGTTCACTGTAATTTAACAACAACTTTGGCTAAGAAGGCGATCAGAAAGGCAGCAAGTACCCGCCAGTGTCATTACCGATGTGTTTTGGTTTCAGCTTCCTTTCCACAAACGCCCCAAGCTACTACTGCTTCACGTTTTGTTGCATTTCTCGCCATGCTACTACCTCTTCCTACTTCATTTAATTCAAGTGATCCCGAACTGCAACTCGAGAACCTCTTGCGGATAAGCGAAAAGTGCCACCTGGTTTAACGATACATGATTCAACGTTTACCCCGGACAGAATAACGGTTCATTTCAGTTGGTTTCCAGAATAAATAACAATATATGATCTCTACTAATTAGCCGAATTAACTCCATAATACACAATATACGACATGTTTTCTGGGAGATAAAGTAATATGTAAAGGTACAGTTCACACTATACCAGGCTATGAAGGCCCAGAGGGAGTATAGGAATGACACAAAATTTTAGTATTCTTCGGATCAGTTCTACTCTTCTAGTATTCCTGACGTCTCTTTTGTCCTGTCGCCTGCTGAAGTGTTAAGAGGTACCTCATCACAACTGCACCTGCCAGGATTCCCAATTACACACAAGTGTCGCTCCCGCCTTAAAAGTCCGTGCCCCCCCCCCCTCCCAATGCTTCGAATCAATTGTAGGAAATTTAAACCAAGTAGCATTTAAAACAAATTTCTTGAAAATGTCTCATTTGGTTCTAAAGCTACAAGGACACATACACAAATAGCTTTAAACAAGAATTGCTTCTAACAACATACGAAAGGTACGATTTAAACGCCTGCACCTACACACCAAGACCAACAGAACCTATGAACTGTTCGAGTATAATGACCCATTGAGGAGCGTAATTTACTGCACAATAGTCTCACTGGCTAAAATTATGAGACACTGCTTCAAACTTCACAAAGTCAAAATTTGAAAACGTTTTAATACGGAGTTTTTTGATACGTTTTTGAACCAGATCCGTGAAAAATTTCAGATGTTTACCCGCTATGATTCAATAGTTCATTCATTCATTCATTCAGTATGGAACGAAACATCGAATATAAACTTTGCGTGATTGGTATGTAACCATTATTTTTTGGTATAATTTAAAAGTACTAAAGCTATAACGTTCCTATCAAGTTTCATAAAAACCTTCAGGGGTTTCCAATCACAATTATGATGGATACGAACAATTCCTAACAACAAACTCAGAAGAATTTATAATTATGAAACATTCATAACAATTTCAGGAACCGGTCCAGAATAGCACGTTACTTCTTTTTCTAGTACTATACTGTAAGCAATCCCAATACAGGCCCTTAGGGTTCCAGGAGGTTGAGACTCCCAGATTTATAGACAATCAGCACACGAAGGTGGTAAGGTTGTCAGCCCTACGCACCGACCGCTTTTACCCCCAGGAAATATCCCTGGTACTCATTTCTGTTAGAGGCTGAGTCGACCCCAGGACCATAGTGCGACCGAAAGGTTTATGTCAATCGAATCGAACCCGCGACCTTCCGGCTTGTAGAGCAGTGCTTCAACCAACTGCGCCACCGCTTACGTCCAATGCTATACTGTACTATACTATATTATACTATGCTGTTTTATTCTACAAGCACGAACACCTCTAAACTTTGAGGATTCAGATGTTATGGGATGAGATGCTGTGTCGCTGAGTTAGCGCTTCCCAACGTGTCCGAGGAACATAGAGCCTTTATCGTGCACGATTGAGGGGTCCGAGAAGAAGACGAACAAATTATGTTCCGTCTAGGAGTGGGAGTGGGGGAAACACTATGCCAGCGACACATCCCCTCATGCCAGATTGGAATCCTCAACAAAACCGCTATGAAAACCTCAAATCTCACCACTAAAGACTGCTATATTTGTAACACAAGCAACATTTAGGACTCCAAATGTTAATTCTCGTATAATCGTATTACACAGACTTCATACGTGGCGTAAAAGTCACGTTGCAGTTATGGCGGCCACATTCAACAGGTTGCCAGCACTGACAGCTAACGTATGTATCGAACGGCCCACGAAACCTAGGCGTAAGATATGAATCCTGAGGTCCTACTGTGTCTGTCGCTAAACTTAAGCCTCTATAGCTCACCTCCCTAAGTATATGTCCAACAAAACGAAACCCCACAGCGTAACCTTGGTGCTATACATATGTTAATCGTTTGTATCAATACCACGAAAAGCCAAGCGCCTGAATTTGTCACTAAAGTGACAACTCAGAGCGTAACTTACGTATATTTCATATCATTTCTTGACCTTGACTGAACACAAACTTTGTAACTAAGATGGAAACTGGAAGCCTAACCTATACGGATTTCATCAATCACAAAACAGGGTTGGTATACTGAATGTTTGTGATTTTCGGCGTATATGCCAGTAAAATAAAATCTCTAAACCTAAGCTTACTACTATAAATATAATTAAGTACTCACAGAAATATGACAATGGAAGCTCTCTGCATGCGTGCAGGAACAATTTGCACATGGCGCCATGTATCACTTCTATCTCAGCTCTGAAGATAGTAGCACATATAATGGTTGCTTACAACGACACCTGTTGTCAAAAATTGGTACTATACTGCAATAGACGCACGCCCCCTACCCAAAAGAGGGGTGAAAAAAGGGAAAAGAGTAAAGAATTATGATCCTGCAGCTTCATTAATCTGTCACAATACATAATAGTAAAGATGAAACCACTGAAAGTGAAGAGGGGGGGAACCAATACAAATCAATGCGTCAGAAACAATGTCTGTCTCTTTTTAATGCACTATGCAGTTACAAAAACACAGAAAGGAATCATCTAAAATAATAACAAATAATACCCATTCTTTTTTCAATGATCACTAGACACTCTTTACTATATAACAAAAGCCATTCATAAACTGCTTTGTTTCCCAGGTTTGAATCCAGGACAGGTAGGATTTGTGATGGACAAAGTGGCACTGAGACAGGGTTTTCACTTTAGTTTTCCTGTCAATTATCACTGCATTGGTGCTCCACATTCATTTATTGATCATGTGTGACTGGCATATTAGGTCCATTACTGGCTGCAGTACTAAGGGATTGTGTCTCACCCATCCCCAATAGCAAAAAAATAGTAACTGCATTGTGTACATCATGAATGGCATATGACATGTGTTGTCCCTAAATATTTTAATTTTACCACAATTTCAAAGAATATATTAGCTATCTTTATGCTGTTACTTTGTCTTGCATTCTGTTCATAAGACATGAACATATACTTTGATTTCTCAATATTCACTTCTAGATCAACCTTCTGTATGGCAACCGATAAAGTTTCTGTGTTTTTCTTTACAGTATGTATGTTTCTATCTAATAAGTTACCATCAACAGCATAGATCAGATGCTGATTATGTCCTGTTCAATTTCAATAACTTATCTAACCTGTTTCACCACACACTTGATTCTGATTTGGAAAAAAATTAAATGAAGCAAGGACAAATTGTCATCAAAACGATGTGAACCAGAGCACAGAGCATGCTGCTGGGAATCATATGGAGAGGAACAGGTTTGGGCCGGGTGGATACAGAAACATTTCAAACATTTTGAAAAGCATTATCACATTTTATGTGAGTTACCACTTAACAGTATCATGTTTCAGTGACATAAAATATTCATCTGAATCACAGCATCACGTAACTTACCAGCATTATATACATAACATGTAATTCCTTGGAAACAAATATTACAGTTACGTACAAATACATATGGTAAAGCATTAATTAACTTAAAAGTGTTCCATTACCACTTCCATCTCACAGGTAACACATTTGAAGTCCTCAAAAATTCATCATACAATACATACTTTAAGCTTTGCAGAAATAAAAATATTGCCAGCGTTCTCAAAAGAAACCATCTTATCTCACAGTTGTCATGTGGGCATGTCACAAAGAGCTGCACCTCTCTGTTGTGGTTAATGTGCAACCAACCATATATATGAACAGTTGACAACTGAGTCAGCAGTCACCCTCTGTGCAGTGTTTGAGCAAGTGAATGGGATTTATTGGGAATCAAATCCAGACCACAAAGATATAAAAAGTGTGCTACATGCAGGAGGTGGAGAAAATTTCTAAAGTAAAAATAATCCTTCTGTTTGTGCCACTCACTAAACACAATGTGCAACATATATAAATGATAGAGAAATAAGTGTGACTAGAAAAATGGCTGTCTGCAATATTTTGATCAAATTTATATGGGACATGGGACAATGGTAATGGCATTTGTTGTTTGTTTAAACATCTAATGGTTCAGTATTTTGTTTTTGCAGTGTATTTATAGGATTTACTTAGAACAGACAGCACTTCCTTCCCTACATGATATTAACGAACTGACCTTTTTAACAAAAAATGCAGTGTGTTTGCATGGAAGCGAAAGTTAAGTTGTACCTGTACTTAGGCTGGCACCACACCATGAAGTTATATGGAGTAGTAAAGGTACACGTCTAGGTTGTAAGTAGTACTTAGACGAGATTTACATTTAACCACTTTACATACAATATGGAACCTCATTCATGGCCACACTGTAAGGCCCAAGGGGCTGTTCCACAAGCCTACTCACTCTTATCCTCATAATCTTGCACTTTGAGACATAAATTCACTTGCAGGGTCAGGTAGGGTGCCTTGTACAAAAAGCATAATGCACTAAGGAGTTAAAGTAGAAATCTGTTCTAATAGTATTTTCACAGTATTTGGGAACTGGTCAGTAACTCAGTACATGTGAGCTTAGAGTAAGATGAAATATACAAACTAAGTATAACTGACAGTGAACAATTCTTAAACTATAATTTTAAAATTGAATTCAGGATGTGTCATTACTACTCTCAGTAAGGTACTGATGTAACAAACAATATCTAGTACAGTATGCAAATGCTCTGTGACTGTAGTAACCAAACAGTGAATGCTATTTTGAGAAAAAATCACTGTTCATTCTCAGAATCACGTGGAACACATAGCTACACTGTGTCGGGAAATAAGCAATTTCTTAATGTTCAACATCATGGTTAAGCGAAAGTATGGTGTAGTACAGTCCTTATCACATGCCACAAAGACTCTTCTTTTTTAATTATAGTAAACATTTCAGCATTGGCCCAGAATCAATCAACCCTTGAATTTCACATAAAAATTTGCATCAAATATACAGAAAAGAGACCAATGAAAGGGAGTAGAGGGGTGGAGACAATGAGTTAATATGATATGCTAACTAAATTCCTGGGAATGCAATCACCAATCAACATTTATTCATACATAAAAAAAATTCCATGTTGCAAACCAAGGGTTCGTCACTGATGTCACAAGAATCTACTATGGGACCTTCTTCAGAGCAGTTCAACTAACCTCACATCCTTATAGCATATTTCCCTAACATCCATTTTAATATTATATTTAACAGAACATACACAAGTCTTGCCTGAAATATGATATTTTATAGCAAAATAACCTTTTACACTAATGTTATGGGTGACAGCATATTCTGGTTAGCTGTGGATGTAAGGAAAGTACAGTTTTACAGATTGGTTCTCATGCTTCCATTTGAAGCTCACTTGTATAAAAAGTATTTGTTGGTTATGAAACAAACTGGAATATGAGGATTCATGTCTTCCTGGATGACACGCTATGTTGCTGGGTGAGCAGTTCATGGTGTTTGAAAGAATCTTCTTGGGCTGTTTACCTTTGAAGATGATCAAAGGTAACCAATCCAAGAAGATCCTTCAAAACACTGGGAACCATTCACCCTGTGACACAGTATCACATCCCACAAGACGTGAATCTTCAACCACACCGTTGTGAAAACCCTGAATGTGAAGACTGGACCACGATGACAAAAAATGTAAAGTTAAAATTAGTGACAGACAGTAGTTTCATATACACACAAGTTATTCAAGATTGTAATATCAGAGTATAAAAGGAAGTGATAACATTATGCTAGAACTATTTATCACCACTGTGTTTCAGCATCATAGTACTGACATTGCCAATCCTTGTAATCAGCATTGAACACCTTGGTAAAATTCATCCATGTTTATAGGGTGCAGAAATGCAATAGCACATACTGTTATGTACACCAGTTGCACATCCACACTGCATGACTCAGGTCAAAAATGCACCACCATGTCATAAGAAAAGTTATGTCTACCAGCACCATTCACAACACACCAAATGGACACACCACAGATATCTAAACGTGCACTGCCAGAAGTGCCATAAGTTTCACTACTTGCTAAAAGGAACAGCAAGAAAAACATTCAGTTCTCTGTAATAAATGCAACATGACTGCAGAGTTTATATGTATAAGTGAAGTCAAAAGGTGGAATAAGGAAAGCTAAGATGGATGTAAAACAAAAGCATGGGAAGGTCAGTATTTGACATTCCCAGGAAACAAATAAATTTACTGACACATGAAAATAAACGCACTTATAAATTTTAGTAACTACTATAAAATTTTCAATAGGTCTATTGGTGCAAATATATATCACTATTCTTTAGTCATCAACAAAGAACCAAACAAAATGGCCCCCGACAACAGTGCAATCCCCCATTCAAAGTCGCAAACAGATAATGTATATTAAAACTTTTAACAATTTTAAAGAAAATATCTTAATAAGATATGCCGTATGTACAATTTCCAAAATGCATACATATTTCTTCTTATTGCATTTATGTCAGTAAAAACAGAAGGCAGCGCACATGTGTATGTATACTACTTTCCGATGTAACAGGACTGACAATGAATAAGAAAGTTGTGATTTACAAATGAAAATAATCACAATGAATACCAAATATGTTAATAATTATTCTATTACAAACACACAGACAACATACTGAGTCAAAAAGACACAGCTGTCATATGCAGGAAACTCTGGTAACTTCCTCAAGACATTAATTTCCAAAGCTCCTCTTTGTCAGAGCCATATTAATCAGGCTGGTTGGAATGACTTACGTCACTGAGCCATGTTAGCCACGTTCTTCTGACTTCCACCTCTGTATACCCGTGACCCGTATACTATGACCCATTGTGAATGGAACTGATTTTACATTTGTTTCTCCAACTACAAGATTTTCCAGCCCACATGACCATATTATTTATAATCAAAACCTAAATGCACATTGCAACAAATCATTTTCATTCACTATGAACACTGACTCACCAGGAATCCAAACAGCTGGCAGTTTGTCATTTGTTTAGACACCAATTTGTTCACAAACGTTTAATATCCGAGAGACTTGGAAGAGCGATGGGACCTCTCTGAACACAGATGTAAGAAACAAAACTAGATTCAGCATCACAGTAATTTTTGGGTGTATTCTGAAATGTGTAAGTGATGTGGTCAGTTTGTATATCCAATTATAATGTGATAGAGGAGCAGAGTTTGATACAATTTGGTTTTTAGACTTACACCCACATTATTTAATAATGGTGTTTAAAATCTACCAATTATACACGTGCAGCATCAAATGAGATTGGAAGTTGAACTTGAATGATGAAATGCTAAATATTGCACTGAAGTAAGGTTCTCATGACTTATTTGAATGTACTATTTGAAGGTATCTGCAAAGATTACCACAGAAAACTGAGTCAGAACAGCCAATAACCCAGCCAAGATTCAAACTAGGTACCTAGTGTTACCAAGACACCAACCCACCTAATATGGTATTCAGAGGTGTTACTAAAATTTAACAATCATTTAGGGTTTTGGTCCCAGTTGGAAATCACAGAGTACACCTTCAATCAAAGAACAAAACACATTTTCTTTAAATACTTCTGACAAAAACTGCAGTTAATAACTAACACAATTACTATTTTATTCCACCACCATTCCTTTCATACCGTATACTATTTTCAAAGTAATGACAAATACAAATGTCATTAGTGTTGTGTGTATATAATTAAACAGAATGTGTATCTCTGGTATGTCTAAGCTAAGTGTGGCTTTTACCAGTCTATCTAGGCTAATTCTGGGGTACAAACTTAAAACAGACCTCTGGTTATCCTGACTCAGATATTTCATGGATTACTTCAGTGTGTCAGCAACTGCTGACACTGTACCTTAAAACAGGTCATAACTGTCTCCTTCCACATACCTTCCAATTTGTGATACACATTCATCTCTCATTTTGTGCTGTATAACTGGCAGACTTCAGTAACGGCCTTTAAATAAACTAAGAACCAAATAATCTTACATATTCAACTTTCTGCTGTTATCTGAGGTCCAGCGAATCCCTGGCAATAAGAAATTCCGATCTAAGTAGGTTACAGTGAGACAACATTCTTAAAAATGTATAGCCTCAACACAATCATGGACTGAGCTGCAGAAGGAACATAAACACAAGACAAACATGTAGTTCCTGTTTCAGAGTCATACAGACATTTATACAAACCGAACCAACTTTATAGAAGGACTGTTCAGATTCACTACACACAGACCACTGTTTGGCTATGCCAGAACATTTCAGGAGGCTTGCTATCAAAATGAGACAGACTATCTGAACTACCTAGAGTGACTAAGGAAAACCACAAAAACCTGACCATGATATCTGATTTCCAGGCTGAGAATCAAACCTGAAATGTGCAGAATATGAAAAACCACTAGCCACTTAACCACAACCTTCAGCAATTTCTGCAGCAGGTGCACAAAGAAAATCTGCTAACAATATTTCTAAGTTGAAACCAAGGTTATAAGAATAAATACTGTAGAAAGAAAAGAGTATTTTAAACTTCAGCTAAAACTGAAAGAGAAAAATTAAGAGATAAAAAAATTTAAGAATTGTGGTAGTTGCATTCTTTGGGAAAGTGGCTAAGTCCTGCCACGAATTAACCACACCTGTAACATCTGTATTCTAGTCACAGAGCTTAGAGGCCTGCTGCAGAAAAAGGTCCAACAACTGTCAGTACTTTCAGACTGCTATGTCAGCAATACATGGGCCTTCAAACTGCAACTTGTCACATTATTTACCAAGTACCTCATTTTACCCTAAAATAACATGCTATTAAGAAAGGTCAAAACAGGCAAGGAAAGAGAAATGTTTTGTTTTATAAATGTTTTTAGTGAAATAACCAGCTCAAATGGTTGGGCTATGCAAGTGACATAAGTGCCTTTCAAATGATTGACTATTTATAGATCTGAGACACGTCCTATAAAGTTTTAAGGTCAATTATAAACCAAGAGATAAAATAACATATAAGCTGACAATTAAAAAATTACCTAACTTCATGTGATGTCAGAAAACATACGTAGTATGTACAATTTCAATCACGTATCAGTACTAAAAATGTACATATTATTGCTTTTTCTTTTTGGTGAGAAATTAAAGGCAAAAACACAGAAATTTTTTCCAGGATGTACCTATATTCTCAAATCTAATCCGCATCCGAATCTAATCCGCACTCAAGTTTTTGGCGATTTCTTAAACGAAAAAAGTTAGTTCGCGGTTCTAATCCGCACCTTTCCTTCAACCACCCCGACTGATTGAATAATATTGGATGTTACCAATGCGTTAAAATCCGACGCTACGCCTGGGGCCGATGAGTCATACCGATAGAGGCGGGGCCTTTCTCAACAGACGTGCGCAATCTCGTCTGAAGCCAGCTCGCGCCTTAGTTGTTGAAATGTGGGAGGTGCTTGTTCCAATTTGTCGTGTACCGTAGTTATGGAAGAGGGACGCCTGAAATCTAAACGACTCTCATATACGGCAAAGTTCAAACGTCAAGTTATTCGGTGCGCAGAGGAGAATGGAAACCGCAAAGCCGCTGCAATTTTTGGAGTTGATGAAAGCAACGTTCGACTGTGGCGGAAACACAAGGCAGCGATCAGCGGGTGTCAGGCGTCACGAAGGAAATTCACTGGACCTAAGAAAGGACGATTTCCTGAAATTGATGATGCAGTCTAAACGTTTTTTCAAGAGAGACGCAAGACTGGACTGTTTGTGAGTTATGATCTACTTCGCGAGGAGGCGATAAAGAAGGCCAGATCTTTGAACATTCCTCGAATTATGAGTGATGACGGCGAGTCTGATGAATAATAAATTATAATAATAAATAATAGGTAATTGTATTGTATTGTTCTTACGGCACGTACAGCAGCTCAATCATTTTTCCAAAATCCAGCTCTCGACCGCGAATCTAATCCACATCTGATTTTTTAGCCCTCTAAAACTGTAAAAAGGGTGCGGATTAGATTTGAGAATATACGGTATTTGACTTTAAGTGGGGTGAAGAAAGAAGTGTTGCTCAAATCAGATTGGTATAACAGAAGGCCATGGAAATGTCTTGATATTAGGTGGGTTCTATTAATAAAATGTTGAGACATGCTGGCCACATAAAAATACAATCAGTCTCATTTGTTGATGTGATTGGAATGAAAAAAACTGTGACTTGACTCATAACATCCTATTCAATAAATAAACATACTGTCCACAAATGAAAACCTGCTTGCTGACTTAAATGGCAAACAAATATGTTGTGGCAACAAAAGGTGGACAGAACATTCAGAATGAAGATCAGGATACGCAATCCTTCGCAAGACAAAGCACTGAAAACATACTGTACTGAACACATCTTCCATGTGAACCCAATGGTAATAAATCTCTCACATAACAAAGATGTTTACACACGTTTTGTTTGTCTGTAAGGTGCGAATGTGGACATTATTATTCCATACATTTGGAAGCTGGGGTTGCTTACATTTGCTGGGTATATTTTGAAGGTGCCGCAAACAACATCAGCACAGAATGTATTAAGATTTTAAATCTTCATATGCTAATGTGGATATTTAAATTTTCCATGTATTAACTGCATGAAGTGCATAAGTAAAACCATAATGGGGAAGTTGTAACTGTTTACTGATCTGCAGTGTTTATCTCATAGACTGCACAACTGTCAGTAGATGTGTTATGCAGGTGTAGTCTACACTTAACCTCTATCAGCTGAAGTACCTGTAATGAGGTCTTTAAACTGTAGCGGTCTCTTGTCTAGTGAGGTATATGCTTGTCTCTGCGGGTTTAAGCTGTGGCATACTGTAGGAAACATAGCAGAGTAAATCTCTTCGTTATGTACCAGTTTGGTGAGATGTTTCCTGATTCCACCAGTGAACCGATAAATGACGATGTTTGTTGCACCCATGAAGTGTCCACACAATGAAGCAGTCAAGTCTCGTCAATTTCACAGTTTTTGTCTGTGTTACACTCTTGGACACCCCTGCCCAATTCTGGATCAAGTATCAATTCAACAATATCGCCCTTGTTTAACTCTCTGCCTCTTTTGAAGAGATGTTGTGGATTGTGTAAACAGACATCGTAACAGCAGTAACACAGACTATATGCTCAATGGGTTCCTCTGTAGGAGAATTTGGGAAGGGAAAAAATGTTTTATAATAAAAACACATATCTACAGGAATAAGGCCATAAATGTAACTGAGAGGGCTGCCACTTCAAAGAAAAACAGTCACTGACAAAATTTTATGGCACCTTTCATACTAGGATAAAATAATTTCCCTATACAGAGTCAACACAACAGAAAAATTGAGATAAATGTAAAAAATGCCATATCATAAAGACTGATACACACTGAACATTCATACTTTCATGTACAAATAAAAAGAGACATTCTTAACGAGCTAGTTCTTATTTTAACCCTGTAACTTCAGAACATTAATTTAGACAATTTATTTTCTGAACTGTTGCATTTATGAAACTTAAATGACCATACTAAGCATGAAAACCTCCAATGGAAATTATGTTGCTGTGGTATTTACATCTGTCTGCTAATGGTTAAAGTTGTCAAGTCAATATTATTTTGGTCCACACTGATTCACTATAACCCCTACACCACATGAAGATCAAATCAATTTGCCAAATTCCTCAAACATGGCTTACAACACAAAAAACTGGCATGTGACTTAAAATACAGCTCTTACCAGGACCTGCACTTTAATTTCCAATGTTTCTTCAATCATTTACTTTCAACAGTTTATTTTCATATTTAAAGAAACAAGCCTACAATTAAAATAAGAGATGCCTCAAAGTGTTGCATATGTTGATCACATAAATCATAACTAATTTCTATGCGTACTAATTTAACATGAAGACCAATGAGGGAGGCACAACTGCAAAAAGTGCATTTGCATTTGGACACCATGTGCTTAAACCCACAGCATATTCATCCTAATCTTGTTCCAAGGAAATACCACACTGAGTGACTGCACAGTCACCAAAATCCCTTCCCAAGTTACACATTATGCCCACTGGCAATGTCTGACCATTTTCAAGTATCAGTGACTATATAACAACAAATTTTGTATAATGTTGTAAGCAATTTTACCTGCTTAGCATTATACTTTATATATACATACATCCCAGACTCTTTTATCCCATGGAATATTTTAAAATCTGCTTGACTTCTACACAGCTTAACAACATATATATATATATAATGATACAATAATACTGGTATGTCAACAAGAAATACTGTATAATGAACACTGTGTTTTGCATGTCATACTTGTAAAACTCTTTTATAAAGCTGCTGTAAGGTCAGTTTACACACAAAACTATCGGCCTCTATGTAGGTGGCTTACAGTAGGTTTCATGCCACCTCAAAGAATATGGCAGATCTCAAAGGTCAACACCGCTAATACCAGTGCCCATTCCTGTGCACCATCCTGTGCCAGTCCACATAATTACACCCTATTTCTCTTAAGATCCATTTGAACATTATCCTTCCATTTCCTTCTCAGTATTCCAAATTAATGTTTTTGGCAACATTTCACACTAATATGCCATACGAATCCCTTTTCCCCCCGTGTGTCACAAATTCAGTCCATCATAACGTCCTGGGTTTTATCATGCTGAAAACGTCTGTGTGAGTTGTATAGATTAAAAATTCCCATTTTACCTCCACTATTGTCCACTGGACAATAAAATAAAGTTACTAAGACTGAAAATTTGAAGGTCTTGTGATAGTCATAACATATTTTACCCATGTTTCTTCAGGTTGAGACATGCAGAGACTTTACAAAAAAATAAGTTTTGGTATATGAAACTTCAAATTCTACCTGCTTCGACTTTTTGTTTTGTACCAGTATTGTGTGGTTTTTGTTACACGAAATGTAGCTAAGAGTATGAAATGCATTTGAGTGCAAGTGTGATGTACTGTAGTCATGGTCACATAAAGAAAAAAAAGCCTAGAAATACTGAAACAGTACAAAATCTAAGAAAAAATACATAGAAATACTGAAACACTAAAAAACCTAAGATTTACAGTCCAATGCCGAGTACATACATCTCTTTGAAGTTTTAAAGAATTTGTTTCTAAAAGTTAATAGTCTAATACTAAAAAAAAATTCACTGGGAAGATATAAAACAAACATGACGAAAAACAGCAAGAACCCACAGAAGCACTGACATATGAATGTCAAACATATCACTCAAAACAACAGACTTTCCTACTAATATCGGACAGTACAAAGACAGTCAACAAACACTACTGTCACACACTATCAACATCTCTTCCCCACATCTGATTACCTTGTTTCAAGAAATTTAAAATCTGAAACTAATAAAATAAATATGTTTCTTACAAACTTTAATATTTATTACAAATATTCAGTTTCTTCCTCAGAGAGGACACAGTGTTCCCACTAGAATGAACATCTGGGGCCAAAGTGCAGATTTATTAATGTCAAACCCAGTGAACTAATGATATTCCAAGGGTTCAATTCTCTTTATATTGATAACCTGCTTTTTCTGTCAGTGCTTGTTAGAGTCCTCTATATGTTCAATGTCATCCTTCACTTGCCAGAAATCCAAAAATTTATGAAGTCCGCATGCACAGTCAGCATCTTTAGATAGGTAAGAGGTTATACACACAAAATCTACAAAAGCTATTGTTCATTATATCTGTCTCTCTTTATGGATACAGGAGTGAGTGACCACCACCATTTTAACTTTCTAAAAATAGGCATTTTAAAAATACTGCAAATTATTCTCAGGTCAATGGATATCACCACATGCAGGGGTAAATGTGGCAATCTGTCACACTTAGTGAAGAAGGGATAGAGTTTGCTCCTTTCTACATGATGACAAATTGTCACTTCTTACACACTCATCACACATTCTTGGCAACGAACTAACAGTGCACCCAAACGGATTTTTTTCCAGATCCCTAAAATAGAAATAATGTTAATTGTATTAGTATGGCACTAGTACGACACATTCATGTAAATTTCTCTGGCTTCATCTACATGTTATTCTCATGTGACTTACTGTTCACATATTTAATACATACCCATTACTATGTGCATTCACAAAGATCCAGTTTCCGAGTTATAGTTACTGGATAGAGATCTGTAAGGATGGAAGGATTCATCTAAATATTTTATCAGCAGACATTCTATATCCATTTTTCTGTGAGAATGTTGACCTACTAGATGATCTGTGATATTGACTAAGGCTGTGTCACTATATTAGCTATGCTGTCTAAAAAGCGTAAAAATAAGGTATGCAAATGCACGGACTTATAATGTTTCCAGCATTTCATTATTTTCAATGGTGGAAGTAAATAAATGTAGCAAACACATATTATTTGGGTAAAGTAAATAAAATCACATTCTAGATTTTACTTTTTGGCACAGCTGTTAGCACTCACAGTTTCTGGCAAATTTCGGTACTGCAACTTACAAAATCATGGTTAGCAATCATAAAAAATTTAAACCTTCTGTGTGCATTTTCAGAAACTTTATTTTATTTATTTTTGTTTCTTGTGACAGTCACCAGGATAAATTGACCAGAAGACCTCAAACGAAGAGATCACATGGGAGACCCGAGGGCAGACAGAAGGATAATATTAAAACATACTTAGAGGAAGTAAGCATGATGGATCATCCTAACAATATTTGGTGAACCATCAAACTTATGAAGCTCCTCATTATGCAACTTCCTCCAGTGTCCCTTACTTACTGACCTCAGCAATCTGTTCTTAAACACACTGAAACTACCTTCTTTCCTTAAAGAGATCAAGTTTCACACCTATACAAAATAAGGGGAAATATTATAATTCTACATGTTTTAACATTTACGTTTGTAGGCATAAAACTGTAAGGCATAAAATTCTAAAATGATGGTAGCAAGCAATCATTGAATTTAAACTATTAATTCATTCTTGAAAGTAATTTTGACACGTTACTTTCTTTCTCAAATATTGTACTCTACCACATTTCCAAAGTGTTCATGCTATCTTTACATTCCTCCCACTTCTGGTGAAGAGACACGAACATGTACATAGTTTTATCTGTGTATATTTCTAACATACCCTACTTACTAGCCTCTAACATATTTTCTGTGTTTTTAAACATAAATGTCTGTGACAAAAACCTCCATACTTTTGATTTTGTTGTCTTCTGCCAAACACTAACTAATTAACTGATCTCATTCTTAGAATATTTAATGACAGAGTTTCAACTACACAGGTTACATGGAAATGACTGAAATAAGAGGGTGACCATGCATGGTCAGTAGATAAAGACTTTGAAGGTGGTGATAAGACCTGATTCAAAGCACCACCCTATCATTTAACTGAAGGAACTGAATAAAATCACAGCTAACTTGTAACCTGGACGAAATTCCAACTGGGTACCTCCCAAACACAAGTCTAGAGTGGTAAGTTATCAGTTTCCCTGCCCTGATAACATATTCATGGTATTTAAGCCTAATAGCAATATATCAAAGCTGGACAGCAAAACTGTGGTAACAGCCTGGCATTCTCCACATTTCCAATGTGAAAGTTTCAACACAGGCAGGGACTTTAACTTTGACACAGAAATATCTGCTCCTAGGTATGTTCCAGATCAAGCCTGGGACCTTCAAAGTAAGGGAATAATGTCATACTGACACCAACAGATCTCTCTCCGAAAATAAATATAACTTTCGGGGCACCAGAATTCTATTTATGAATGAAATTATAAGTGAACAGTGGACTCAAGATGCCCTGTCCTGTACGTGGAATTCCAGCCTGGATTTCCTGTTCACTAGACACTGCAAACCAGGCCAGCAAACTTGGGCAGTTACAGCACCCACTCAGTCAACACAAAATTCAGGGTCTCAGTCCAGGCTGGATGACAGATTTCCAACCTGATAATACCACCGTAAATGTGCACTGGCATTAAATACCACGCAAGGAAATTTAAAGTTTTAATGACAAGACAATTTCCTATTCATCCTGTATGTTATCACCATTCTTATCATAAACAATTTCAGTCTGGCAGTAGGATACAAATTATGAATGCAAAAACATAACATGTTTACGATTCACAATATCACACAACTTTCTCAATTCCATTTTTGGAATATCTGCATTCTCTCATACATGGGCTGTAATTTGCGATTTTTTCGAACTTGACATTTCATCATCATTCTCGGTTAAGCGTCAGAAGTGATGGTCTTACATCTGTCTGCTGAACTGAAGGAGGAGGAATTCCCATGTAGCAACTTCTGCTACACCAAGTAGCAGGCTGATGTCAAGAATAGTGGCGTCATGAGGGAACCTACAGTTTAGCCTTTATCATTTTGGAATAAAGTAAAAAATAAAGTTATCCTTGTTCTTAATTAAGCACGATGCCATGAAGGCATATGGTGAAGTAGAGGCATAGCTTTCAGTATTCCTAACAGATGGATGTGTCCTAGTTACTTTACCCCCAGGAAAGAGCTCCCGGGAAGTGTCCTAGCTACCTTACCCCCAGAAACGGGCTCCTGGTAGTCACTGAAGAGGAGGCTGGGTGGACGCCAGAGTTGGTCTTGATGCCTTGGAGAAGACGAAAATTCCATACCCTTACCAGGAAGCAAACCCCAATTCCTCAGTCATCTAGCACATAACCTTCTCACCAAGTGCACGGGGCTACCCTGGCTCCCTGGAGACAGGGGTTGTAAATCTCCCAGTAATACACAGTTGGCATATGTATTTAATTTGGGGGTAACACCAAATGGGAATAGGGAATATTAAATCCCGTTTCTGTGGGTCTGGTGGCCAAATTTTAACTTAGGTGTCACAAGACCATGGACATCACATGCCCAACAAAAGTGACTGTGACTCCAGATCAATGTGAAGGCTTGACAATCTCCACAATCTAAGTTCCAGCAAAGACAAAGGATTCAATCCATGCATCCAGAACCAGCCTGGAATCAAATGAATTGCAGGCATCCTACCCACAGACTACAATGCCTTTAAAATATCTTTGGATTTCATGGCAGTAAAAATTAACATTGTGATCTTATATGACATGGCCAAACTGCATGGTGTCACAACCCAGCAGTCTGTAATATGAAACCAGTACACTCAGTTCCCCATTTATATCACCAAATTAGAAATTTCCTTCAAATGCTTCAATCCAGCATATATGTTGTTGTCACACAAAAATGTAAATTAACAATTATACAATTTAGTGATCCATGTCTATGCACACGTTCTGTGACTACATTAAATTTGACAGATGTAGTTCAAATTTTATACACCTACTGTCACAATGGCAATTATCATGTAAAAATATATCACACAAAATCTGTAGTTATGTTAATAATGTAACCTCATACAAAATTTGACATACTGTTCAATTTGTTCATTGGTTTATTTAATAATACTTCAAGTACCTCAAACTATACACTGTTAAATGGTCGGATGATTAGTGAATGATAAATTGGAAATGACTTGGAAGGAAGCATCTGTGTGTGTGTGTATGTGGGTAAGCATGCATGTGTGCACTCACATGTGAGCAAGACAAAGCACCAGAGCAGTCAGGATAGCCAATGTCCCAGCTGAGATTCACACCAACTACCTCCCAGACAATAGTCTCAGGCCTTATTGCTATAACATCCTGATCAATGACCTGTCATTATCAAACAAAGAGTTTGACACAAATTTTACATGGTTGGTGTGATGTTCCACATTCCAAAAGATACTCAACTTTGAAAGTTGCACATTTTTTGCAGATATATACAGCGAAACCTCTATCCATCGTTCCCGTTACCATCGTTTTCCCGCAAGTATCGTCTGCCTTATTTGGTCCCGAAATTAGCCCCATATAAATAACACTATTTTTTCCCGCCTCCATCGTTCCTCGAACTGTCGTTTTCCGGCACCAATCGATGAAAAATCATGGTCCTGACGCAACATTTTCCCTCATTCATACTTTTTTTTTTAAATTTGAAGCTATGGTTTAGTGTGCTGCGCGTGCGTGTATTGCTTTCTTAGTGCCAACTGGAGTGGCTCCATCAAAAAGTATGGAAGTGCATTCTGTACTCTTTGCTCTCCATCCTTTTCTTTGGACTAGATGAAGACTTGGCAACACTGTTGTGGAGCTTTACTTCATTGCAAGTAGTTCTGTGCATTCTGGTGTGCTTCATAGTTTCATACGTTACCCTGGTTTAACCATTTCCATCGTTTATTATCCTTTTCCTATAATATTTTACTTTTGTTATTAATTCATTCCTGTTTTTATTACATCATTATATTTTATTCCTGTTATTTATTTTGAAATCCGTGGACCATGTCCCAACCTAAAAAGCAAGTGAGAACTCTGCACAAGCGATTGAAAATAGTAGAAGAGGTGAAGAAGAATCCTGGAGAGAAACGTGTCGACATTGCCAAACGCCTTGGGTTGGCTCCAAGCACACTAAACTCCATATTCACAAAGAAGGACGAAATCCGAGAGCAGACAGAAAAATGTGGTGACGCCAGTAAGAAGAGGAAAATAGGTAAGGAGTCAACATTCACCGAGTTGCACTACACTGTGGCAGCCTTGCAACAAGTAACCCAGCAGACAATCGAAAATTGTTTTCGGAAAGCTGGTTACGTGCAGGGACAATCTTCAGGCGATAGTGACGTTGTATTGACCAACGATGATGACAATTTCTGCCAAGACAGAAAAGTTCAGTGGCATGAACAAAGATAAATTCGAGGACTACGTCTCTGTGGACAGTCACGTGGCAACCTGTGGTGTAGAAACAGTGCAGGAGCTGTGCGTGAGCGTCGTGGCGTCCGGGAGTGTGGAGGGGGAAGAAGGAGAAGAAGCTGGCGAACCCGAAGTTGTGCTGAGCTTTGCTGAGATGCATGAAGCGCTGATGAAAGTAAAATCTTTCTTTTATGCGCACAGCACGAGTGACAGTGATCGTGAAAGTGTTCTAGGCCTTGAAAAATTGTACTTTGAATTGAGGAGTAAAGTTTGCACAAAACAAACGTCAATGAAAGATTTTCTCAGCAAGAAGTAATAATAATAATTAAATTGTTCTTATCTATAATTTTAATGGTTTCCCGGTACTATCGTTTTCCCGTAGGTATCGTTTTTGTTTTCCATCCCCCTGAAAAACGATGGATAGAGGTTTCACTGTATATATATGATCACACACAATTTCAGAACAATAAAGTAAGTGGCAGTGGTGTTCCAACTCACACTTCCAACATGTTGGTATTACTGATGATACACAATGAAGACATACAACGATGGATTACTTCATGCCATGATGAATGACAAACTGTCAACTGGTCAAACAGTAATGAGAGTGGGACAGACATTATGATGATAGCAAACAGTTGCCTGTTTCCTTATACAATAAGGAAATAAGGCTGAAGAATGGTATCTTGGGAATCACATCACTAAGAACTATGACACTTAATTGTGCAACTACATGTAATGATCATCCCATACTCAAGTAATTACAGTGCTCCTTCCAACACCAACCAAGGGCAAATTAATGATGTGGCAAGGACAAACTCATGATGAATATTTTCACACACTGGAAAGAAAGAATCCAAGCATTTGGAAATGATAGGAAAAATATATATAATGCATAACTGCATAATTTTTAATCAAGTTTCCAGATGTTATCTGCAGACTCCAAAATGCAGGCAGACATAACTGTAAAAAATTTTACTCTATTCCTGAAAATTTATTATACTTTATATTAAAGACTGATGCCAACGGTAATGGCTGAAGAGCCTGCCTTTAATTCACAGCCTACAGGATAATGGTGGTAGACCAAACTGCAGTGCATGAATGAACAACTGATAACAAAAATGATAAAGATCTTGGCAAAAAAAGCACAGGCATTTGTAGGTGAATGAGTGCTGTGCCCTGCCACTAACACAGCTTACTTGCAAGCCCACCACATCACTGAAATTGGTTTTCTGTGGCCACCAACCTTGTTCAATTTGAGCTTGTCATACTCTTGTGCCTTGTTGTACAGTAGCACACCCACAATCACCGTGCATGTTCCAAGCCCGCTCAGCAGTGTCACGGGATTTCCAAAAAGTAACACAGATAACCAGATCAGGAATGCTCGTTTTGCTGTGTTTGCCACACTGTAATCAACAATGAATGCACACACCATGGATAACAATTGTGAATTTACAACACATCAACACCAAAATTGTAAAAACTACCTACCTTTATAGTATTAGATCATGAAGATTCAGAACCATTAACATAAATGCTACCATTTAACCAGATCCTTACCCAGTTAAATTCTCCTTCTTTTTCTTCAAAATGGTAACTTCCAATATATGTTCCTTTCCATATGGTTTCAAAATACAAAAGTAACTGATAGTTTTCCCTCAGGATGAAGAACATATCAAAGCAACAAAACAATGTGAAAATACATGTTTATTTTGTGCATGTACATGAACACATACAAGCACATTCCCTTTTCAACAAAATGAGATAGCAGTTTCTGAAGTGAACAATAGCATAGAATTTGTATGACTTCATTTCCTCATTAATGTTACTTTGTTCTGTAATTTTTAATATGATTGGAGGGCTTTCTACTGAGATAAAACCATTAAAAGGGAACTTTGACAGGCAGCAAAGCTTTCTCCCAACTGTCATTTTTGTAACTTGTTTACTGAGAGCATGGTACAAAGCCTTCAGTGAACACCATATGATTAAGAAATTCCATGTTATCAAATCCAAAGGTACATATATCAATGCCTTTAGAAAAGCATACCTTTGACAGTACTATTTAGTTTACATTTTCAAATCCTATTTTAAGTTTAAAATTTAACACACTGTGTGGGAATTCTGGATGAGACAAGACAGGTAAGACAGGGCATGCTTGGCAAGGTTTCTCACCTATAAATTTTCTGTCAGGACAGGTAAGTTGTCACAGTGACTCAACTATGGGCTAGACTACTGAGGAATCATGGTTCGATTCCAGCAAGTGCAAGACATGCTTCTCCAAAGCATCTGGACAGGCTGTGGGGTGCACCCAGTCTCCTATTCAATAGTAACCACAAGCTCTTTCTCAGGAGGTAAAGCGGCCGGGGCATGAGGCTGACCACTCACCCCCATATAGTGCCAAGGTTAAAAATAATGAGTGGAGGTATACCTCCATTCCCCCATATGCCTTGATGGTGTCCACAGGTAAAATGCTACCTCTTACTAGCACTCATAAATTTTGAATTATCCCATATATTTTATTCTCACCTGTTATTCCCAGATGGCAGGGAAGTAGCCTTTGTGTACCTTCAAACAAGCTTGAGGCATTTCTTGGCAACAGTAACTAGTTTCTTTGTGCTTCAGTCCTTTGATTTCAAACAAAATGGTGTTTCAAAACAGTAGCAGTGTAGGCTTAATGGGCCGCTCCAGGCATAACAACATGCCCCATAAATGCCTACACAATGGGTTAATACTGTTCTTCCATCTGTCTTCATTCCCAAGTGGTCTTGTCCCACAAGACTTTTTAACCAAAATTTTAACCTATTAATTTCACAAATATTCTTACCTATGAGTAACAGGACTAATATAATCCATAAGCACATAGGCAGTGATACTTTGAAAGTGGAAGAAAATGCCATTCAAGATGAATGCTGAGAATAGCGCAGAGTCTGTAGTCTTCTGGACTCCACTAATGTCTACAAGAAATAAAGATGCTGGAATTTGCACAACCACTGATGCAATACTTGTGTAAAACTGCAACTCTGCTGGCCTGGCAACAAAAGATATTCAACACAATTCACATTCAGGAAGTTCACTGGAATTATGGAATCTCAAAACCTATCAAGAAGACCATAGTGAATTTTCCCATTTGAATTAAAATGTCTTAACCAGATTCATCCATTAAACATGATAATTTTATCACTTTCATGCTTAGTCATTGATCTTGAAATGGGCTCCTTCCATAAGATTCTCGTAGTCACATGTTTACAAATATCTTACCACTCCACATATGCCCAGCCCATAATAAGCTTTCGATTTAAAGTATTCTAATAATCTAACATTCTCAAAACTTGTTAAATTCTGTTTTCATGAAACACACTTTAAGGTTATGATATCATCTTCACTTGACTGGTTAAACTTTTGCATCACATCAGTCAATTATGATATGACAAATAATCACCTGATGTAACCACACAAGCTCACACAATTTTGAAAGAGAATGAAAAACTATTACATTAATAATTCCATAAAGAAAATAATTTCAAGAAGACTAATAACACAAATTGAATATAAATAGTTCATTAGATTTAACAATACAAATCATTTATTATCATTTTGTGGCAGTACAAATTTCTGGAATGGTAAATGAAGAACTTCTTTCTTAGAAATACAACTCAAAACATTCAACTGATGAAAAGTCAAAAGAAAAATTCTCAAAACTGTTTTAGCTGTTGAAAAAATGTCAGCTGCCACTTATAATATTTACCAAATTCTTTCCCAGTGCATAAAGTAATTGTTATTCAAGTAACAAAAAGCTGAAGAGTTCCACTTCCACAACAGTCCTAGTTGCAACAATATTGCAAGCTACCATTATGAGGGTTAATGAGATAAAAATACCTTTCTTAAAGTTTGGTACAAATTTGGAAATTACAGAAAACTTACGTATATTTGAATTTATCTCCACTGATGAGCATTTTGGAATAAACATTTTGTAAACTGAAACAACAGAAACAATTATTATTAGTTCAAAATGGGTGAGACTTAAGCAAATATATCAACACTACATATCAAAGGCTCCACACACAAACTTCTCAGAATCCACATCTCATCACCATCATATAAACTCTTCTACAACAAACTAAATCCTGGATACCAGCAAGATGAAGTAACACTATTATAGAGGTCACAGCCCCTATAAATATATTTTCATTTTACTACAACCAAAAATATTGCTCCAATGTGTTTTGATATTTAGAAGTTTCACTGTATGACACTAAAACATTTACAGTATTGTATTTTCAAAAGTTTATGACACATGTATTGCTTGTGACTTGATGTAACAGAATAAATCCAAACAAAATGCAATAAACCACAATAAATTAAGATCAGGGATACCAAAGAAGAAGTATGCATAATGCACTAATTCTTGAATACAACAAATGTTTCACAATTCAATTTATTTTCATACCTGAAAGTAACATTTTTACAAGCACCTAGTAGAGACTGCAACAAATCATACTGGCACAATCGAACACAAGATATTAAAATGTCTGATGTATGATCACATCAAACTGAGCTAGCAGACTGCCTTCATGTGAATAAATTTAAATACAAAAGGATATTTATTCTCATTAATTATACAGTTATAACCAAGCATAAATATACTTTTGTATTTGCATACCAATGGGGATGTCTTGTATTAAGATTTAAATACACAACTTCTGTGCATGAAAGTTAACTGTTCCATACTGTAGCAGGGCAGCCTGAGTTCGAATCCAAGGACTGCCATCCCCAGTTGAAAGGTGTGGTACTGCGCATATTATGAGGACCTAAGTGTACATTCCTCTATAAACTTCCTGGTGTGAGGGTCCTCAGTTTACCACACAAACAATAGGCATACTGCGAGACCCTGAGCAGGTACCCAAGATAACAGGACTTAGCTTAGCGCCGTGGAGGCAATCTGCGGCATGCAGAACACTTGGTATTTGGATCTCAGCAACTAAAGAAGAAACTTTTTGGTTTGGAGTTAGACATGATGAAAATTGAGCATGAGAAAATTCCCTGTGTGGAACTCGTCTCTATCCTGAGCTGATAGCCAGTGTCTCGCTTCCAGCCATAGCCACACAACTTGTGTAAACTACTGGCACCCAACCAAAGTTAAAAATTCAGTGGTTAGTGAATGGATGCGCGGTTATAATACAAACAAAACTCTTGAAATGCTTACACCTTCAACATTTTCATGTACAATATACGATACACTATTCTCAGAATTTTTATGTTGCACACAGTAAAACACACTTAAAACAATGGAGTCATTCTTTTGTTCTAAGCACTAACCCACTACACTTTACAAAACCAGCATCAGCTTTCTCTAGCAACACATACTTCTTATCACCACAATAAAACAGAAAAACAAAAACAAATAACTGTCTTTTAGACTGTACTAAACTGCATATATAAGACTGAGCAAGAAAAAAAAAAAAAAAGGCTGTTACATGTGGTGCGTAGACCAGTGATAATCTGAAAAGTAATGTGGATCCTCTATGGGCCGGAATAGCGTAGTCAGTACAGCGACTCACTACGGTCTGGAGGGTCCGGGGATCGAATCCCAGCGGAGGCAAGATTTTCCGCACCCGTCCAGACCAGCCCTGGGGCCTACCCAGCCTCCTGTACAATGGGTACCGGATTATTCCCGGGGGTAAAGCGGCCGGGGTGCGGAGTTGACCACCCATCCCCATCTAGCGCTGAGGTTAAAGAAAGAGTAGAGCTATACCTCTGCTCCCCCTCTGGGCCTTTGTGGCCTGTTTTAGGGTAAACTTTACCTTTACCTTATGTGGATCCTCTGAAGCTTAAAATTTATTTAAATCATAATTAAAAATTCAGTTCCTTCATCACAGAAAGCATATTGCATCTCCATTGCAAAAACCAACTGATTAATTCTGCTGTGAGAAACAATCACGGTTTACTGTAAGAATCATATAAAACGTATAAATAAACCACGTGGGCAAAATACAGATGTTGAAGCAAGCAGAACAGACAGTTGCCACTGCTTTCAAGGGTTGAAGCAGAATTTAAAATTTTAATCTAAATGAGAAAACCATTAATTACTTTTGCTTTTTTCTTACAGAAGACACATAACATTACACCTAAGTTTCAAGAAACAGAAAGAACAGCCCAAAAGATAACATTCTCAATTCTAAACATTCAATGCACCACATGTAACGTGCAAGCTATGCATGATCAATACATACCACTCTGTTAGATTGGTAGCCATGGCTGCCACAAATCCTCGTGTATCAAAACTCAGCTCATTGGCTGAGCACAGGGCAAGTCCACTCATCACCGGAATCAGTGACAGGTTGACATACAGACCAGTTGCTTCACCTGAGGAAAGGCACAGATAGAAAGTATGAATCTGGGATATTCATTTAATTCAAATGCTGAAGCCTGGATGGATAAGGGCTTCTTCATTTTACTTATTTATGGTTTATTTAATTATGCTGTCAGTAGCTCAGATTATATAGTATCAGATGGTAGAATGATTAATAAATGAACTGGAAAGGAAGTTAAAACAAGTGACTGTCATCTAATTTGAGGTACTAACTTTGCACTAACCAAGAAAAACATCCAATCCAGATACCCAGTTTTTAGGTCAAGATGAATGGCTATACAATGAACCCTTGGTCATCTGATCTAGGGGCAAAGGGTTTGAAGCTGGGGCTGAAAAGCTGATAAGTCAGTCGTTTCGTGTCTACTTCCTACCCTAGCCTATACATGTTAAGTTAGGAAGTCAAATACCAAACCTAGGCAACATTTTCGCATAAAAACAACACACATATAATAGAAAGTTGATACAATTTTGATACAGAATAGAAAAAGTCCTAAAATCATATTCCATGTCCTAAATACGCGTTGGGATCTTCTGTCACTTAACTAAATCTGACCTGTGTCATGTACACCCAATTAAGCCTACACTTTGTACATGTAATTCTGCAGACTACATTATCAGCCCCCACACAAATACAGTATAATATGTTACCAAATGCTGAATGCAAGCTTGTGCACACATATAATTTGGAATGGCTCTCCAGTAATTGCTCTGGAGGTTTAGAAGGGTGGGCTGATTAATACAGGGGTCACTTGATGGAGAAGTGAATGTTGGAGGGTTCAGTGTTGTGTTATATATCATACACTGAAGGGACAAATTTTGCTGTTCATCTGTATTACAACTAACAGTAAGCTTACCTAAGATACACCTAGAAATGAGGACGGTGAAAAGGGGGGCTGAACTCTTGATGGTTTCTGTAAAGCTCACAGCCACATAGTTCAGTGCCACCAGGCCCAGGATCACAGTTGCAAACCTGAATATATAAAACAAAAATTAACAGCTGGAAATAATAAATAATTATATGTAAAACAAACACAAAATTAATTACTTCAGGTCCAAAACTTTTGACACAAACACATAATCACAATCTATCTTTGTGCCAAATTTCATATCTTGGCACATGTCATGACTAAACTTAATTTTGCTCTTAATGTTTTTTAATATTTCCTGTGCATTAGATAATTATAATTATCTAATGCACAGAAAACATTAAAAAACAATATTACCATATTACCATTACATGTCATCATCATCATCATCATCATCTCCTACATGTTTTGGCCCTTTCTGGGCCTTTCAGAGAGAAAACAGATACAGGAGATGTATAAAACATTTATCGATCGTCACTAGGAAATGCAGCTCATGCATGTGTAGAACATAGCAGCAAGTTAATATACACAGCATGAATATTAGTT
This sequence comes from Reticulitermes speratus, assembly GCA_021186555.1. Lineage (NCBI taxonomy): Eukaryota > Metazoa > Arthropoda > Insecta > Blattodea > Rhinotermitidae > Reticulitermes > Reticulitermes speratus. The sequence continues at coordinate 16,613,303 of JAJKFL010000330.1, forward strand.
ACAACTTGAAGAATTAAAATCATTACTTAAAAAAAAAAGCATGTTCAATATGAACATATAAACATCTACTGCATTTTTTTCAATTTGTCTGTATGAATGCAGTCCTGTGAACTTTGATTATGATGCATGCTGTCTAAGTGAACACACTGTACTTACTAGTACGGTGTTCTGAAAGTCCCCGTGCCATTCATTGAGTTCCTATGCATTACAATAATGTTGGAGTATGGCATCCTCTAAGGGCACACAAAATCACAGGGCCCTACTCCTATATTTGGTAAATAGGACAAAAAATGTACAGCTACTATGTGCAGAATAATTCCATGGCCCATACAGCAAATGTCTCAATGGCTGCCCTAGAAGAGATATTTGGTGAATGGTTGACAACTCACAGACTGTGGCCTGCTAGTTCTTCAGATTTGAATCTGCACAATTTTTACCTGTGCAGACACTGAAAGATGAAGTTTATGTGAACAGTCCATTCAAAGAGAAATTGCCAGTATTTTAAGACAAGAGCTCCACTGTGTGCCAAATAATATTTTCAACATGTGCAAGGCCTGCTTAAAAGCTGGAAGTCAGCACCTCAGTACTGTTCTGTGAAATAAGGTAAGCTGAACTGCAGAGAAATACAGACTATAAACTCCAGACAGACACAGGTTTTGTATGTGATAAAGCTCCCACAACAGCTGCCATGCTGAGATCACAGATTAAAGATTCACTCTGTAGCATACTACATCAGATGATGAAAATATTTTCTAGGTAAAAGAAACTCAAGATAGGATATTATAAATTTTTCCATAAGTAGGTGTTTTACACATGCGTACTACATGTCTGTATAGAGAATTATGCATAATACATATCACCACAACATCCAAAGAAAATATCTGTTGATCAACATAACTCCACTGTCAGAGGTAATGCTAACTAGGACACAGGTCTACAAAAAAATTTCTATGAAATCATAGTACCATAAGGTTGATCAAACCAGGACTGACAAAGCTTAAGACATAATATCAGCATACTGCAGGCTAGTTGTCATTTGATTGATAAATTACACACAAAACATATAAAGAACTCAAGACCCATATTTTACACACCTGGTGCATCCAACCAACATCATATGTCGATAGAAGCCAGGAGGACGAATCAACCTCTGTGTGGGTTTGTACATTCCACATGGGAAATACATTTGGATAAAGCCACAGACTGTTGTCATCAACATCTGACTTGTACCTAAAATCATAAAGTCCTAAATTCAAATTAATTCTTCCTTGCCTGATTAATTCTACCAATGACAGTTCAGAACCATAAACTCACATAATTGCATCCCACACAAAATTAAAACAACAGAAGGATTTTTTAAATATCCTTGCTCACTTGCCACAGGTGAGTTAAAAGGTCGGTGGCATTGTAAAATTTTAAGTACATGGAGACTGGCTGGATAACTGGACACAAGGCAGTGTGTATTCAGAACTACTGATTCCTGCCATCAAACTACCTTAGCTAAGTGAATGCCATAACTACAACTCTTGTTTACTGTATTACTCTGATCTTGTTATCGGGCAGGAACAAATCCTATTCCACAGAACCAACCTAGCAGGCTTTCTGGCACAACAAACAGAACAATAATGATACAAGAGGTAATTATGTGGACAACTGCTCTACCACTGATAAGATGTAATTCTTTCTTAACATAAATGTACCGACAGAATTTGTGTAGGGATACCCACGAACATGCAGCACCAACATGTTGCTTACACTATGTTGCAAACTTTGAGGGCAGAACAACAATTCTAAGTGGTAAAGAAGCAAAGTGTTAACACAGAGCTTGATAAATTCTTGGTGGTAGGTTGCCACAACACCTAAAAATTTGTATGTGGTGCTTAGCATTTTTAAAAATAATTACTTTTTGTGCATGTATGTTTTTGCTTTTTTTAACCCCATCTCAACATTGATTGCACCACAGAAGAGCTCGTGTCTGGCAGTAAACAAACACCAAAATCTTTGCTTAGTGGTCATTTGTGACCATATGTACTAGAGTGCATGGCTGGTGAACATTTCATTTGCAGTACCATTAGGTGGCGAGAAGTTTGGCTCATATGCCGGTCAGAAGGTGCAAACCAATCTGCATGGATCATCTACATACCCTGATAATGACATATTGTCTGGATCCTTAATTTCTGGGCTCTAAGTACAAAGAATATTTGTCAAAGTGGAATAAGGTGAAATAAATGAGAACTTCTACTACCCTGAAGATAGAAGCAGCAGATTCTTCTGAAATGTTGGTACCCACCTACCAAGTTACACATCCTCATAACCCAGAAGACACCCAAGCATGGATTTTCATAATTATTTTGTGCTAACAGTTGGGCCCAAATACCCCTATGTCTCCGACAATCAACAGTAGCTGTTTCCATACACAAGATATAAACTTTCACTGTTCTAGTTTTCCAGTAGTGAGATTAAAGCAGAGATGCACAAATCTCAGGTGGCAGGTTGCCTGAGTGACTATATTTTGTTCAGTGGCACCTAAAACTTATAGGTCCCCAGTATTTCACATTGCCCGTCTGTTTCCTACAATGTTGAGGTTGCTCCTAGATTTTTGGAAAATTTGTGCACCCCTGGAATAAAGTATAAAATACAAAATATTGATTTATTTTTCCACAGCATTTGCACAGTCAGTGGCTCAGATTATACAGCATCAAACTGGACCATGATTAGCAAGTAATGAATTGAATTGGAAAGGCTGTGGAAGGAAGTGGTCATCACCTGATTTGAGGTAATACACTAGAATTTGCCTGGATGACTTGTGGAAGACCAGAAAAAACCTCAGTCAAGATACCTGGTCTATGGTGCCAGATTTGAAGCTGAAAGCTTCTGAACATGGAGTGTTACCCACTTGTCTGCAACATTAGGTGGACATTTATCTTAGTACACTTACCCCCTCCCAAGTCCCTGAGAATACACAGACACAAAGCTCCAGAAATACAAATTCAAACTACTAGCTATGTAATATAATTCACTATCCTAAAGCCTCACATTTTGTTTCATACAAATAATTTTATGAGAGATATAAAAATTCAGTCATAAATGTTATCTGTTAAGAAAAGGAAAAAATAGTAATACATTTTTTAATTTACTATCTTTGCCCTACACGTGAAGGTAATGTGTGAATTAAATCTTAATGTTTATATATTTGGAGGAAAACTCAAAAGTGCATGCCAAATTAACTCGTCTGTGGTCAGTGAGTGCACAAGTGTACATCTATATAGCACTCAACAATCATACCTAAAATTGTTGGATCTCCTTTCATGTATGACAAAATGTACTTGTTCAGGAATAAAGTACACCCACTGAAAAAGTACCAGAGAACTAAGAAGAAGATGGCCCGAACATTGAGAAGTCCTTCTTTTGAGCCTATGGATATATTGTCATCACCATCACTTCGTCTTGCAGCCGGTACTGCAAGCAATTTGCTCCTTTCATCAATGAAAGTGTGGCAGTTCTTGTCGGTGTCAAGACAATGTATATCCTGCGATTCAGTCTGATCACTCATGTGTGACATTAAAGTGTTTTCCATGACTAAATGAAATATGTGGTCTTGTCTCAACAACAGACCACTGACATTAAACAACTGTACTTATCTATATGGAATGAACTACATGATCCATAAAGGCACATCCCACCACCTACGACAAGCGACACACAAACTTCTCAGCTGACACTCATTGTAATTCAAGTTACTAATGAAAAATTGGTAGAAAACATTTGACATAACATTAACCCTTCGATGCAAAACAGCTGAAAAGCTGATGTCTGTGGAACATATCCTTAACAATAAGCCCACTTCATTTTGTTATTGTGTCACATTAAATAAAAGTAGGTGCCGATAAATTTCCGGTTTACTCCCACAAAACCTGCAAACCACTATGAGTCAGACGACAACACGACAACAGCATAACTAGCACACACTACACGCAGCACTTGCAGTGGCGTTAAGTAGAACTAGTGACATATTTTTATCCCTTCCTCTGTTTGAAATTTCCCTTTCTTCTCACTGTGCATGCAGGTATTTTAATACTATAGTACTAACATACAGATTCCATGCAGGTGTCTTTCTTGGCTGTTAACGAAGTTTTTCCGGTATTGACACAAGTTTATGCGAAATTATCCGGTTTTCCCACAAAGTTCATAAGCTTTCCAATTGTCACGGGCTTCGAAAAATTCGCAGCGAGATACGAAATTCTCACAGCAGTCTTGCAGCAGATACAAGTGTTACAGAATTAGATGTGACGTTGGGCGAGTAATTCCCGACGTTTCGAAGAATCTTACTGCCTTCTTTTTTGTGGTTATGCAGTCCAAGATGAGTGATTCTGTTTGGACAGCTTGATCCCGAAGATGGAAAAACTACGAGTCTGCGAAACGTCGGAACTACTCGCCCAAAGAAACCGCGTGGTATCTCAGCAGACTTGAATCTTCTACAGTTTTCTTGCATTAAAACATCGTCGATTTTTGGTAAGGATAATCTATGTGTATGCTTTGCTCATTTCATGTGTTTACGTACTTAATGTTCCTCTAAAATAGGTACCGGGTCCTTTTCCCGGGGGTAAAGCGGCCGTGGCGTGGACTTGACCACCCACCCCCATCTAAAGCCGAGGTTAAGAATGGGTAGAGCTTAGCCTCTTCTCCACCTCTGTGCCTTCATGGTCTGTTACAGGGGAACTTTATTTTCTCATGTAAAATGTATAGTTTTAAGGGCATTCATATTACTAGAGAAGCGACATGTCACAGTGCCTTTCGAAGATTATGCGTTCAGTTTCTGGGAATTTTTAATGATTTACGATTTTTATAATATAAGTTGACACTGGTAGGCTCTTCGTTGTTGACTACAGAAAATTAGACAGTATTATTAGATTCGTTGAACACTTACGCATTCTTGACAAAATAATTTAAAGAAACAAAAGCGCATTAAATGTATTGTGTTAGTCAAAGATAGACGATGGATTTCAGTTGTGCTATTGCATAACGTAGCTTCTCACACAGGTGTTTGAATTTAGCTTTTTCTCATGCATCACAGTTTGTTGTGATATGGTTCGAGTGACAGTGTTCCAATTGATTTGGATACCAACCAGAACGTACTGAAGCTGGAAGATGTTACTTTACACATTACTGGCATCTCTTCCTTTACTGATTATTGTTTTACATGTTTATGGTTCACTGTGAAAATAAAATCTCAGAACATCCAGAAGAGTGACCATGGTAAATAAATCAAAATTGAAATGTAATTGGCACTTATACGAACAGGACTGCCAACTGGGTTGATTTTTTAGTTGATTCGTATGTTAACAGCACTGTAAAGTGTGCCTGTGTTACTTACAGAGGTGAATGATGAGAGTAACTGTGTAGGCTACGTGCGTAGATGACGCTCTTTAGTATTATACGTGAACTTCGAACGTTCACAATTAACTTTCAGTCACTGACAACAGTGGCACATTATATCCGCCTTCAGCGAGTGCTTTTATTTTACCCAAGTTAAAAATACGGGCGTTGTCACATTACAATTATAACTAAATATTTGGTTATGCACACATTCTTGATATAAAAGTACTTGCTTGGAAGTAATTTAGGAATTGTCGGTAAAATAGAAATATCTGTTCAGAAACGATGAGCGAAACCTACAGGCCTTCAAGTTCGAAAACACTGTACCGGGACACATACGAGTATGCTGTAACAACGCTATAAAGGCACCATCTTAACGGTAATTAAAACCGGACAGTTATGGTCGGAAGATGAACATTATCTTCTGCAAACTGGCAGTGACGCTCAATCGCTGATACCTCCGTCGCATTCTTCCGGAGGTCTGGTCATCTAATAATTCTTAGGTTCGGCATTTTCGCCAATAAAGCCTCCAGAATATTTACATGAAGGTAGTACTTTACATAAAATTCCTTTAAATTAGGTAATGAAAGTGGTATGAGATGGAAATATGCACCAGAGTAAAAGAAACCTGCAAGTCTCAAGACTTCTAATTTCTGACAAGGGCGCAGCACAAGCACGAAATTCTCACCAATCGCAGGACAAAAGGCAATATCGAGGAACTTCAGCTTTCGACATGAATCAGCTATAATTTTTAAAAACTTGTCAGTCAAGGAATAGTTCCGTGACACGTCCAGGTACTTCAGCTCTTTGCAGAATTTAATGTTACACAGCATCTCGTCTGTCAGAATATTATCTTGGATGTTGAGATGGTTGAGTTTCGGGCATACAGCTAAAAGAGGCAGCAACATCGATTCGAGCAAATTTCCACCCTGAACAATTTCTAATTTCTTGAGATGAGGAAATACAATACCGTCGAAAACAACTCTTGGAAAGGAACAGTAAACATCCCGGAAACCGACAAGTTGCAGCGTTTCCAAGTTGGTTAGATTCGCTAAAGGCAGAAGACTGATCGGCGGTCCATCTCGTATAGTGTCGCACACAAACAGGTATCTTAACTCCTTACAAGTGCAGATTAAACTAAATATATCTGCCGTCATGTCGCAGTTTAAACTCAATGATCGTAAATCGTTTCTCTTCCTATTTAGAACAGAGTGCACCATGCTGTGGGGGACTGAAACAAAGCCTGGAATTTCAGGAATGTGATCAATGCAGGGAAACAGGGTGAAGTTTTCTGCAAATGGTACTTCGTTGGCCAACAGGTTAACAGCCCGTCGGCTGTGAAACATTCCATACAATCTAGCAAAATCCAAGCTTAATTTCGATCCAAATGCGACAACGTCAAAGCATTCCATGTCCTGAAACTTTAGTAACATACTTGTTATATGCTCTTTATCAGGCCCTGATTTGCTTCTTATAATTACGCTTCTGATACTGTCGCAATGTTCAAGCATGTGATCTATGATTCTATTGGCATTCCTTTCGTGATTTAGAAAGAAAGACTTAAGCAGCGGCATCCTCTGAATGTAGGCAAGAAGATCATTATCTGACATATGGAAGGATGGTCTGAAGGTGACTCTTCTCCACAAAACGTTTGTGAAAGTTATGTCCCTCCAGTGAGAACAGGTCTCACGTATATTGTCCACTAAATCTTCAGCGCTCAAGTAGGCAAAAATTTCCATCAGCAATTCATCGGGCAGGTTCAAAATACTTTTTTCCTCCATCTGAAACATTTGAATCAGTATTAATGCAACTCAGAGTTGATCATAAGTTGACATAAATCGGTTGTTCATACTGAAGCAAAACGTGGTTAAGAAAACGACTTCTAGTCACTCAGTCGCCTGTGCTTATTGTTGCTGTTTTCACAAACGGAAAAATTTAACCAGCGATCAAATTATTATAGTCATAGTCAAGTAACATTTCACATTTTCAGAAACATAGGAAAATTTACAGCGTTTTCAGTTCACAAGAAATTTTCATTTTCAACCAGAGCTTTGCTGGTCTGTAACCTCGTACATAAACTACACTACTGTAACACAAGTGTACATACCATTATGCTGCCACGCACATGCTATTCAATATCAAACCAGCCGTCTAAGCATATTACAAGTAACGAGATTTATTAACACCACTCAAGCTCTCCATTATGTTTCGACCCTCATGAATCAGCGTCATCTTATGCGTGTTGAGGTACTTCCTGAAGATGGCCCATAAGGGTCGAAACAAGCAGCGGGCTTGAAAGACTTTAGTGAAGAATCATTAGATGTGTTATGCTTATATGGGTTGTTTTAACGTTACTGAATGCATAAACTACTCTTCTTGTGATTATAAGGGCCAATGTATTCAATTACGACAAACAGAATGGCCTCGAACGCCCCGGGGAGACGATACGTGTTATATCAACTCTTTTTTATAGATTTAAAGTAACTTCCAGCGAGCAAGTTTTGTGGAAAGAATCTTCTTGTGCTTGTATAAAATACTGACCATCTAAAGTCTAGGATATGGTAGTCAAAATGGGTTAGTTACAGCAAATATTTCATGTAGCCTAGAAAGACCCCTGAGGCAGAGTAAGAACATTTACAGACCTGGCAGTATAAGACTAACATGACATGACATTACATTACAGGACAGGACAACGGATGCAACGCAATACTTGAGATTCTCACAGCGGTGCTGTTTAAGATTGAGTCTTCTGTGATGCTATGCCATGTGGATTTGTAAACAATTACGTATTATATTGTATTAAAATTTAATAAGGCTGAGGCGACTCATCCCGTCGCGTTACATAATGCGAGCAATAACAAAACCAATATTTAAGTGTCGAACACAACTATATGTTTAAAGGTGAGAAAATGTGATACATGTTTCGGATTATGGTTAAGCCATTATCAGGCTGAGTATAGAAATTAAAAAGATAAAATTTTACAACTCTAATTATTAATATTCAAGTTGAGATCTCAAGCCTGTAATATCAATTAATATTCCCTGATATGAAGTTGTAATTGAAACTTTCCATAAATATATAATTGGAGATCTCAACTTGAATATTAATAATTACAGTTGTAAAATTTTATCTTTTTAATTTCTATACACAGCCTGATGATGACGTATTATAAGTTGAAACATGTAGCTGACCTTCATGGCTTTTTAAATATAGCTCGTGTTTCACGGACAAATACTGGTTTTATTACAATATAATATTATATTATTTACCAGTCAACACCGCATAACATCCAAGAAGACTTGAATGTTCAATGGGTACAACATCACACAGCACGTCTGTTGGTTGGAACTGGAGGAACTGCCAGGGTGGAAGAGAGGAATGGTCGTTCTGAAAAACCTCATCGGGTTGTCACTTCAATAGAGGCGTGAGAGTCCTCAACAGAGCCAGGCAGTATTTGCGTAAGGGTTTGCACGTTCTGTAGCCTATTACGAAGTCAGAACGCACGTAAATTTTGAAAAGTATCATTTTTTAAAGTTTCGCCATATGAATCCTTTTTTTTTTTTCAAAGCATTTTCATAACAATAGTGGCAATATCAGTTTTTAATTTCCAATCTCAAAAATACTACATCTCGTTAATTCTTTGAACACAATATCAAAGAAGATAATGTCTACCCTTCATTTACCTCTATTTCATCACTAGTGCATAACCTGAACGCAGTTATAGCCCGAAAATTCCCCTCTTGTAATTCTTAGTTATTTTAACGTCGCAGTCCCAGCGGGGTAAGTTTCAGAACGTCAACTGGGAGATGATTTGAATGACAGGTAAAGGTAAAGTTCTCCCTAGAACGGGCCATGAAGACCTATAGGGGGAATGGAGGTATAGCTCTATGCTTTCTTTAACACTGGCACTAGATGAGGGTGGGTATTCAACTCGACGTCCCCGGCCGCTTTACCCCCGGGAAAGAGACCAGGTACCCATTGTATAGGAGGCTGGGTGGGCACCGTCTGGACGGGTGCGGAAAATCTCGCCCCCACCGGGATTCGATCCCCGGACCGTCCAGCCCGTAGCGAGTCGCTATACCGACTACGCTATCCCGGCCCACGATTCGAATGACAAGTTGGGAATAATGTTTCTGAGAGCGATCGTGATTTAGATTAAGGTGTTGTCCTAACATCACTCGGAGGGATTGTGAAAAACTAGAAACGTTCTGTCACGATATTATATGCTTGTACCAAAGTAGCTAAATTCACACACAACATACACAATAGTATGAGCATTTAGTTGGTTTAGTGAAAGAAAATAAGTTGATTAAAATGCACGGAGGACGCAATTTCAGAATTATTTCTGTCACGATAGCCTGTTTCAGAGCTGGGAATCGAGGCTTGTACCTTTCGAACGCGAAACAAAGGTGCTGACCACTTTGTAACTTCTCTATTGAAGGTGCATTTGACGTCTGACTTGACATGATTTACGTTACTTTATTGCAAAGAGAGAGAGGATTAAGGGAAAAAAAAAGTAGATAAATGAAGTTTAGAAGACGGACAGCGAGACTGGAGTCCCCGATCAGAACGTCTAGGCCGAATGTTTCAGATGTGAAGCGCCTCCTATTTAGTTAACTTTGATGTACGTGTAATTTGTACTCTCATATACACATTATTAAGACAATCAAATCAAGGAGGTAAGGTGGGCAGGGTATGTGGCATGCATGCGAAAAATAATACATATATACTGTACATACAATTGTTGTCTGAAAACCTAAAGGGAAGAGATCACTTTGGAGACCTAGGCAGATGGAAGGAATATATTAAAATGTATCTTAAAGAAATAGAATGTGAAAATATGGAATTGAACTCACGTGACTATATATAGCCTATAATAAATTGTAATTGTTAGATATTTCCAGAAGATTTCGAAACGAAATTGCAAAGATACATCTCTAACTTCATTTTCACCTTACACTGTGATTTGGACAAGGAGTACAGCACAGTACCGAGGTATTTATAATTTCCGCCCCTTCTTGAAATGCCATTTTCACATTGATATTTCCAAAGTCCTTGAACATGTAATTCGGCGGCATGCAGAAACATTCACTTCAAGAAATTCATTCTGGCTACACGCACGTGTCCGTCGTGGCCTTTTATATTATGACAGATAAACAAATTTCTGTCAGTAGAGTAAGCCATGGTTGTTATTTTCGACTTCTAAATTATTTATAAAATTTTGGTGGAAATTTATATGTTTAGTTTGGGGGTTGATGTTAAATATTTTCTTACATGCGAAACTTTATCATGCTTAAAATATGTACGAAATAAATTCTATTACTTTTTTCCAAAAGTAATAAACCTAACGCTACTATCGTTAGATAGAATTAATGTGAAGCCAAAACAGCCACTTTCAATAGCTCGTGTCAAAGCAGCACCAACGGACAGCTCCATTCCACTTGAAGGACTGACGAAATCATGTTACATGTAGGCCATTGATTTCGATTTTTTTTAAACTGGCACCGACACATTATTTGAATATCTAAATTAATGTTCTTGCATAAGTCAGATTAAGTGAAACAGCATTTGACAGCAATTTATACTATTTTGTACAAGATGTTATAAATTATATAAAATTCAATTAAAACACAGACAAATCTTACTCGCGTTATAAATTTTGCGCGACTATCATTAGCAACCTTCTATTACCAGCAATTCCGTGTCATGCCAATTCGCTCTGGTTTTATTTATGGGGTTTACAGCAATCGTTGTTGATAATGTTTATGCATCTACAACTGAGGAAAAGCCATCTAGGTGTAGCCTGACAACAGCTGAGTGCAATGATACACCATAATTCTGTTGATATATTTAATATTGTATTCACCGTGCATCTTGTATAAATTAAAATTAAAACCAACTTGATGCACACTCACTATTAAAAAACTTTAATAGTAGATTAATTAACCCGACATGTTTCGGTCAGGTACCTGACCGAAACATGTCGGGTTAAATTAATCTACTATTAAAGTTTTTTTAATAGTGAGTGTGCATCAAGTTGGTTTTAATTTTAATTAATTCTGTTGATATAATTACTGTAATGGCGTAGGTTTGACTGCCTACCTGCTGCGCCATCCTACTTGCGGGCAGAGAAGAAGGGTTGCCAGGTTGTCGTTCTTCAGCAGTGCACTGAAGCCTGAAGCAATGAAATGAACGAGCTTGTTGACAGTCCTGTACAGTATCGAATTGAGTTTATCGATACTAGTGAAGTACGTTCACTTGCTGTGGAGTGACATCAGAAACTGCGTTGATGTGGTTCAACTTCTAAGTCGTAAATAACTTCATGGGGGGGGGGGGGGGTGAAGATAACAGTTGCTTATTTCGTCAATAATTCCCCACAATTTATGAAAACCGAACATTCACTGCCGTATTTTATATTATATGTATCGTGCATTATGTCATATTTTAAGTTAAACCAACCAATGCACAAGAATTATTAACAAAGTATATTTGTAACCCCTACATACGTTTCGGCAATCAAATTGCCATCCTCAGGGGGCGCATCAAAGAATCACAAACATCCATGGCATCCAGATACACACACACACACTCGGCATTATGAAGGAAGCACACGTGCCGCTCACAACGTTAAAATGAATTGATGTACACAGTCACTCTTAACGTTTGGCTTTGTGACTGTGGACATCAATTCATTTTAACGTTGTGAGCGGCACGTGTGCTTCCTTTATAATGCCGAGTGTGGCTGTATCTGGATGCCGTGGATGTTAGTGATTCTTTGATGCGCCTCCTGAGGATGGCAATTTGATTGCCGAAACGTATGTAGGGGTTACAAACATATCTTACTTTGTTAATAATTCTTGGGCATTAGTTGGTTTAACTTAGACTTAATTCACTGTCGTGGTCACAAACCCCGCCACTGGACCCTATGCTGAGCCAATTACAATCCACACACTACTCCTTTCATTTTTCCCATCCGCGCCTCAGTCTTCAAAGTTGTCTCTTACTTTTAGGTTTTATATCACAGTAGTTGCATTTTACTTGTTTTCTTATGTACACATTTACAGATTATAAAATTATACTTTTACAGAAAGGGCTTAATGTGAGTTGGAATAGACCAGGGGGCGAGCGATACTAGGCAAGCATACAGGCAGCGTTCTAAAATTATTCTTGTCGTTGGCATAGGGACTTCCGTGACGGCCGCCTGATAGGATGCTTTGAACTGTTAAATATTACTGAAGACATTCGAAAAAGTCAACTTACTGAGCAAGATATACAGGCGAATTTTGTGAAAAGACTAGAACACAGGTTGGCCGAGCCATGGCTCAGGCGGTTAGTCGCCGGCCTCTCACCGCGGAGGCCCGGGTTCGATCCCAGGTCAGTCCATGTGAGATTTGTGGTAGACAAAGTGGCACTGGGACAGGTTTTTCTCCGAGTTGTCGGTTTTCCCCTGTCAATTTCATTCCACTGGTGCTTCATTGCTTGTAAAACTTGTTAAAAAACTGCTTATCTATATCATCTTCATCATAGGGTTGCACAAAAAGCCTTAAGGCTGTGGTGCGTCCATAGCATCTGCTACGGGGCCCTTCACCACGTCAAAAAAACACAGGTTTAAATGTGTTACTTAATTTTTTAAGCGTGTTACTTAACGACGCTGTCAATTGTTGGTATATATAGCATCGATGACAACCGAATGAGAGCAGGGAGCACTGGCGGAATGATACGGACAGTGGAAACCAGAGAACTCGGAGAAAAAAACAGTCCCAGTGCCATTTTGACTACTAGAAATCTCACATGGACTGGCCTGGGATAGAACTTGGGCCTCGCGGTGAGAGGCCGGCGACGAACCGCCCGAGTCATGGTACGGTTTTTGTATTTTTGTAGGCAAAATCAGTTAAGAGTATGTAACCAGGATAACAAAATTATATCCTGTTTATCGTCCAGTCTTTATAAATGATGCATATTAAATGCAGACAGACTGGAAGCCACCAAGTGCACAGCAGTATGCAGTCTCTTCATAACGGTGAAATATCAAAAGGATCAACATAGCGCACACAAGCAAAAATATTTTATATACATAAAAGCGACTCTCATGGGCTATAATAAATAACACTGCGTCACAGTCAAACATGGGCCAAACATGATGGTGGCAATCACAACAATTTCCCGTTGAAATTTCAGCTGGCTTCACATACCGTTCGTAATAAACGCAGTTAATAAAAAAAGATCGGAAATGTAAGTACAACGTAATATTGTGGCGCGTTCGCGTAATGTTTATACCTCCTTGGTTATCCTAACAGCCTGATACCATTTCACTCGAAGAGAGTACTTTTATGGCGATTTAATGTCGCCGGCAAAAATAAACCATAATTAGGTCTTTGTGTAAAGTCCCCGATATTTTTGTCCGATTGTAACCACATTTCGAGTTTAATGAAAGCTTCCAATATCAAATTTCACGAAAAACCGTCCAGTGGGAGGCCAGGCGACACATGCGGACGGACATGACGAAGGTAATAGGCGCTTTTCGGGCGTACGCGCCTAAAAAAGGTGCAGTGTATTCATCTTGGGCGTCTAACAATTAAATACATGCCGCAGCAATCACAGCAAATTATATAGTACTTAGTGAATACTGCTTTGAGATCTTAGCTATGTAGTTCCGTTATTCGTAAACCCAATGGTCGCCAAAGTCTTACACCTGTGGAACCCTTGTGACTAATCCGAATTTTCGAGGAACCCCTGTAAAGTAAGTGTACTTCTTGGGGGTAAAAGTGAAACAAAATTCTGTTATTGGTAAGTTACGTTGAAAATTAACTCAGCGGGAAAATAAAAATGCAATTAAAAATTATCAGAATTACATTTAGCAATTCCATTATAAAGAAACTATGTTTGCGGAACCCCAGAGTTCCGTGGTACACAGTTTATCACTGGCAGCGGCATTTCAGACTAGACAAGTGTTGGTCTACTTGTATAGTTGCACACTACATTCAGAATGCAAAAAAAACCCGTTTTATTTAAACAATACAATATGATATCACTCTTTGTGCACTTGTAAAGAACTTCATGGCATGTAGATTCAAGACACTGGTCCTCTCACAACTCTTTTCTTTCTGCTGCATTAGCAAACGGTTTACCCTAAACCGGGGGTGTACAAACCCAAGACGCCCAGTCGTCCGGGCGAATAACATTTTGTAAGGTGGCTCCCAGATTTTTTGAAAACTTGTGCACCCGTATCCTAGACATCTAAAGCGAAACATACAAATACACTCTGCGAGCAAAGTTCGTAGTTTTTAATGTTAAAGTATAAGCCACGTATATAGAATACTGTGCTTTTAAAGAGTTCAACAGATCCCAGAGTATTCGTAACTAATTTTGTGAAGAAACGCCCACTAGTTAAAAAAGTTAAAGAAATCAGTAGTAGTATCCCGATAGGTTATAAGGTGTTTTGAACTTTCATTCTTATTTCTGAACTCCATTCGTGCTGTATCGTTCACGGATGTAACCACGCAAACCTGTTTATAAAGGCGGGCATGAGAAATTTTCGTTCAAAAATGAGGCCGTAGCAATTTATTTTTTATCCGTGAAGTTATGGCGTTTGCATGACAATCGCTGCCATATTCTCAACGAAAGCAACATTTATTTCAGCATCACCAGCTTCACTTAACCCGTGAAGTATTGAAATCAACAGAGAAACCCAAATATTACGTGCACATGGCTGGGTATACACACGTGACGGAGCTGACGTTATGTTGGGTGTAAACCATGGGCGTCTAACCTTTTTGTGTCAAAGGACCACGCCCGTTATTGTTGGCTTGTTCGCGTGCCACACGTGGAAAAGTAACAATAAGTTGTATACATAACCACCTAAATTATTGTGCAATTTTAATAGTACGTCATCATTTCAAAATGTGGCTGCGGGCCGTTGGAGACCATGGTGTAAACTGTGATTCAGAAATTTTTGCAGCATTGAATGAAAGACGACGACTTTATGGTCTAACCAGTGGTCAGTCTCCGTCTTGGTTTCTGGGCCATTAAACACTCTCACCTTCAGTGGTTAAATAACACTGAATGACCGTGGAACTTCTGGATGGTGACTATGTAGACTACCTGAAAGGAGGGGGTACAGTCAAGTGATCCCTGTACATGCCATGGAGACGTATGGGGGAAAGGATGTGTAGCTCCATGAATTCTTAAATTTCAGTACTAGATGGAGGTGGCCAGATTTACACACTGGTGACTTTAACCCTAGGGAAAGAACCTAAGAGCCCCCAGCACCCACTGAATAGAAGGCTGGGTGGGCCCCAGAGCCGGTCTCAATGCTTCGGAGAACAGAAAAATCTCTTGCCCCTGCCAGAAACCAAAGCACAACTCCTGTCGTCCAGCTCGTACCCTATTCACTACTGACCACACTAACCCGGCTCGTGGAAGGGGCCAATCTTCACCTGTTAAAGCTTCATAAATTTCACCAATAGCTATCACTTTGCATTACCACCACACACTATTTTTTCCCCCCTTATACATTCTGTGATCATTGATCTCCATATTATGAATGATCTCCAAAATGCAAGAAGTGGGCAAAAATGCACTGCACAGCTTTATACCTGAACACATTGTGCTGACCTTCATCCTCCAGCAATATAATGAAGCCTTCAAAGAAAACAACTTCCATTATCTCTAGCTACAGTCTTCACAGCATACCCCACCAATGATCCACCATGACTTCACAGAACATGCATGCTATCAACTATGAAAATCTGTTTGTGACAGTCACTGCTATTTGGTGTCTTGACCCCATCCATATGCACTACAAATGAGTGCTTCATTATGACAGACTGTTTCAGGTTATAACTGCCACCTGGCATTTGTATTTTGCAACATCGGGACAGATTTCACAAAGGAATCATACTGAACACACTGAAGCCAACTTTTCTAGTTTATTTCACTGAATGTATTATATCTACATCTAACTGACATCTACATATAAAGCATCTTCAAAATAATATATTTTATCTTATTACTGTATGTAGTATTTATACACAGGAATCAGAAGCAAATGTGTGATGTAACCACAACTACTCAAACATAAAACAAATCAATAGTATTCCTTCTCCCTGACAAAATAACCACCTTAAAAACAAAAAAAACATGACTGAGGAGAGAAGGTGAACGGCACAAATAAAATGCAACAGAAGATGCAGCAGGGAGAGGAACACCCCCACCCTCCATCTTAGAACCCTGCTGTGGTGGGGGACAACCATAATTCATTTCCAAGTCACATATTCTTTTGTCAGGTTGGCAACAGTCCAGGCCTTGCATTTGACCAGCGTTCTTCAACTCCACAAGTTTTTATGCATTTTTCATCTTCTTGTAAACATCTTTGCTTACTTCACTTTACTTATCATAATCAGAAGCAAGTAATAAACATCAATGCCAGAATTTTTGAAAAAAGCACCCCGGAAGATGAACCAGAGAAACGAGAACTTAAGAGCAGAACATACAAAATGAGCGACAGAGACTTTCCAAATGTATGACATATGTTTTTGAAGTATGACAGGTCAAACACATTGAGCAGAAGTTGTTTGAAATCAGTCATGTGTATGACAGGAGTATAAAGATATCTTACGACTGAAGTGTTTGGTTACACAGTTTGACAGATACATCTGAACAGAAAGCTTCCAACTTCTCAAGTCCAGTATGTGTATAAACATAATTAACAAATGAATATTCCTGAAGACAATCATAATGTGAAAGGAATTATGCTTCAAATACTGACATCACATTCAAAGTGGCAGCAAAACAGAAGATGAACATGTGATGAAAAGTATGCAAGATTGTGTACTGTTTTCAACACTGGTACCAACATACAACTACAAAATTAGTGCACAAATTCAGGCACTTCCAACGTACTAATCACCACACAAATCATAACAGCATCTCCACAAACATTAAAATCATCATATACTTGAATCTGGATATTAAAGCTACTCTCTAATCATGAGCTCCTTCTTCTACTCGATATCATTAAAAGTCAGACAGGTGCAAACTTCACATATCTGTAGGTGACAGTCTTGGCATTATAATGTTATTCTGTAACAGCTGATAATATCTAATAAAATATGAACAGCATTTAACCAGACTAAAAGCTGAAAGGAGATGCACTCTTACAGATGTAATACAATGCAACATCAGGCTTCAATGCTACAGGATTAGAACATAGCCAAATACCGGACAGAGGCAAAACCTGAACTTGCGACAGGTGATGCAATAATATGTTGGCCAGTCACACCCGTCACACACCTCAGCAGTGATGACCAATATACGGACTACTGGTGGAATGACAACTTGCAGGCAACAAATACTCAACGTAACACCTTCCTATGTGTTACTTTCACATCATGTATCTCCCAGCGGGTGCCCTTAAACTAAATGTGAGCTTAGCTATGCTGATGTATGCAGTTACACATGTGGTCTTAGTTCCAACATACAAAGTTATTACGCTGCACCTACAAGGTGCGAGTAACTTTTAGATTTGTAGACACAAGAAAAATGATGGTGAAAGGTAATAAAAATAATATTATCAACATTTGCAAAGTTATGTACATAAATAAAAGTATGAAATATGGTACAAGACCTGTACCAAAGTCCAAAGTGGCAATAAAAATTTAAAGTAACACTTATTAATACACTCAAAACAATGCAGAATGAACCAAGAAGTGTACACGAATATCATTACCTGGCCAAACAAACATGACTATAATCGTTTATTGAAAAATAATATATATTTCTAACTTTAACTTGTAGCTGGTAAATTCAGACTTGCATAAATGTGGTGACACATTAAACCAAACTTCTTCAGCTTTATAAAACACAGTTCTGTTAAAGAAAGTGACACCATCAACTTCCCCAGATAGTGACCAACATTTTCAAGTATAAGGCAGTAATAACCTGAAACTATTACCAATAAGCCAGCCATGTTTATGAAAATATAGTAAAGGTAAGCTCTACACATTCTTAACCTTGCAACTACTCGTAGAAGCAGGTGGGTGGTCAGCTTCATGCCTTGGCCTCCTTTGCTTCCGATACCAACTGAATAGGAGGAAGGAAGGATTCCAGAGCCGATCTGGATGCTTCAAAGAAGACAATATCTTGCCTCTGCATGTAATTGCAACATAATTCCCCACTATACCGACTGCTCTGTTGCAGCTTCCCATGAAAACACCAGTCATTATTTTAAACACTTTTGACAATGCTGCCTATGTCATTTATATGGAGCTGTACATATTTTAAGCCCTAAAGGTGACAAACAAGTGTCAGTTCTGTTGTACTTGGGTAATTTAAAATGAAACCACAACAAAAGTGTCCAGCTAGAAATGAAATGAACAATATCTGTCACTACAGCGCCAAAAGATCTACCTATTGCACAATGGAAATTACTGTTACAAATTTAAACATAAAATAAATGGCATGGCAAAAGTTAAATATTTCACTGTTTCAAAATATTGTACTGCCTACACATTAAATCTTGTGTGTGTAAGACAGAGGCAGAGAAATACCATGCTGTCTAACTCAGTGACACACATTCACTCTAATGGGAAAGAATGCAGGAACAATTACAAAAAAAAAAGTGTTAGCCTTTGTTTGTCCTGAAACAAGCTCTACAATACGTAGCTGCACTTATCACAACATTAATTTAAGAACAGAAATTTTACACTTGAAATGATTCTAACAATGTTAAATGTTGCATTCGTAACTGAAATTTTGGACACTGTCCATCATCTGAGCCTAAAATTACAAGTTTTGGAGGATGGATCTACTCAATCTTCACGTAGAATGGGAGGGCAGAGAACCTACTGTGACGGGCCTGTTACAAACAGGTTCTTCCCCTTCCTGGTCCACCCAAAGATGAGGCACATACACCCTCCTAAATGTTCTGGTTTTCATTTAGCAAAAGACAATGAACAATGTCCTAAACTTGAGCCATGGCAAATTTTGTATCCTGGTTACAACAGACAAGAAATTCAATAAAGCAGTAAATTCACAAGTGTCATGATCAAACCGTTTTCTGTTTTCCAGTTAAGCTCAATAATATTACCTGTATAAAACTAATCACAATATTTTATATATTAATAACATCTCTGAATATGACATTGTGGAGTCAAATCCAGGTAAACATGAGTGCATTTACAAATGTGCAGGATGACTCAAAACATTTCAGTGTTAGTAAGGCAGGCAGACAGAATAGTTGAAGGACTTCATGTGACAGAAATCTGTGTTAAAATAAGTGATTATTGCATCTCATTAGCATCATTTACAACCTAATGATCTCCCAACCTGCCAAGCAATGTAAGGCATTATTTTCTAAATTCACTACTGCTTCAATGGCAGTCAGTCAACTGACAGGATGGGGGGTGGGGTGAGGGCTGCATTTTGTAGTGTAAGCTGCAAACACTGATTATATAACACAGCACTTGACTGAGCAGGATGACTTATTGGCTCATAACTGATGAAGCTGAAGTCAGGCCTGTGGATAACCTACACTGCTGTGGTAAGTGCTCTTTTGCTGCTTTATGTTTTAGTCCAAACCAATAAAGTTCAAAACACATGGCGGTATGGAAATATTTTGGAATATGTCTCCTGGAATTCTGCTAAGTGACGGAACCTAATGGATATCAAGAGCACCTCACTTAGTTCGGGTAGAAATGATGATAACCAAGAGCAGAAATACAAAAAGTTAAAACAAAAGATGTATTGTCAACTAATGATCTAGTTAAAGGAAAACACGAACATATTTCTTGATGAACAAGACACCATATCATACAAATGAGCCATACTGAATTACAAGACTAATTAATATCCATCCAATATTACGTTAATCACTGAACCACAACTATGGAATAAAGAAACTATTATCACCAATGACACCTTGCGGCAGACAAAATGGAACTGTTAAGTGGTCACACCAAGCAGTGACAGAGGGGGCTTTCTGTGTCAAGTACCACGTATAACTACTACTGTTAAGTCAAGATTCCTTTAGAGTGAAAATAAAGGTCACCTTTCCCAGCAGATTACATTCTAGAACAATTTGAGACAGAAATGAATTCCCATACTGCCGAATACTAAAGCAACAGAATGCACAGTTCACAGTTGCATGTAACATAAAAACACGAGTATTTTAACCACTCAGCAATGTGATTTTTAGTGGCAACAAACAGATCATCTGCATTATACACGTTTTAAATAGGTCCGGAGAAGTGATGACAGTCCTCAAGTGAGAACATGGTAACAGTAACAATGTTTGGCACAGGTGAGCAGCTCTACATACTGCACCCTTACTCTCAGCATTCACTGTCCTCCAGGCTGACTTGACTCAACAGGAATTCTGTATAAAGCAGTGAAGAGAAAGATGAAGCTTAATGTATCTGCTAGGTATGAAACTCCAGCACCTATGTCACAACCAGTCACACTGTAGACAGACATCATGGTTTATGGTAACTTTCTTATAAATAAATAACATACTAACACTGTGTCACAAGTCCGAGTTTACAGGGGAAACTTAGTCATTAACAAACTTATAACACAAAGCAATAATTAAAACAAAAACAGGAGTGTACCACACAGAAAGTAATTTTCAACCTGTTCTGAATTATTACAACTAGCACGTTTGAAATGCAATCCCATCCATTGCCACTTAGCAGTTACATGGTTGACATCACCAAGATGTGTGGCATGAAAAGATGAGGAAGTGGACCATGGGCAAACAGTGCCATTCAAACACCATGAGGAGAACTTAAATTAACATGCTATAAGGAAGAAAATATAAGGTCATTATTTTATCCGACAAGTATCAGCTGGCACTTCCTATCAGCGTGTTTATCATATTAACATAGCCCATTCAGCCAACTGCCCTCATCTGCAGTGGAATAGTGGCAGGAAGTGACAAACCATAGTTGTCAGATAAAATGTGGACCCTGTACAATAACCAATACTGTTATTGCTTTTACCAGTAACATATATGAACTGTACAAACCATACGGTACATAAGTCTAGACAAAACACAAGCACCAAAAGCTTAAGAATTGTCATATTTCGCAATACATCCATTTATAAATCCCATTTAATCTCCTAATCTGTGCTACCATCAGAATCTCATTTAACAATAATGACTGTGAATTTCTCTCCTAATGGATTCATTCACAAAGCACTCTTGTATAAAAACAAAACATATGTAAAAACAAGCTTTAAAATCTGTATTAAAAGCACAAAAATTGCCTCTTCATTCACCCATCTATAAAACATGGTAAAAGAAATATAGTGGGGTGATATGCAGTAGTGTGGCACCAGAACAGATTATTCACAGTTTGTGCAGCAGCTTGCTCAGATGTAACATCAGATATGCCTCACTGTCAATAGCATGGAATCACTGATGCTTGGACGGAGTGGGTGATATAGCATCGCTAGCAAACAAAGCAGCACAACACCTTCCAAACATCAGTCACTCTACAATGAGGTCCCACCAGAAAATATACATTAAATAAGAGGAAGCAAAGCTGACACTTCAGCCTCACACTGCCCTCACTTGTGTCCTTGCAGTTAAAATAATTATTTGGCCCAAGTCTATGACACAGGAAACAAATAATGTGAATAACAAAACTTCTGTCATTTTGTTAAATCCATGACTAGTTGACTTGTAGCACATTAATGCTTTGTCCCTATATTGCTCAACTACCTGCAGACCAGCCACAGTTGTAGACGTGAGCTCAGTACACTTCCCAAGAACCATCCTACTAACACATGACAGTATGTAATCAGCACTGCAACTGACAGAGCCATGTGCTTTGATGAGGTGTAAACCTAAGGTAGTAATCAGGAAAATGTAAGACACAATGCTGCCATGTGCTTTGACCTTTTAACAGACAAATGGGACAATGCTGTCCCATTCAACGTACATCTTTTTCGTATGCAACGGAAAACACTGTCCCACAGTGGGCATTTAAATTGGATAGTCCTTTGGCTGCAACAGAAAACTGGCATTTAAAATGCCATTCATCAAAGGTTTATGAGGTTAGGTCTAATGCTCATAATGAGGTGTAAACCTGTGGTAGAAATTAGGAAAATGGGAGACATACTGTTATTGTTTCCAAAGCTTTTGTGGGTATCATTAGGGCAAAGTTTGCCTTTTAAGCGTTATTATAAGCTATAATACCATACACTAAATTTTCCTTGAATACGTATAGTCAGTAGCATGTGCCTGACCTGAATACACCTGGAGAGAAATGTTTCATGTATCCAGTTCAGGTTTTCTACATTGTATGCACCAGAATCACAGACCACTTTAAACATTACGCTGAAACATACTTTGGAAGAAATAGTGACCAAAAAGGGGAAACCCCATATTCCTTCTCATTTTAAAACATGTTCAGGAAGACTGTCAATTCATGAATGATGCATTCAGTAACAAAATGAAACAGAAGTAAAACAGCAAAGAGCCATACACACTTTAACCCTTTCCAGAACAATCATAAATATACTTTCATCTATTCAGTATGACCTCTGGACAAATCACAACTACACTCATTTCTAGTTTCTTATTTTTGTCTTCGCATCAGAACTGAATACATTTGTGTTGTATGTTCTTTGAATGTTTGAGTTTTCAAGGATGTTCAAGGAATACAAATAGGTTCTTCTAATGATAATCACAACATTCACAATTTGGAATCAAATATGAGAGAGGCACAGAAGCTTATTTGGGTGCTGAAACTTGACTCGGCTACACGACTGAACATCCAATATGAAGTCTGGAGTGTCCTAATAAATCTGGCATGACTGGCAGCTCATGTCACACACACCTCAAAACAATTTACAAAAAGCTAGGGAGCACAAATATGAATTGGGCTCTGTACTAAGTCAACAGACTTTCAATTGCTGCTGATCAAGTCTAGAAAAGTACTGACCAGAAAGTAAATGATCTGTCACTTTACATTTTAAACTTTTGTAAGATTTTCTCTTAAAATAAATTCTTATTATAACCAAATGTTGTCGAATACATGCCACGTTAAAATCCTGAATATATCATTCAACTATAAAGTAAGATGGAAGTAAAATACACATTATCACTAACAGCAAGGCCACGAAAACTAAACACAGACCAAACAGCTGAAGTTCGGTTATTCACATTATACTCTTAATAAATTCCATCTGATGAAGTGGGGGGGGGGGATGTTATGGGATGTTTCTACACTTACGAACCAATGTCACTGTGTTCAAAAAAGTGAAGGTATTCAGCACCACAATATTGTAATGTTCTGTGCTACCAACACAACTGTTATGGAGATAAAAACACACATCCTTTCTTGGAAAGCAACATAAAAACAAACCCTTTATGGTAGAATGCAGTGTTGAAGGAGAGAACAGTAGAAAACCTAGCAAATGCCCCAGTGTATAGTAATGGTCAAGAGATGTCCAAACTATTCCAGATGAAAATTTTTACATTACCAGCAATCAAACTGTTATATAAAGCACAATTATCTCTTTCAGTGCATCTACTTCTAGTGAAGCTGAACTATTAATGCACATTTCTGCATCTGTTAGATAATAATATGCAGCATCTTAACCCATGAAGGCAGCACAGTACATCTGCTTGGTCCAGCGAGTTTGAGAAATTCTATTAGAAGAGACGAGCACGCCGCTTGAGGTCATTCTGTCTCCACTGTGGCAAGCGATAGAACTCAACCCGGTTGCACTGGAACACTGCCTCAAACTCAGCATCAGACAGGTGACGCTACAAATACAGTCACAGGTTGCAATTTAAGATGCACACATGCTCTAAGTTTGTCAGGAGGAAGAAATAAAAGGCTCAAAATTACAATCAGGAAGAAAACGTGCTGTTCTCAAGCCTTTACGAATAACATTTCTTAACCACTTCAACATCCAAGACAATTAGTCAACGAATAAGTTTACATAGTATACAATTTAATAACTGAAGAACCTACATTGACTATGATTATTTCAGGGGAATGCATAATCATTCTTGGCAACACCACACATTGATTCAGATGCCATCTACAATACGATGGTTACATGAGTTTACGAGATAAAAATACAAAAACAAAATATATGCATTGCAAACTTCTTTTATGACCAACCCTCATATTTTAGAGGACCATGTAACAGTTTCAAAAATTTCTGGGACAACAGTCATATCTAAAGCCCTAGGTCATGAAGATGTCCTCAGAAATAGGCACCTTCAAAATACTGTCATTTAGCAATTACATAATTCATACACTTTCCAAGTATTTCTGGGAGCCATTATGTGTGACCAGCAAAACAATCTTGGAAGCTATTTCACTGCATACATAAAAGTAACAGACCTTCTTCAGCCTGACTTGAACCATGAAGAGTTAAGATCACCTGTAATGGGATTGTTTACAGTGTGATGGGCAAGGAACTACTACAGAATGATGCTTGGTGAGATGCTGCTACACAAGTAGCTGTAAATGTTCAGTTTATGCCCAAGAGCTCAGTCTTAGGTCACCCACAACATTCTGAAAATTTCAGGGAAACTGTCTCTCATACATGGTACAGAACATCTCCTTGCTGACAGAAGCACCATCAGGAATAACTCGTGGTGAACAATGGCCTGCCAGTTGAAAACAGCTTCCAACACCACCTTTCCTGTTAAGCAATTCTGTCAGTACTTCAATTCATTAGTGACTTCAAATATAAGAAAAGTGTCATGAGACATTTCTAACAATGTTTTTACTTACACTTACAGTAACACATTACAGATACAGAGTGGTACACAGGACTTAAGTGAAAGAAATGTTTAGTTGAACAAGAAAAATTACTTAAAAAAAAGAAAAAGAAAGAAAGATGACATGCACGTTGGTCCTTTCATCAACAATCAATATTTTCAAACAAATTCTTTCTTTGTATCACATAACAGGCCGGCAGGTCAGTTGGTACTGATTAACCTAATAAACCCTCCCCCCTACAAATACAACTCTGGGTAGAAACACAGTAACAATGGATAATTACAAAAACACATCTACCATCACAAATCTCATGCCTTACCTCTATGTTGAGTCTGTCCACATCTGCAGGCAATCTGTAGTTAGTAATAAGCAGCAGGTGATAGGGGTAGATCTTGGCAGGCTCGGTGGACATTGGGCGGGCCATATTGGGCAATGAACGGCGCAAGTGAGGGCTGTATGAGGCAGCATAACGAAGTCCTCCCGTGAATGTTGTTGAGACAGGAATATCAGAATTCTGAAGGTTAACAGGCATTTGATTTAGAAGCACACCAAGTGACATGGAAGCAAAAGAACTATATGAAATACAATCTCTGTACTTGAAAGTGTGACATAAAAAATATTAATATGCTGAACAGGTATGTTTTACCATCTGTTCTCATCATAAAACGAAAATTTACATAACTAGGCTGATGGTTTTATACCACTCAGATATTCAGAGAAGTTACAGGGAGCACAGTCACGAATAATGAATTATGAAGAAGAAAGAAAAGCTGCCACATGCTGTTCTTAGGAATGTTGACTCTTTTTCACAATACGAGCTTCTATAATACAGATCTGCTAATGCATATTTTACAATTACCAAACATTTGAACAGCTCTTGATAAAGCATATCAATGGTGAATAAAGTCAAGTCAGAAAAACCCCTGTTCATTTAAACTTATATGAAATGGAGATATTTGCTGGTCACAGTAGAACTGGTTCTTAAAGTGCAGGGGACTTATACAGAGTTATGGAGGCTTATTTAAAGAGTAATTTGGAAACTCAGAATTCCACTGGATTATTGTGTGCTCCCCTGTAGAAATTTATTTTATATGCATTACATACATGAAAAGAAGCTGCCAGATATAATGCACAGGGTCACATATAACTAATGAACTTCTCAATGCAATTTAACATACGTCAGCACAACCAGAAATGGCTGAACTTCAATATGCTTAACTACTGCATGTACCAAAATACTATACAATTGTTAGTATACTGTTTGGATGCATGATATGCTAGGTTCCTACAACTTAATCATCATAGGGCAAAGTGACTTCTATATAAAAAAATTACATTTCCATTACACAGTAGTTCATTTAATTGTGGACAGACTGAGTAAAATACAGAAATCAGCAGCTGCAATCTGTTCTTTTATTACATATACATAAAATGTAGTCATATAAATGGCCCTTTCCCAGTACTATTTTCTTTGCAGAAGGCCAAACGCATATTTAACTAAAAACAAGAACTTGGGATTAAGTATAAGCTAAAACACAGCATTTACATCAGAGTAACAGCAAATATTAAAATGTCTGTGTGTGGCATATTATCTGTTACGTTAGATTATACTTCTCCATTCTTTGTTCCTGGCTGATGTGTTTTGCCCTGTCCTTAACAAATAATGACCATAATCAATCTAGCACCAGGTTAAAGGGCTGAGCGGTTTGGTATCTGCACCCTATCAATGGGTGCAGAGGAGTACAGCTGTATGCCTGCACTGGTACTTGTTCTCTGCTGTTACGTGCTCTTAGCTGAGAACTGCATACTGATATTAAGTCTTAAAACATAATTAGCTTATGTTCAAGGTTATGAAACTGGATGGCTCAGATTAGTAGCCATTAAAAATATCATTTTTTCTTTGTCCATTTTGCTAAAAAGATACATAATATTTGTACAAAATGCTGCATTGAATGTCTTTAAAACCCTGCCTATGTCGTGCATTACAATTTTATGAATTAATGCAGCTGACACCCAAAACAAAACTAATGTTACAGCGCATCTGCTTATGTACTTGCCACATGACATGTCTTCTCCACAATAAACTGAAGCAACGCTGTATTTTATTTTAGGTTTCCTTAAATTTTAAATAATGCTGCATCAAGAACCAAATGACATGGCTAATGATGAGAATGTGTCAAGAATATGTACAACAAATATATGAAACAACTAAACCAGAGCACTTTCCTGGAGAAAATTATGAAAACCACAGGCTAGATCAGGATAGGGCATATTGCAGCTATAATCTGAAGCAGATACTCATCAAACAAGTTGGAGTGGTAGTTGAGGCCTTCGGTTTTCTCTGATGCTACACAGTGTAGGTTGGTGGTTGGTCACCAACGTTTTGGGAGAGCCTCACGGTCCCGTCTTCAGGGGTCAAAGGAAAAATGGGATTGACAGGCTGTCCCCAAACATCAGTAGCCAACCATCATCCTACACCATGTAACATCCCAGAAGAGCAAAGGCCTCAAGGTGGCACAAGTAACACAGTTCATATATCTTTACGGGTTATGTCATCTCTGGACCACAGTCAAAATATTGCTCATCCAAACTGTACTTTCAAAAATTACCCAATTGTAGGTGAACAGCAAACTCCCCCTTTCCATTTTGAAAGAGTAAACAACAATACCACAATCATGAAATATAAGCTAAAAGGTACACCATTATAAAAGAGAACTTACTAATTTAAAAGACCACAGACACATACAAAACAAACTTCCATACACATGGACATAAATCTCATTTCAATTATCTTCATTTTTTGTGTGTCTTTTGACACCTTTTTATCCTGCTTACTTTCACTAAAATGCAGTAATTTTTTCAACATAAATAAAGCACTTAAACAATGACGTTCTGGAACAGTTACATCTATGGCATAACTCTCTCACTGTGTATAAGCAATAATATTGTTAAATAAAATCCCACTCACTATAAATCCCACATCATGAATAGGGAAACTTAGCCTTACTCTGAGGCAACATACAAAAGTATCTGCATAGAACAAATGTCTTTTTATAATGACCTGCCTGCCCTCCCTCACCTTTACTATATATATAAATTACACACCTCGTAACCTTGTCTGAAATTACAAGTATGTAACAGCCAATAGCATGTCTGTGATGTTGAACTTTCTTTGTGCACACTGGTTTCTTTCTGATCTGCTCTAGTACTGACAGTCTGCAGTGCTCTGACAAATTTCCTCTTACAATAAACAACTGTAACTGTGATTGTCACCCTTCTCTACACCGCTAGTGGCATTACTGCAAGTTTCTCAGTGAGAGAGTTAAGGTTACTGTCATGCTCCCAGTACAAAGCAATCCTACTGCATTATGTCAACAGAGCTGTCATCTAGGCAGAACATTCAAGCTTATCATGCACTATTTTCCTGAGTGAACAAACTATACCCACACTGTCATTATGCAGGCAACAGACAGGTCCCGCATCATCACGGTGTAGTTCCAGCAAATACTTGCAGTCTGGCTTTTAGTACATAAAACAATACTAGGAATGACTACTCCTGTATTATTTTGTAGGCAGGGGTTCAAGCCTTTTATCTGTGAAGACTCACTATTTTGGGCATGGTATCATGTTTCTCCCACATTCTGATTCCTGTAATGGTGTGCCTGATCTACAGTTGCAGCAGTATGTGAATTACGTTAATTTTTTGAGATGAATGGCTAGTGTGAAGTGGTAAAAACCTTAGGTTACATATACTGTCACAGCTCTGTGCTCCGTTTTATATTCTTTATAACGTTCATTCACGTGGATCTATGGTGGACAAAATGGCACTGGGACAGGTTTTCCTCAGAGTACTTCGGTTTTACTATCTATTATCACTCAATCAAAGCACCATAGTCATTCATTCACCTATCACTGACACTACAGAACCTTAGCAACTGACAGCATAATTAAAAACACACTTAGAAATGATAACATCCAGTCAACAATTCATAAACAAATGGATCATCACCTTCATGCAATCGATACAGAACATGCATATAACAGCCTGTAGCCAATCCACAAAGCAATCTTAATGCAAACAGAAAAAATGAGACATACAGAACACACAAAATATTCTACAGGTTGTTAGTAAGACACTCTGCCTCCATCACCACCCCCAATACGAATTAGTATCACCGAATCAATGTCTTCAGATTCGTACGTACCAATCCCCGTCTGTCCACCTCAGAAATGGATCCAGCTGAAACTAGGGGGAAAAAAGAGGTACATCTCAATCAACCAATAGCCAACTGCCAGTTTCTAAGTTACTAAATGGAATGGGCTGCTTTGGAGAAGGATATGGGAGGAGATTCATGTTATTACTTCGGGTCTTGCAGTAACATCATGCCACTGTACAAGATGAATAGTCATTCTAACAACCAAACCCACAAGTCTATATAACTACAGTTTGGATATTTGGTAGTGAAAATTTTCATGCCAGAATGTCAGATCATATTAAAAACTAACAAGAAAATATCTTATCATCTGATAATGGAAGTCAATGTACAAATTACTCTACAATCTGTCCTGGTACTATAAAAACTTATGAATTTCAAATGTCACGTGGTTTTTCTTGAGTTAAAAATCAATAACAAGAATTGCAGTCCACGAATTACAGCTTTACTCCATAGCCCTTCAATGTGGACCTCTGCACACTGCAGTAAATTCCATGAGTGCATTTTAAGGCAATTTAAATTTACATCTCCTGTCATTGGTAGTAGTTGAAATTTAAAAATTAAAAAAAAAAGTTAGAAATTAGAAATTCTGTCAAAGTAGGAGGTAAATTATTTTTAGAATTCTTGAAATTCAGCACAGGTGTGTTTGACAGTAACAGAATATTCAGGATGTAATATTCACATCAAAATCAATTAATGATAATTTTTGAGAACAGTTTTCTGGAAACCACCTTTAGTACACAGGATATATATATATATGGGCACTGGTTCTTACTCTGACTTTGTTTTTCCGAGTTATGCAAGCAATTAATTTTGTAGGTGTGCACTAGCATTGTAACTAATGCTGTAACACAAAATTTATGTTGGAGGCTTTCCATTGCTTAAGATGTAAAACCCAACCACAAACCATTTGGAGAGTTAGACCTATCCCCATTTTTGAACAACTGGCTGTCAATACTTCATACCTTTACTGTTTCAACCCATTACTTTTAAAGATTAGTAACAACTATCAAGATTTAAGAAGAATCGTTCGCACATTAAAATGTCATCCTAACACCTACACCTAGCACAAAGCTTTAGAGAATCAATAAACAAAACTTACAACCAGAATATCCGGGGGAATATTTTACATGATACCAATTTCTTGCTAAGTGATGATAGTAAAGGAGGGATGTGGGGAGTAATACTACAGGTTACTCTACACTCAACAATGGTATACATCCCAAAACTAATTAGCAGCAACAACCCTGAAGCACTCTGTACCTGAGACTCCATCATGTGTTAGTTCCAGTACTTGTGTACCAAGGTCATGCAACATGTGCACAGCTGTGGGCACTAAAGCCAACCAACAATCACATTGTTTTAAAACAAAATTAAAAAATAAGTCCAATGAACGACGATGACAACGAATTGCAGAAGTTTTCAACTGGCTGTACTAAGGGGGAAGCCCATTTAATTTTCCTGTCTATTTGCATAAGTCTTGTAGGTTTGTAATTAGTATCCCTAATCTTGAACCCCTTTTACTATATTGCTGTTATTGGTCAAGAGATACATCATGCAACAATACACAACTTAATTCACAACACTTTCAAAATGTATTATAACTCATCTGCTTTGTACTTTCCAAGACAGCTGCTATTTCTGACCTGAATGTTTCTCCAATGTACTTGACCATTCATCAGATCAAGAACATTAAAATGTGCCAGACTAAACCTATGCCATTCTTTCAGCACGTTATCCATCAATACTGATGATGATAACAGAAACAGCAAAGGGTACAGCAGACACACATTTATGTGGTCCAGTAACAGAAGAAGAAACAGGTTCAAATGACGTTCTTTTTGATGGTTTTTACACCATGTAGCACAGGTCTTTTCTGATGTTTCAGAGGAACATGCTGCATCCATCTTCAGGATGGGTGAACCTGGTTCAAGTAGGTGATGAAGTAATTGGGATGAAGGAACATGCCAGTTATATGGGATGGTTGAGGGACTTCTGACCAATCACAGCCACAGAAGGGGGAAGAGGGAATATGGCTTGTACCAAAGAGTTTAGAGTTCCAAGAACAGCCCTTTCCAGAGCCAACACTGGGTGGTGTGCAAGTAAATGGATGCAAGTGCCCATACAAATGAAGTTCACCACTCACACCCACCAATTTGCACAACTTGTCCTTAAAACGGCTGTTATTGTGACTCTCAACAACCAATGGTTTCATGCAAGCTCTACCCCCTTCTTCCTCCTTCTGTAGATGTGATTGGCCAGAAGTCCCTTATCCTTCCTACGCTATAGACACACTCCTCCTCCCAATCACTAGCCACATCCTGCCAGCCAATGCCGGTCATCAGCCACCTCACGTATCTCAACAACTTCAAGCACTGGTAATGAGACTTGACAATCGCCATTAACGTCTCAAGAGCAGTGAAGTGTTTTTCATTAAGACTGCAAGATGCATCAAAAAGCCCTGGCCAGTATGGCTCTTTGGGGAACCAATCCAGTGGGCCGATACAGCCTATTTTCTGGATGGGTGACTCTCAATACACAGCCAATGGTCTCCCACTTATGCATCAATTCTATACACAGTGTGCAAACATATAATGACATGAAATAACTGACTAGCTCCATGGAGCAGAGTCCTTCCTGAGAAGCTAACAGGTCCTCAGATAGTCAAGAAATTCCCCGCACTTTATGGAACCCGAAGAAAAAATATGAATAGGAATGGAATAATGTCAGTTTACTTCTAATGCCCACATCTGCACAAAACAACTCATCATTTACCGGCCCACAAAATATTCCACCAATAACTCAAAGGCTATAAATATATCACAAAGGGGCATCCTTCAATACAGAAGCATTTTGTTTCATTCTGCTTGCCTTGCCAGTTTTGATAGTCTCCTGTTTCCTAATATGTACACAACACATAAAAGCTCAAGAGAGAATCATATACACTCAAAACATATAAACTTTTCCCTGTTATTAAACATGATGGCTACTCAATCTGATTCTTCACCTTGCAAGACTGATGTACATTTTAAAGCCATGAAGCCCTAATTACAAGAGCACACCTTCTTTATGTATAATAAACTGTTACCACTGGCTTATTACAGAATACAATTAACAGTAATAACCATAAATAAATTCAGTATTGCCATAAATGAGTATTCTTACATATTCATTCTGATCATTCAGTTTTCAAGATATCAAGATTATTACACGTTAAGAGAAAGCATTATACAGCAGGCTGATATGATTTTCAAGTTATCATCACTGGAATCTACAGTGGGGTATAAGTGTAGTGCAGCTCTCCCTTCACAGTCTCTCTGCCAACTGAACTTTCTTTCTTCGGGGATAGAGAGCAAACATGGGGACTTCTGAAACATGATGAATGTTAAGTTGATAACATAGTGCACACATGTATGTATGCACACCCACATGTATGTGCACATCCCCCCCCCCCCCACACACACACAAACTTACTGAAGCAGACGCTGTGAATCCAAATTGTGACTCGCCTTGACTGGGATATGTGTGTGTGTGTGTACGTGAGTGAGTGCGTGAGTGTTTTTGGTCAAGTAAGCAAAAAGAAAACGAGAAAAAGCAGTCAATACACTCAGGTACAAAGTAATGTGAAATATGCCTGGACACAATAGTATGCAGCTTCATTAAAGCTGTTATCAGTAACAAGCAAGCAATTCTGAGTACATGGTTCCATGTCTCATCCTGCCCATGAAAGTGCTTTAATCACTGACAATACCTTTCCCTTGGCAAAATGGAAATAATCCTTAGAGCTATGTAACTGTCGCCAGCCCTCAGAGATATCACATGTGACGGTATTCACCACTCTTTACATACACTCTCCCCTTATGTTACAAATGTGAATGTTACTCACTGTCAGATTTCCCACTGCTGAACTCAGTGCTGTGAGTTTTGTCACCAAGGCCACTGAACGAGAAGTCACCCTGAAATGATAGATGTGTCATAATCACAAAGGACAGCCTACATGAGCAACTGCAATCTAAATTGCTTTTTTGGGTACTTGGTAGGCTGGGCTTGGGTAAAAAAAATCACTGCAAAGGGCACAATCTACATGAATACCAGTATCTTTACACCAATGACATGTCACTATTTCTGACTTCAGGCATCAGTGTCATTTTATAATTATTATGTAATATAGCAGTTGTCAACCTGCAGGCTGCAATGAAGCCTTGCATAAGTTACAGAATTGAAGTAATTACAACAGGCCATACTTTGTAAAATCATGTCTGAAAAACAATGTCCATTTACAGTCAAAATAAATACTTGTTCCAGCTACACTTCTTTTATTCAGCATTATAAAGTGAACTTAAACAGCTGGATGAGTTTAATTATGAAAATGGATTACCGTTTCAAGAGTCAGTGAACTGTGGATTCTAATATTTTGGAACAATGGGTTCCACAGTCAGAAAGGTTGGAAACCCCTGATCTAATATATACTTTATGTTACCAGAACATTTCAACATGACTTGTCTCTAGGGACAGGAAACCTGGTACTCGTATGTGTATGAGGCTGCTTAAACTTTGAAGACCTCTATAATGCCTAGTGAATGTCTGTGCCCGGGATCACACTCCAGCTACATCACTTACCAGACCATTCTGAGTCGAACTTTATAAAATACAAATTGTTACAGATGGGGTCCACACATCTTGGGTGTGATGTCACCCGGGAAACTAAATTTTGTATGGTGGTGACTATAGTTGTGGGTACTCAGTATGGAACATTGTTCACATCACTTTTCTGGTGCCTGGAATTTTGAGATGGCTCCTACATTTTTGTCAAATTTGTGGACCTCTGGTTATAGAATACTGATGTGTGTAGCTTGTAATAACAATATATCACTCTACAGATAGAACCTAACACAAAACACACAACTGGACGGCACAATTTGCTCAAAACAGCCTGTAAGTCAAACTAATTCAGACATCTCAATGAAGTAAGTTAATTATGGACTAGGCCAACAGAATGTGCATGAATGAACACATGCAACAGCAACTTTTTGTAATCATAACATGCATGAATTTAATCTATTCCAGTACATTTGGTGTTTTTTCTTAGTAAATATTTTCACATGTTCTTCCATACCTTTGTACTTATTTGTGATACATGACACTCCTCATTTCTTCCTACTATCTCCCACTGAAGACCACAAACCCTTCTTACATATAGAACTCAGTCCTGATCTGCTACAGTGCTTTGCAATAAAAAAAAATGTAATAATAATGTTTTGTACAGTAGGTAACCTTCCCTTCTACCCAATGATGAAGATCGATCCAGATGATATACTGTACATATTTTTTATCCACACAATGTACTATATCCAAACAAATCACTCTCAGAATTGTACAAATAGAGCTCACTGGTCTTGACAGTTTTTAAAATTCTGCCTTTTAATAGGAAAGCATTTCCTTCTTTCTACGCCATACATCATTGGGAAAATTATTCTTTCACCCATCAAGCATTTACACTTTCTTGATGTGGCCTACACTACACAGTCCTGTCCTGTGAGATTATCCTGCAGTTTCTGAAAAAAAATTACTTTTGTATCCTGAAAACTGTACATTAAATACACCAATATTTACAAGCAAACAATTCATATGTGGATGTGTTGCTGGAACCTGGGTCTCCACAATGACAAGCCATCAATTAACTACAAGAAACATGACACTTCCACACATATTATGATAGCCTACACACAAATGAAGAAAAATGTATAGGTAAAAATTTAACTAGCATGAACTTTTGTTTGGGAAATCATTTTGTGTGGTGCACACTGATCATTGTATGATCCTAAGTATGCTTCATTCTCTATGTGACAAGGCTGACCACAACTGAATTTGATCAATACATTTTAATATTACTACATTTAATAAAGACTTTAACTGCTATGGGCAGGTTATCTCTGGCATGTTATATAATCTATTTACAGTACAATCATTTCAACCATTGTAATGATGTATTTTGAAAGAGTAAATTTCCATGTTTTGTTGAAATTTACTACATGGAACACCAAATTTGTTTGCTAGATAAAATCTTCTGTGAAACCCTGCAAATGACTAGCAAAAACCAATATCAAAACGTTCATATGGTATTTTCAACATGCATAATTACAGGTAAAGTGAATGTCTACCGAAGGGTTTACCAACACCAACATAAAATTCATATGACAAATGTTATCTACTTATTGTGATGTTTCCACACTTTATGCACATGAAAATCAGAACTGCACAGATAACAACATCATGCAAATTTTTAAGTAAGTAATAAGTATTTTATAACTGTATGTTGAGTTAAAAGAACTAATCATTGCATAACAACTTGTTACCAAATTGAGCACATATAATACACATTCTACAACTTCATGCCAAAAAATCTATCTTCAATATCAGACATACCGAAGTATCAATCAGTGCAAAGAAACCAGAAACAATTTCTTAATTTAGAGGTGACAAAACCTTTACAGATGCACAGCAGATCCAGCATTTTAATATGAAGAGAACAAGCCATAAGATATTTACAGCACCTCAAACCACTAACAAATGATTTACTGCAAGCATTTTATATCACATTACATTGCAGATTTTTAACATTTATATTCAACAGAATGTGAATAAAATCGTTCTACACATCCATGCAGACTCTTGGAAGCTCTGAGCAGAGCATAAATATGGCAGCAACTGTGGGCCACACAGAAGATTCTTATTAATCTCAACTATACATCACTCATGACAATTTCATTATTCATTTCCTAGTTCAGACTACAGCCATTTTAGATGGGAGATCACACGTGTCTTTAAAAATAACTTTTAACCAGCCAGCCAGCCAACCAACCAACAAATAAATAAATAAATCACAGTTTTCCTACTGTGATGCAGAATTTCACTACTGAAATAACTTAAGAGGTTACAATTTCATTATTCATTTCCTAGTTCAGACTACAGCCATTTTAGATGGGAGATCACACATATAACACTTGGTCTTTAAAAATAACTTTTAACCAGCCAGCCAACCAACCAACAAATAAATAAATAAATCACAGTTTTCTTACTGTGATGCAGAATTTCACTACTGAAATAACTTAAGAGGTTACAGTTGTCATTGGTATTTCGAATGTACAGTTAATTAAACAATCTCAGAACTAATACTGTATGGTGGCTGAATAATGCCCACCTAATAACCGGGTTTTTGGTTTGTGTAATTAAAATAATGAAATCAATTCTTAGATCCAGCTATGCAAAAGTCTCTTACATCATTCACACACAATTCAACAGTATCTACAAGAGAGGACAACTAGTATAAACACACTCCCATCTATTTACACATTTTACCATCAACAGATGACTGAAAAGAAGTTACAGAGAAAAGCAAGTCTACCAATATAACTAAACCATCAAACAAAGAGTCTGAAGGACTTACTCCAATGTTGGACACACTGCCACCAGTACTGCTGAACGTATGCGAGCGTGGTGCTAGTCCATAGCCTGGTTTTGGCACGTGGCGCAGGGCGCTAACAACTACAACCAACAACACAAGAACCCCCAACAGAGGGAAATAACACCAGACATGGGATCCCCAGTTACATGCTGCCTACCGTGACAGTAAAATTCATCAGCCGCATTAGTGAGTTTAATGTTTTGTGTATGAATGCCATTTGCCTGTTCTACGACTACCAACGAAGCAGGAACAATTTGTTTCCTCAGCATACTGAGCCTGCACAGTTAGGAAGATATGAATGAAAACCATAATTATGTTATCCTTGTATGCAAATTAACCCCAGCTAAAAAGGTATAAATGGGACAGCACAATTTTGACATATGCAGCTTTACATTCATCACAGCTGGGACACCATCACCTTGGCAGCTTTGTCTTCTGATTCACCACAACCAGGCACTGTGGCAGCAGAATTATAGCACAAGTGGAAAGTTACTTCACTGGTTGGAAACAAAATGACTGAATTTTATTTTTAATTTTTGAAACTTCACTGACTTTTCAGAATAATAACTTCAAAGGTTGGAAGTAGAAAATAAGTTATAATACTCTTTTTGGTTCTCCAGGAATCTCAAACAAAGACTTACTCAATGGTACAATACGGCTGTGTTGGACACTGTCCACTGTATGAGCTATATTCAATACACATGACACTTTGGAAGATAAATTGACTCCACATTCTGGCAGCTGGTTGTCATTATAATGAGTGCCTCATTTCTCTTTTTCTTCCATGTCAACTCTAACTTTATGATCAACTAACAAGTTACTTAATGCTGCTGTATCCATTACAGAAAGCCTGCAACACTAGTAACAGAATGAGATTAACAATGCAGAAAAATGGAGGATAAATAAATAAATAAATTGGTAGAACCTACCCACTACCTCACATCAGTGTTGTCAACCACGAATCATACATTTTTCCAGTAGGGAACTTCTGACATTTTATAGTTAAAAAATTTCTAACATATAACAGACTCAGTGAAAGACAAGACAAATATGCTTCACATAACTAACATTAAATACTTCATATCACTGGCTGTATTTTACTGTCATGGGAAGACAATATCGCAGTACCTGTAAATCAAGTTTGTTATTGGCCACCACCCACGTAGGAGGAAAAATGAGGTAAGTGAGCAAAGAAACAAGGGCATCAGGAGGAAGGAAAGAAGGGCGAACGATACTCACAGCATAGCCCGCTGGGCCACCATTTCGTCCTGTTGTGGGCAAGGTGGAGGACTTGAGTCCATATCCGGGCTTTGGAGCAGCCCGCAGAGATGATACCACTACAAACAAACACCGCACATCAACACAACATTTACTACCAACACCTCATGTTCGCTACTTGGGAAACACACGTGGTGGAGACTAAACATCACCTTGCATTGATGTATCCACAGAAAACCACACTGCACACACAACAGCATAGTAAAAACCCTTCATTCTTATAATACGTCAAGATTTTATTACAAATGTGGAATGTAGCTCAGAAGTTCACCGTGTTACTCTTTTTTAGGAAAATGATTCAGGAAAACCCTGTGCATTCAGAAATATTTTAAATACACTGCAGACATATCAAATTCCCAGCAGTGAAGACAGGCAATGGAAATTCCTATTTAAAGCTAGACAATTTTCATTTATTTTTGTGCAGTTTGTACAGATTAGGTAATTTGTAAATATGTAATTGATTTTTATAAAATATTGCCACATTATAATACCCTTCCCTACATTTTAATTCAAAGACACTGCAGTTTTATGGGGCATACCTAGCACTGCATCAGTATCCCGTAGTAATGACCGAGGTCAGCACATCAGCAACATGGAACTGTTGTTAAGTCTAAGTTAAAATTTCTTGAATTAAGTCTGGTTGAAAACACAAACAAAAACCAATATCAAAAGAGGTAAAGGTAATGGTAAGGGTAAAGTTGTCCCTGTACACACCATGAATGCATACAGGCAGAATACAGGTACAGCTCCACTCATTCTTAACCTCTGCACTAGCTCAAATATACGATGATGTTTGTCTGGTTACAGTGTATAGTACCATCATCTAACAGAAGTGCTCCTAATGTTACAGTGAAAAATTTTAAAGGAATTTTGTGAATTGCATTTCGTAACATTTCTCACTCAGAAGATGCTTCTTGTGTAATAATAATAAATTTGACATCATTTACTTAAAATGAAGATCATCTCCCACCATGCCCTTCTGTTTAAATATTTGTGAAGACCAGTCTTTCAATTCAACAATAATAATTTCATAGGAGGAAATGTGAGGCTCTACATAATCATAACAAATGCCATCTAAATACAATATATATTTCAATTTGTGCCATTTGAAAGAAAAAAAGCAAGAAGGGGAAAACCAGACCACAACAAAGGAGGGAAAATTGTAGAATTTAACTTCAGATGGCATGACACCTCATACTGTCCACTAATGCCTTTATAAATAAACACATCTACAAGTGGAAGTGTTAAAGGAGAAAGAAAGGGTTCTTCCACAGTCCCAACAATGTGTTCAACTGCAGCTCAAATACTGTTCCCAGCTTCACATGTTACATTACTATACATGCAGTATGAAAGAAGTTGCAAGAGAAATGACTTGACAAATTGTCTCTTCACTACTTACAGCTTAAGACATTTACTGTGTGGACCAACTTAATTTTGAAGGTTGTAAATGTCCGATAATTCATGCATTTCACAAAAAAGTTATGAAGTGAATTTTCTGAAAATCATGTTGATGACTTAGCCCAATTTATTAAACACCATGAAAGCTTTGAGGCGATCCTCATTGCAGGCTTGACAATGAAGCTACACTTCAAATACAGATATTTCCCATGTAGCGAACAAATAACATACATGCAGAAAACTAATCTGTGTGCAAATCATGCAGAAATAAACATTAAATTCTAATTACTCATGCAACACTTTCATAATCCTTTATTATTATTATCACATTTAACACATACATCTTATTATCATGCAACATCATACTACTTTTCAATATATGTTAAAAGGTAAACACTTACTAAGACAGTCTGCAAATCAGATGAGACAGGAAACAGCATACATCAAAAACAATGACAGGGAGAAAACCATTTTACTCAAAGAGTGTTTTGTAACAAGGAGATCAGAAGATTGAAGGAAGACAACTGCAAAACACAAATCTTGTCTTCCTTCACGAATCAAATGCATATCTGGAATTCTTTCAGTAATTCAGGTCTCTTGCTGAGCTGATCATAGTTTCGTTTCTCATTTCATTTTCATTCTCAGTTTTCATCTGCTGTGCAGAAGACTATGATGAATGATGTATTACTTACTGCATGTAAGTGGCACAGGAAAATATTGCCACCTCTAAATAACTGCTGAAGATCATATTGATGACATACTTAAAACAATATCTTTTAACTACAGAAGCATAGTGGCCATTTTAACTTTTGCACTATGCACAGATGCTGTTTCTTCTGATCCCTTCAATACCCTTAAGTCTGGAATATCTAATGATTAAATTTCAGGACAAAATAAGGAATGTCCTGCATACTACCCTACAGCATTACACAGACTCTATAGGATTTCTTGCAGGTGTAAAGCTAAATTTAGATCCTGGGAAGTTATGATTAGTGACACAAACCTGGTTACATCAATCAACTGTACACTTGTACACAGTCTAAATTTAATACCTAATAAATGGAAATGCATATTAAATTAAAAACCAGTTATATACCTAAACTTTTACATTAACTTCTGATATTCATAAAACAGCCATTACAGTTAATAGTCGAGAATTTATTAGGAATTTTAGGTGGCGTCAGAACTTATAAATGTTGCTTCATAAATTACCAAACTACAATCAAGTTAACTTTAACATTCATGCAACAGATAGATTGAAAAGAAATTAACCAAAGCCTCTACTACATATAATGCTAGCTAACAAGAGTCTGTAGAATGTGTCTGTCATGCAAAACATACATGGAATACATAAATCTCCATCTTCTCACCTTGCAGGGTTGCTCTCAATGGCTCTATAAAATTCTTAGAGAAAAACACGTGGGTGGCCAATATAAAATGGGAAATTAAATAAAAATATAACTGCAAAGCAACTAATTAATTGTGATGTAATACAGTCTACAGGTCACAAAACTTTCAGCAAGTAGATTAAATAAAGTCCTGGTCACAGGTAGTAATGCAGCAAAATTTATGAGTGTATAACAAATGATCATGCAAGGCAGCTTACCATATTTACTCCAAATAAAAACTAGATCAACTTAATAGTTCTTTTTATATCTTGCAGTTATACTTTCCCTACCAGTCACCTTAAAACCAACAAACGTCTTTCCACTGAAAGTCATCCCCACATTTATTCCTTCAGTTTTTTAAAGATCCTGTCTTTGGGTCAGATACCATTTTGTTATGGTAATCAGTTTCATTAAAAATAATTTTATGCCAACGGTAATTCATCATTTTAGTTATACACGACATATGGCATGCTGGCAGAATATAAGCTGGTGTGGCATAATGTCATGTCCATGATGTCATTTGAACACATTTTAAGTGTGTTTCAGTCTAGTTAACTGAACTAGACAACAATGTACAAGTATGTACCATAGTTTCAGAACTACCAGTGACAGAAGATCGACCCGCACACATATATGAATGTGTGTGTGTGTGCGGGTGCGCACATGCACGCGAGCCCACATACACACACCTGCTACCATCTTCTGACATCAGTGTGTTAGGGTCCATTAATGTGTTAAGCATGCCTACCTACTCCTTTTTCTTTTACTCATGTTTTCCTCTGCACAATAAGTTCAGTACTGTCTAACATTATAAGCCACTCCTATGAGGGACATTAGCAGCTGTAAGCACTCGTAGAAAAGTATGCAATCACGCATACAAACCTAAACCAGAACAATGTATTTTTTTTATTTAAACCAAGTCCCATACTGCAACAACAACTCCCCTTGTAAGATACAAATTCCACCTTTTTTTGCAGCCTTCATTTCAGCAAACAAAATCACTGTCAATTAAATTTTGTCAGTGTTCAACCAACATCCTTAGCCACATGTCACCTGCTGCACAGATATATTTCTTTTATACACTGAACTGCGCATGTATTATGCAGTGCTCATGTAGTTGTCTGATGAATTAGTAAGCAACAAGACTGGCCTACTTTAATACATGTAAGCCACACTGCTAAGTCTGGAAAAACAATTTGTATCAAGTGTCAGTAAATATAGTTAACTGCTGCCATTTAAATCAGTTATAACAGCCTACTGGGCAATGGTGTATTCAGTCTTTAACAGTCCTGAATAAGTGGAAACATAATGAATCAACTTGGATGCCAAAAGAATCTGAAACATGCCTGGAGACCACAACTACAAAATACGTTCGAGACTTAACATTCATCAAACACCTACTTTTGAGTAAATCACATTTATTCCCAACCTCAATTCTCCTCCTCACAAATATATGTATCACTATGGCTGTGTGTTCATTGCAGTAGCAACATATGCAGCCACATCTCAAACTCTAACAGAACTTTTTGATTGAAATTCAGCCCTATCAGTAAATGCAATGCACAAAAATATACATTCTCTATCTTCTAACAGGATTACTTGGTTTCTGTACTTTGTCCACTGTCTAGTAGTCTGAACAGAATACAATTATCTGAAATCTAGTTACTGTGAGTAACTCTTTGTATCTTGTATCACATCCAATAGTGTACATACCTCCACACCCTTCACCCACAGGAGACATGATTAACAATGGCTCTGTCAGACCCACCTGTGCAAGTACCTTCAAACCTCTTTACCAGAGGATGGAAAATGATTGTTTCCAAAATGTGTTTTGTTCGGAATACTAAACGATGGACAAAATCCAGAAACCCTAAGACAGAATGCCTGTGAGATGATTACTGTCTGACAGCTTTAACAATTTTGTCACTGACAAAGTGGAAACTCCAAGTCGCCTGACCATCATCATCCTGACAAATTCTTCACTCCAGATGAGAATAAAGAGACTTGAACGCATGTGTAATCACAGTAATTTGCACAGGCACTAATTTATACAGAAAATATGAGCAGATCATAGACCAGGGTTGTACTGTTAATACTGTGACTTGTACTGGTACCTGTGACCAACTCTTTCACATTATATTACTGTATTACAAGTTTTATAGAATGTTTTCATAAACACTTAAATTAAGTTTAAAGCAAACCTACTGTTCTTATCTGTGAAATTAGGTATTATTTAATGGCTGAAACACTGAACATTCACTCACATATAGTGAAACTTGGATTTTACTTTCTGAATAGACCATTTAAAATAAATGTAAAATCAAGTAACTGAATTTATGTATTTACTGAAATGAAATATGCTAAATGAATACTGCCATAACAACAATACATAAAGACGAATTCCCCATCACTATGTTACAAGGCTTGAACCGGTCATTAGAACAGGTTACAGGTGTCACACAAAACAATTTTGTACAACTAATCTGTGATTGGTTCACTTCACTACTGCTGTCCGTTGGGAAATAAGTATACTAGGCAACAGCAGAGCACAAGCAGATGTTTCTACCAGGTGGAGATCACGTGCCAAGTTTCTGGGAGTGTGCAGCAAGTTGCTTCTGCGTGCACAGCTATGCTCTGCTGGTATGAACTTGAAAGTCACAAGTCTACACGATAACAGAGATAGGAAATCATACAAGAAATCTATTTATTTTCCTAATTTCTAACTGAAAGTACTTAAAGTGATGTTCAATTTTAATGTGTAATTGAGGAACTGAGTGGAAAGTAAAATTCAGGAAAATTTAATGTGTTATGGAAGTTTTAGCGGTACTGATAAAATTGTGTACAGAAGGAAAACGTAGATTCAGAGAACGTACAATCCAAGTTTCGATACGTAACTAATCAGTGTAACTGAAGTGTCATCCATACCCATCATGAAGAAGGAATGTGTACCAGTGTTCCGAATATGACACCAGTTTCAAGTAGTGCCTTCACTTACGGATTTTTTATACTGTTACCATAAACAGCAAAAGGACAAAATCAGGAACTTAAATTTAGGCATGTTCACTATTTCATCAACATGTCCTATCACACAAAATACATTCTAGACTGCAACCACGTGCAATGTTACTAAATGCTTGTGACTTGCACTATCATGTGTCAAAAGTAAAGAAACAAACTATTCACCTCATTAAAGTGTTAAAAATTTTCCATGGAACACTTGATCTACTGTATATTTAATTATATGTTCTTAAATAGATACCTGACTGACTGATTAGGTAAACACATACAATTCTCTGGTCAATTGTTTTCATTAGGTGTGTATCAACTTTCACCAAACTCTATTCATGTGTGGTATTCAGATCTTTTATGATGCTGTTAAAGTAAACTGAGGTTATGCAACTGTTTTGAAGCATCATGGTTGTTGGACAGTACAGATGGATACAGGCAATTAGATATAACAAAATTAATGTATATATATATCTTT
Source organism: Reticulitermes speratus (assembly GCA_021186555.1). Classification (NCBI taxonomy): domain Eukaryota; kingdom Metazoa; phylum Arthropoda; class Insecta; order Blattodea; family Rhinotermitidae; genus Reticulitermes; species Reticulitermes speratus. Next base: position 16,657,652 of record JAJKFL010000330.1, read on the forward strand.
TCCTTAATTCTGAAATGTAAGGAACAGCAAAGGAAACTCAAATTATGAGCTGCCATACACTGATGGATATGGTCCACATTACACTTCGACATTATAAATAAATCCTTCACTAGGATTTTGTTAAACAATCTGAACAAACAGCTGGTCTGAAAGTCAGAATACAGCCTGTGAAATGAAATGCTGCTCCACTTTAGCAAGAATCAAGTCATTCAACCCTTGTCTTTAAAGGTAACACATATTTTCATTTCCATACAACACTTTCACCCAGGTAAATATCTTGTATCAGCAGCAGAGCACATCATGTGGTACAAGAGACTAACGAAAATGCAAGCCACTGAGCTGTTTTGAGAACACAGCATACAGTACAGTTGTTCCCGATGTTCTTCTCGTATCTTACCTTCAGTTATTGCATTTTACATCACTGAATACTACATCATTATGTTATCACATACAACCATATTTTCTTAAATACACCATGCCCCTGAACAGCCTATATATCCCAGTTTTCACAAAGTAACAAATACAAAATAAGTATATATGAATTTCCTGAAGTATGTATGTCAAATGTAACTGCACGTAACACACGGTGCCTTGAAATTCAAACATGATATTCTTAGTTTATTTCCACTACAGCCTTGTAATGTCCAAGACTTATGTCCTGCAGCTGAACACACTTGTCTGGTCTAATATACAAACTGGTCCCCACCGCAACAACCTTCACCATCCAACTGCTTGTTGATACTGCACACCTAACTGCCACTTCTCACACATTTGCAAATCTTCTATTTCAGAAATGAACATGTCCTCTGTCAGCAGTAAGACTTCAAATTTATTCTTCTCCTAAATTATTTTTAGTTTTCCCTTATCCATGGAAGATCACAGACATATGCCTTTAGTACTCTATGTTTAGCAGAACCATGTAGGCTACATCACAGATTAAAATTCATTTCTACACTAGACTACGGCTGCACATAAGAGCATAAAAAGAGAAAGTTGTGGAAGTTCAGATGTTGCTTGGAATGAGCAGTTTTGCAAACCTTGTACGAATCAGGTGCACCTCATTGCAAACCCAGTCATGTAAAAAATGTGCACCATTATCAATTTCATCATAATAAACCACATACCACCAATAACTGCAAACCTAAATAAACTGCACACCATTACCAACCTTGTCATGAATAATCCACATACCCCAACTTTTGGCCACACTCCTCTATAAAAAGTACACAGAGTATTTGAGAAAATACAGTACTAGGAACATGAGAATCAGACTACAAAATTTTATTTGGCACAAAAAAAATCATCTCCTTAATGACTTACTCCCCGCCCCTTTGAATTCCCCCTTTTAAAAAGTATGCTTGGCATTAAGATTTACAGTGGTACTCAAATGAAATTCAAAATTACTTGTTTTTAAAACAACTTATCTTAGAAAAATTCCTGTTTATTGCAAATCTCATGTAAGATGCACCAGCCATCAAACTCATTTCTTAACAAAGGAGAACAAGACTTTCACCACATCATTAACAGTGCGACCCTGCTGTTTTGTAAGTCCTGTTAACATTTGATATGGAAAACAATATAGCATCCATCACCAGCTTTGAGAATAAGGTAGGTTTTTGTTGAAGGCTAATTACAATACAAAGAAGAAGTGAAATTACATGTTTCTCCTGTAATTCTTAAATTCACTAAAAGTTTACTGAATTTCCTGCACACTGAAAATCTCATATTCAGGACTACACAAACCCTAAATAATAATTACTTCTTAAGAACTAACCACATACCAGTAACTACTGACAGTCAAACACATTTCGATTATAAGCATGAACAGTAGCAACTCACCATTGTAACTTGGGATTGTCCCAACAGAGCGTCCAACTGAAGATCGATAACTAGAACTCCGATCCATCAGCTCTTCATCCTCCCATGGTCGCGGATGATCCACATTACGTGAAGGAGCTGAAGCAGTAACAGACAAGTCACGACTAAGACACCTGATCCTTATGCATGTGCATGTTCAGCTTTCCTTTATGAAGGCAACACATTTCAGTACCATTACGTGTTTAATTTGTTGGCAAATCACACTGCTTAATTTTATAGGGTGCGCGCGCACGCACGCACGCACACACAGATATATATATATATATATATATATATATATATATATATATGAGGTACTGGGGCATACATACATTATTTATTTGACACATTCAGCACATTTTAAATGTTTTCTGTGCATATGTCATTCTGTAATGTTACACAGTGTTTCCCAGATAAGAAGTTCCTCAATACAAAGATTTCCCATGTAAGAAGTTAAATTTTTGAAGTCCCACCAAAACTACCGTCAGAAAAGGGGGACAATGACGACGATGATGATGATGATGATGATGATTGCACTGCATTGTGGCAGTACATAAAATAATTAACAAACTCCATATAGAAGAGCTGTTTATGAAACACTAGTACTTGCTAAGCTAGTCAAGACATTACCTGTCTTTTAAGGAACATTCCAGTTATAACCACATTCAAAAGAGCACACCACTGGGTGCCTGAGACAGATGAATCACACCAACATCCTCAGATACTACTTCTTTACAAACCATTTTACTATTATCCTCCCACCTACACCTAGGACTCCCAAGCAGTCTCTCTCTTTCATCTGACTCAAACAGTGCATGAAATTCGTGTTTCTCCCACACATACTACACATTCTACCCATCTCATTCTCCTCCATTTAATCACCCTTATACCTGGCGAAGAACAGACAGCATGAAACTTCTCATTATGTTGCTCTTTCTTATGTCCACATATTCTCCTCCACATGATAGTAGACAAAATGTGCAAAAAACAGACGTTAATTTACCTATACATTATTTAGAAACATAAAACAGTATGGCCCAAAGTAGCACAGAGAACATGCTTAAAATAAAACAAGAATGTTCATTCAACAATAAAGAATAAAGACTTTCCCAAACAACTATTTTGGGCTGTTCTCAATATACATAAAGCATGGGTACTTAGAAAAGTCACTGAAAAACTGAAAGGAGCAGAGAGGAAATTCTGGAGATGATGTCAAGTAACCAGAATAGATGCAATCAGAATCCACAACATATTCAACCAGAAGATACTTAGAGTTCAGAGACTAAAAGACTGCAACAGTATGGGCATGTCAGATACAGAAAAGATGGGGCAGGGGAAAAATATGTGGACACAGAGCAGTGATGGAGACGATAGGCAAGAGGAGAAATGCAACATAGCAATAACAGAACATATCAAATTAATGTCACACTCTGAACATCTAAAACAGTGCAACAACACTCTGAGCATTCTCTTCTATGCAAAGCTTTATTGTGATTAGTGTGTTCACATGACACATTTCACATACGAGAAAGAAAAACTTCTACACAAGACCCTTCACAATGACAGCACCACATCCCAGAAGACTGAAGTCCTCATCACGACCAGGTGAGAAATCTCGCAAGATCCTTGTTTGACTTACAGGCATTGATTGGAGACTCATAGCGGAGGCGGTAAGCAGGCTCACGTGCAGCAGATGGGGTTCTTGATGCATTGCGAGGATCAATATGTGCCAACTTCCACTGTCGCAGCTTCTCACGTTCACGCACATTTTGTAGGAACACTTTCCCAATACCCGTTGAAATCTTACGCAGTTCCTCCTCTTCTTTCTGTTCAATGGACACAGCATGTTAGATGCAGTTTTCAGCTTTTACAGCTGCACATAACATAAAACTTTTCAATGAATAACAAAAGGAACTCTATGACCTTAGTAGAGTTGGTAATATTTTCCTGAATACAGAAATATATTATGGCTCTAAACAGTCTACACACTTAAAGCCATTTTTCTGGGTGCTTTCAAACTGATATATGTATCTTTGTGTAGCCCTTCTCAGCTGATTTAATTTGCATCAATATTTTATTTGAGCATACAAAAGTTAATAGTATTATTTCTGTTATACTACACGACAGTGTACACGCAACTACATTATATGCTATTCAATGGCTAGATACAGCAGCATCAGGCATACAGGAGTGACAAGAGGTTAAGACTTTGCACTCACAACAAAGGCTGTCAAAAGTGATCTGCTGTCTTACAATTCCTATTCTGAATGAGTCAGTTTTGTAACAAAGACACTGAACACACATAAACGAGCTAAACCTTGGTCACCTTAAGCTTTGTGTCTTCTATTTTGTCCACATCATTCTTCTTTTCCCTTCCATCCACCTCATCCTCTTCATCAGAGTCTGGGACACCTTTGTAGGTGTCTGACCACCTCCGCCGCCGTTCTGCAAACGAGTCACCATGCTCACTTCTACTGTCACAATATTCCAACATCAGACTGTTTCCTTACAAGACTATACTGACTAATGAAGATATGTAGCATCATTTGGGGCAGAATGATTGCTAATGATAGACTGGGAGAATTACTTAAGTTTACATGGAAAAAGAAGGTTAAAGGGGGTCACAGAGGTAATGCTATGCATATTCTCTGCCTATGCATTGAGAGAAATAGAATCTGTCACCTCCTGGTCTGATAACTTTTAACTGGGGCTAACTGGAGGCTAACCACCTCAGACACTGGATTCAGGTCTTCAGGATTATTACACTGAGAAGTAAAGTTACTGATTCCAAGTGATTTGAAGAATGTACATGCCCTTGTCCTCAACAGTGATGAGTCTTAAGTGTTCTAGGACCCCTCGCCCTTGAAAAAGAAGGCAGTATTCCTTAAAAATCTCAGGAATCATAAGCAGTCAGGGTGACAACCCAGAAGGCGCAAATCTTCAACGTCAATGCTGTGGAAACCTCAAATCTTGCACCACAAACATTCAATGGATAGAAAAGCACAGCAAACAATTCAAACTCTGACTTGTTCTTTTAATGTAGCAAATCTTGACACAGTAATACAATAAATGATGACTTAGCATCTAAGAAGCTAATACTAACACCTACATTCAGAATAACTTAGATTTTACATTCCCTGAATCTGTTTTCCTTGATTGTCAACACATTTTTATTGGTCCCACCAAAACTTTCACAAGAAAAATTTTATCCTTTTAAAGCCTAGCTGTTACTTTATGTACCACCAGGTTTAACATTAAAAGATTCTACATGGTGTTCACACTGTGTTCATGTGTCTTGTACAGATCTCAGAAAAAATTGTGACTTCTGCCTTGTGCAACATTAACAATTGGTTTTGTATAACCAAGGTGGACAGTGTTTACTGCGCAGCATGAACCGCGTCCTTATATAAAGGAGACATGTTTCAACTTTAAAGGGTTAAATTTTCCTGCACCATATGTTTGTACTTGCTTCCAAATTCCTTGATTATATGTTCAAAATAAGCATAAACTGGACTGTTGCTGTCACTTTAAGTACTTTCAATTGGAAATCAGTGAGGGCAGGCAGAACTCACTCATAATTTCCTGTCCTACTGTTTTCTTTGACACTTACTCTTCTATGGCTTCAAGGTCATGTCAGCACAGAGGAGCCATATTTCATACTTATGCTCAGCCTGAGATGTAATGTGACTTTTCATGTGAGTTCCAAGTGACTGCAAGTTCCATGCTTGCTCAGTCTGTGTGTGTTGCTTTTTAAATCTACTGTTATTTAAGCTGGAAAACAGATTTGTTTTATTTTCTGGTTATAATTCGTTATAACTGACCACAAGTTTTACACTCTTATTAGGTCACTGTGTTAGTGTTGCTTCGTGACTGTATGGTGAATTAAAATAACAAACAGTTTTATTTTAACTTCCGGTTGTGATTCGTTTTTCATCACAATGAGAGAACCAAAGAAGAAAAAGCATTCTCTGTAAAAAAAACTACCCCATGTAGATCTTAATAAGGAAATATATGTTCAGACTAGGAAATGCACCATTGGCACTGAATACTGTTGTTACAAATGTGAAAGGCACTGAAAAGTGTTATGCACAATGTGGCAAGTTCTATGGTCAAAGTAAGGGTACGAAACAGTCACCATTTCAAAAACAGGAGAGTTGTTGGATGTGTGGTTTAAACAAGCTACAGCCAGCAGTGCAGTAATCGGTGGCACACCACTGAGAGAAAGGGCTATACACATTGCTACAAGGTTAGCTACTGAACATTTCAAAGCCTCTTAATAACTGGACTGATGGTTTCAAGCAGTGATTATGTTGTGCACAGAACTGTTTGAAAGGGTATATAACTGTACACTCTTCAACATCAGAGGAATAGAGAATCACAGGAATGAAGAACGAAACAGTTATCGAGTGTTAACAAACCTAAGAACATTATAATGCTGATGAGGCTGGCCTGTTCTTTAGTCTTCCAGCTAAGAAGACCCTGAGTTTGAAAAGGGAATCTTTGCAATGGTGGAAACAATTCCAAGGAAAGGATAACAGTTCTGTTAGCCTGCAATGCTGATGGGACACACAAATTCCTACTGTGTTGTTGGAAAGAGTGAAAACTCTCGCCGTGGTAAGAACATCAAAAAATTGGCCAAAAATATGCAGCCAATGGAAAAGCATGGGTTATACAGGCCATCTTCACTGGCTATTTAAGGGCGTTAGATGCCAAAATGAGTTCCCAAAACAGAAAGATTTTACTTGTTATGGACCAGTGTGCTGCTCATCTCCAAAACACAAGTTACCTTGACAATGTGAAAGTTGTGTTTTTTCCAGCATTCTCAAACTTTTGTCTGAGGAGGAGGATGACATACATGAAGACAAAATATACAGTATTGAGCGCACTTACCTGGATCTGTATAGGGATAGGGTGGAGCAGGGAAATCATCTCTCTCTATCTTCGGCTTTTCTCCTGGGCCAGGTCGTTTGGCTCCTGGGAAGTGTGCCATCTCAATTGGCTCCTCATTGTTCATGTGTGGAGACCTTGGACGTGGCGTCTCTGTCCTAATGCTGTCCACAAGTACCTTCATGCCGGATTTGGAACTGGCCTTGTTAAGTGTGAACTTGCCACTGCTCCGGGAGTGTGCAGCTGAAAACATTACGCTAATATTAATGAACGCAGAAATCCAAAATGTAAGACTGTGGACTGAACTTATCTGGCTCCGCTTAGGGTCCAGTGGCAGTTTCTGTAAACACTGCAATAAACCTTGAATTTTTTAACAGCTGAGGGACAATTAGCTTCTCAATAAGGATTCCATTCAACAGAGTTAACCATTTGAAAAATTAACATATGGGAACACATATAAACAGGGACAGGCTTTAAGGTTCAATGGTGGGCTTTTATGAACTCTCACAAGCCTTCAGGTTTCATAAAAGCAGAGAATTCTTTGCCCAGGTCAGTAATTTATCAGGATTCTGCACTATGAATTTGATTTCCTTTCAGAAGCCAGTCTCAACCATATTCAGATGCAATACATTCATACTTATTACAGGGCACTATTTTTATCTGACACCAGGCATCACTCCACACTTGAACCATTCTACATGACAGCAGGCAGAGCAGCATTCACTGCTATTCTCATTTTACCATGACTTGGAGGCCATGTGTTTTAGTTTAATGCACTGCAGTTAATATTACGGTTTGTATTTACCATACATATGGTCCTTATTTTATCTGACACATACTTCTGCTCATTTCCTGTTAGGTCACTCAGTGACATGCCCACACTACTTATTGAACAGCTTGAGAGGTCTAAGTGTCATTTGTCACAATGTGCAACCCACTGTAAGATCATGTGTTTCTGTATGAAATGTATGCTAAATACAGTTCCTACAGAAAGTGAATTGTGTGAACTGGTACCTTCATGGGGTGTATGCTGGGGAAGTAGCCCCACACTTGTTCTGTTTTGTGACAGAGGTTGGGTTCATCTCATTGGATATGTTAACACTCAGAATAACAGGTACGGGTTTGCAGAAAATCCCATGTTAATCTATTAAATACCATTACATGATGTTAAGGTTGATGTATGGTGTGCTAAGAGTGCCACTCATCGGTCAATTTTTTGAGTATGTTACGTTCATCCTGCTCTGTTACACAAATTCTGACACCATTTTTGAATACCTGTCTGATTACAACAGAACCTACGCCTTTTTTCAATAAGACAGTGCAACAGCTTGCAATTAATAAACAGGAAATTGTGGCCTCCCTGTTCACCAGATGTCACCTGGTGCAATTTTTACCTATGTGGCATGTGAAAGGATATACTGTATGGCAATAATCCTCACACTGAAGATGATCTTTAAGCCCAGCCTGTTGCAGGGTGCAATGGGCACTTAATTCTGGTACAAAGGGTTAAACACAGTTAGTAAAAATCTAGCATTAATTGCATTATACTAAACTAAAACTTTACAGCACCATCTTTCAATACAGTAACTAAACCTAATACTAACTGCAACACGCTGAAATAAAATGCGTAGACTCAAGACTTGCAGCAAATTGGAATAGCAGTGGATGTACCCAACAATATGGGTCACACACAATACAGGTCCTAGACAAACAAGGCGCATTATGTGTGTTACACCTTGGTGTGAATTTTGGTCTCAGAAAGAAAGAAAGAAAAATAAAAGAAAAAAGGGCCTAATAATCCTAGATGCACTCATCGCACACCACCTACCTTCTTTAATACTGTGCAATAATGTCATTTCCTGGAATAACATGAGATTTTCTGAAGACCTACACCACTTTTTCTGGAGTTTGTGTAACCACCGAGTTGAAACCAAGATTCAACACAAAAAAAGAAAGACTATGGGGTCAATTTCTCAAGTGTGCAAACCCTTACAACCTCTCCAATAAGCAGCATGGGAACAATCATAACCAATAGGGCAGAAGTGACCAGTGACTGAACTTAGATAAAATAAAGCTTCTGTATTTGCATTCTCAGTGCCCACAAAAACAAAGTTATGTGTAACAATCAATCAGTTTATTCTGGAGCTCTAAAATCAACATTTCTGCTTTAAAGCTGATGGTTGAAAGATGAAAACACAGTACAACAAATGGAAACTGTTATGGACCTGCACGAACTTAGCACACAGACAGAGAAAACCAATGTTAATATGAGTGTATTATGGCCCAGTGTTCGAATATATCAGGCAGTACAACCTGTTAAAAAATATGTTAATAGAGTCTTATTTGTCCTCCTCCATTACCAAGACCTGATAGCCATGAATTAGATGGGATACATCATAATTATACCAGTACACCATGTAACTGGATGGCCTCTACACTTCTAAACATGCAAATGTCCCAAATTTTTAGTACAGATTTCTGAGAATGTCCCCATTTTCCTAAAATATTATGGGAACCCTAAATTAATACCAAGTGAAGACAGGAATATAACTTGCAACAATCAGTTATATGTGTCATGGTGGTAAGTTCCAAACCTTGTAATACTCACACGAAGGTCGATGAAAGTGTGGCGAGGTTGGAGGCTTGTCATATGGGTCAATGGGTCGTTTCAGGTATCCCTGTGTAGGTTCTTCTGTTAGGTAGCTGTAAGTATAGATGCGACTGATATCTTCTGGGTATTGGTTGCTCTTGTACTCACGCAGGATGAGGCCAGGACTACTAGTTCGCTGATATCCACCACCGTACTGCAATGGTAACAAGTGCTGGGATCTTCACAAAACATAACATGACCACAAACTCTGCTTGCACTTGGCTACAACACAACTAAGAAAATGTAAGATACCACAAAGGAAAAGTTTAAAATAAAATTAACAGTTGTGAAGACTCTGCAAGTGAAATCTCACAGCAAAAATATGCACTTTAACATTTACATTTTTACTTTCCTTTTACACTTTTATACAAAACCTCATTATGGCTCTTTTGGGGCAATACATGTAGGTCACTGGTAACAGCATATTGTTACACAATAAATATAACTGTGTTTGAAGGTGGTTTTTATTAATTAATCATTTCAAAACACAGATGTCTTTTATCAAAATACTGTCAGTATAATGACAAACAGTCACCTGAAGAAGTGAGTAAAGCCAACCCCCAAAACACTGTGCATATCAAATATACAACAGACAATGTCCAATATCATAATTCACTTCACTATCAACCACTGCAAAAAATCTTCAAGATACAGTTCCATAAGTGCAGTAGAACTACACTACTGCTGCACAGTGTGGATGCTCCAGCTCTGTATCAACTTTTACATATCTAGCACAATGGTTTATTATTTATCATCAAGAAACTAAAGGCCAAAGAAAAATTTTGCATGACCACCACATAATGGGACATGAGAAAATGACCTTAACAAAACGTGCATATTTATAAAAAATGTATGACCATGTATCAGTTCAGGACTCTAAAGTGCTGATGTTAAAAATGCCATTACCTTTAGTTTTATATGGAAAATGTTCAGCCAATTTGCTTAAAATTAATATGGAGCCCTCTTTTAACTCATTCATGAGACTCAGGTTCTGACACACCAACAGAAGTCATCTCTCTCCTTTCTGAGATGACATGAAAGATAGATGGGAAAACAAAGATTCCACTTGTGAAATGTGACACAAGTTATAAACCATTATTTATACAATAACATAAAACATAATTTTAAATTTTCAGTTCCATGTGACTAACAAAAGGATTTAATTCAACTAGTTTTAAACACTTGGACATGTAAACAGATTTAAATCACCAACATCAACCTTCTGAAAGGTAACAGTGAATACATTAAGAAGGTTAAAACCAGAGCTGAGGAAATGATGCATTACATTATTAGCTACTTGGACAGTTCTCAAGCAGTATCATTTACAATTCAAATTACGTAACACAGGACATTTATGAACAGCATAACACAACACTGAAACTAAAATAAAGAAATAATAACTATAACAAACCAATCTGCCTTGCTGATGTGTATATTCTGAGTGGTATATCCAGAATAAGCATAAAACTGGCCAGCAGGAAAAAATATATGTGAGAAAAATAATTCAGAAACAAGTGAAAAATAGTGAAGAGTCAATCCTCAATATAAAAAAATAGTATGTTACTTAATTTTGAGCATAAACTGAATCTCTCTTTCTCTGTACTCCTTTTTGGAAAAAATTACTTTAATGGCCATGACTACAAACAGATAAGGGGATTAGGAACTTCTATAACATAATATCACACAATTAAACTTGCTTTTAACATTCTGGAGCAACTGTAGCATAAAATATACTTTCAAAGCAAAAATCCAGATAACATTTTGGGGTGTCCTGTATCCACATTGTGGCAATAGCTGAAGCAAAAACTTCATCTTATTCAGTGCCAAAGAACTGGAACAGATTATTGCTTTTAGCAACAAAGACCTAGTGCCAATCTGCAAGTTTATTTGCCCACAGCTCATGAAAATTTGATAACTGGCAATGTTGAATACCTGTCTGGCTACCAACCAACCCACACAAGTAAATTTATTTTTAAAACCATGTGACTAAATGCCACATTACATGACTTATTCTTTCTGATATTTATCACAAAATGTAATTATCAGGACACACAGCATAATCTCCTATCACTTCTTTCTGAAACTAACCTTCTGCACTGCTCCTCTTACATACACTGCCCTCATTCTCATTTAAAAACAAAAAGTCCTAAATTTGAAGACATGAGAGCAGTTTCATGCAAACACAGTCCACTTCTATGGGTCACATAAAATGGAGAATAAGTAAAATAAAGGGGAAAAATTAAATAAAAACAAGCTGTAGCTTTTCCAATGACTGCAGTGAATGCAAAGATCATTACTTCTGGGATGTGACACTGTGCAAATTGATAAGTAGTTAACAATGTTGAAGAGAAACCTGTTGTCTCCATCTTCAGGACACTGAAAGAGGCAGCAGACTCCTCTGAAATGTTGGTAACTAGCTTCCAGCGTGTGTGTGTGTGTGTGTGTCACATCCCAGGAGACAGTATTTTTCACAGTTGCTGGAGTGATAAGCACCTATCTTGCATTGTAATGAATGTTTATAAGCTCCTGATTAAAAGTACAATCACAGGTTTCATAAATATTTTAGACTGACTGATAAATGTCACTTTTAGGATACACGGACAGAGAAAATAAACACATCAGCTTGTAGAGTTGGCCAAAGTATATATTGTGTAGTGTCACTAACCTTTCTTGACAAACTATTATATGGGCTATAAAATGAACCATTAAGACTAGGCGTGCGGGAACGAAGAGAAAACTGCAAAAACCAAACAACATTGCTAAAAACACACTGATACATAAACTAAAGGAAAATTAATAAAATTAAAGTAATTAAACAAACATTAACATGCTCTGAAAACTTATAATTTTCATGCACAGCTAATTATTAACATCTGAACTATGTTAACACAAAGATCATGCATACATAACAGTCTTATGTTAAATAATTTACCTGACATTAAATTAGAGCACTGTTAAAAAACATGTAATAAATAGGACTGGTAGACACCAAATTTAAGTATTAACTTTCATAAATAATGTAAACTGAATTCAATGAAAAGTCTTTGTAACCTACAGCAGCCAATAGTAATCTTCATAGACAGCTCAAGGTATACACATAGTTAATATTAGGTTCATGTTTCCACATATGAACAAACATGCAACACAAAGCTGTCTTACAAAACACCATGCTTGTCGGCCCACCCATTGTAGGGTATCTCCGTACCTCCTTCTCAGTTCCATACAATTTTGATAACAACTTGATATTAAGAGCCCTGCCAGAAATATATCAACATGGCAGTGTGGATTACAGTATCCTGATCAGTCAGGACATTACAACCATTGTCTTCACTCCATTACGTCAACAGATACAACTTTAATGTACATAAGTCCCACTTTGATACATGTGGTGGGCATTAAGAAAGCAAAGGACAATGACAGTGAAATTCTGGACACATACATACTTCTGTACAAAAGTGCCAGGGGGTAAATTTAAACTTGAGACTTTTGGGCACTGCTTGGATCACAAACTGGAAGCTGGTTTATGGTTTTGGCTTTGAATACTGATGAGGAATAGGATATGAAGCACAGCAGAAATAAACTACAGTTCAACAAATCTACCTCAAAGAGCTAATTTCAAAGCTCAATATGCAATTCACTTTCAAATTAAATAATTAAAAGATGGAGTGAAAAAGAGTTCATACTATCTGCAGACAAAAAACTTCATAAAAAAGACTATTTAGGAAAAGTACAAATAATGCTACGCAAGGCATGATAAAATCAAATAAAATCAAATACAATACTGTGGGGGGGGGGAATAAAATAAAATAAAATAAAATATGTAAGCGTTATACAACTGCTGCATGGTGTGAAAACTGTGATAACAGAAATTCTTTTTCAACTTCAAAGTTCCTGCATATATAACTTTCTTCAACATTAAAAATCTCTGCATTCTGCCCACACAGCATGTTCATGTGTTCTGCATGATTCTCACAATAAATCACAAATTATTTACTTATAGTGACTGGTCTTTATAATGAAGATGGACTATGTTCCTTGTGGGGTAGAAACTTCACACAGCTAACGTGAATTTCAGGCTTTTAAACAGTTCCATTCGAACATCAGATGTCTCATGTGAACAATTAAAGAATGAGTATGATGCCAGAGACTTATGCTTGCAAGACCAGGATCTCCTCCATTTAGCAACTTTGTTTGCTTTAAACTTTTTATCGGTCACTGTTGTCAGTAACATGCCATTTTAGGCATATCTGCATCCCTGCAGAGCATGTATTAGAACTGTGTGGTGTGTCTGTCCATTTGTGTTCAAGCAAAATCTCCAGAAACAATAAATGGATTTTCACAAAATTTCATACTGAGGAGTTTTACTAACATTTATAAATACATTCTAAATTTTGGTTAAAATCAGACAATAATGGATACTTCAATTGCAGATCTATGCACATGTCAGCAAAAGTGTAATTCACTATATATTGTCAGAGCAAAAAATATTTTGAACAAAACTTGTGAAGTGTGGATTAGAATAAAGTGTAGATTTTTTAAGTCCAACAGATTTCCCCCAGAAGTCTCACAGTTTTAGAGATAGTTAAACGAATGAGAGTGAATGTGCCAGAACTGTTATGCTCTTTCTTAACTTGTTTCTACTTCTGGCAACAAAAAATAAGATACATTAGGACCATTACAATCAAGCAGGACTGAAAAATGAATGAATTATATTCTATGACTTTGGAGGATCGAAGGGTTAATATTTTAAATTATGGTTGTAGTAACTTTCTGAATAATATTTCAAATAAAATGTGTAGAATTCAACAAGATAAAGGGTTGAGACATGGTTCACTGTGGGTGCCAGGGCTCAATTCCAGGCAAGTCCATGTGGGACTTGTGGTAGACAAGGTGGACTAGGATACGTTATACTGCAAGCACATTGGCTGTCCTGTGTCAGTGTCATTCCACCAACACTCCATACTAATTACCAACAATATTTAGGCTTCGCAATTAAACAATACACTTAAGAAAAACAAGATGAGTATTTTCATATTTGGGTTGCAGACAATGAGCTGTCTTGTGGAAAATATCCGTCAGAGCATAAATCAATTAACTGATTTGCATTTTGGATCCATACAGTGGCAATAAAATGGAACATATCTCAGTTATTCAGTGGCGTCTCCCTCGTTATTTTTGCAACCACAAGGTAAATGGGAAAGCCTGCAACACCATTCAGTAGTGTATTAATATGAATGAACACAGAGAATGAGACAATGTGCCACTCTCATTGCTGCTTGCCTGCATTTCACTGACAGCAGAGCTGCTCATACGGTCAAAATCACGACCACCCTCCTTGCCAGACTCCCCATCTGTGCAATGGCCATTTTCCAGTGAGCCATTTAACACAGTACCATTTTCTGTTGGACCAGGTCCACAGCGAGGATGCCAGATGGCTGTACCTGTAAAAAATTCAATATCAAATTACGGGACAGACCTAAAGGAAATGACAATAAGTATAATTTAGAACAGAAATATGCCACTGCTTTCTATCAACAGTTTCAGTTCTACAGATGATGACTGGTTGCAAGTGTCACTTCAGCATTTAGAACTTATGTACAAGAGTTGTTTGGAAAGCAATGAAACTGCCTGCAACAGTCTGGACTGAGAAAATGCATGTGTCACACTGTGGCTTGGAGTGTGATGAGTCACTGCTACTAACAGCATTGTTTTACCTTACACACCAGTTTGCACAATATATTTTGTGAAACCCATTTTCAGTGGTGGAAAAGAATGGTATGTCATTCATTTTAAGGCAGAAGTGTTGCAGAAAGCTCAAGAACAGTGGTAAAGAAGTGTCACAAATGTTACATGGAGCCTACAGGCCAGAAATAATGAGCAGAACTACAGCTTTCAGATGGTGGAAGCATTTTAAATAAATGGAACAAAAACATGGTTGAAGATGCTCAAAGGAGTAAGACCTGCTGCTGTCAATAACAAGAAAGCTAATGAACTGCAGATACAGGACAGAAGATTAGTGTCATGAAACTTGTCTGTCAGTTTCAATGTGATACTGGAAATGATTCATTACAGTATATTGGTGAGATCAGGCATGTACCAAGGTGTGTGCAAGGTGGGTTTCACATGAACTTAGTGACGACCAGAAACAAATGCATGCAGAATTCTCCCAGGAAAACATGGCTCTTTTCAGAGTGTGAGTAGACTTATTACCTTTCAAACACCCTTTGTACAGTAAATGTGCAGTGTCTGTCTGATGTAGCCACTCTTTCCACAGCACCACTATCCATTATCTGTTATGGAATTGAACTACAATAATTTCAGCCTTGAATACCTTATGATTAATTTCTACTACTGGCATTAAAAAAAGAAAAGACTAGACAGTAATAAATGCAACACTTGCCCTGTAGGTACATTTCCTCGCCATCGCCAAAGGGATCTCCACATTTGGTGCATCGAGCACAAGTAGGGTGAAAATGGTGGTTGTCTCCAGCCTGCACCAACACAGAAATTCTGTGAGACATCCTTAACAGTAATGGGTGTTCCTACAACATGCTATAAAAGAGATAAACATCTCTCTAATTCATATTTTCTGTTGCCTCCAAACCTTTTTATGTATGGCAGTTACACAGATCCGGCAGTACATGTGACACAACTAGCTTTCTCATCCAAGGAAGACAAATCATAAATTAATACTAAATGCCCGTAGTCATATAGAAACAGTAATTCAATAAAGCACGACACAAGCACCAAGTTTTGAAAATCAGGAAACAAAATATAAAACTGCATTCGCTCTTTAGAATCATCAACTGAAAATATTACAACCTGTAAGTTCACAACATCTTCAAAACAGTTTTTAAGGAACTTATTTCCATGCTGAAAGCCCTGCACTCACCTGTAGCACCTTGCCTGATATATATCGGCTGCAGTACGCACACTTCACTCCGAACTGCTTCTGGTAATCCTTCTCACAGTATGGAATGCCATCTCTGCAACAATGGCATTTAGTTCAATCACACAGTAAGACAGGCATTCAAAGTGTGCTACATCTTAACCCCTACTGCCCTGCCTAGTACTAGTTATAGTAGTCCACCACAGTTCAGTTAGTTAAAGTCAGCAGAGAAACGAGATATCAAGCAGCCAAAAGAACACTCACTTCCCCATGTATTCTCCATGCAGAACTGCATCGCATGTGCGGCACTTGAAGCACCAGATATGCCACTGTCTTTCTAATGCAATCAAAGCTTGTCCCTCCTTCAGTTCTTCCTGACATCCAGCACATTCTGCAAGCAACAAACAGAACTACACTAACAACACAATACAACAGTGCTTACAGAAACAAGGCTAAATTACTTTGAATGACACTAACAAGAAACAGTGTAACACTGTTCACTATGATGAAGGTAATATGCATGAAAGGATGATACTGTAAAAAAAACTGACCTCACTATTCAAACCTCATGAAAATGAGTACTGCTTAATCCAGTCAAACTCAGTCCAAATGTGTTTTGTGAATGCTTTGGAGAACAGAAAAACCTCGTACCCTGCCAGAAAATGAACTACAATTCCCTGATTGCCCAGCCCACAGCCTAGTCACTGTACTGACTATATTAAAGGAAAATATGTATAATTCAAAATTCAGAACTTTTTATTTAGGAATCACTCAACATTCTCAAAGTAACTGGCATTCAGAAACTGCACAATACTTTGAAACTCAAATATGTGCAGAATAGTGATACCGAGAACTTTTACACATATTTCCACTTCATCATTCACTTTGGTTCAGCAGTGTCAAAAAAATGCTGAACACATGGATTAATATCTGATCAATGGTGCATCAATACAAAATTTACCTCAACAGCAGAACTGTGACTCCAAAGGAAATGAATGAACTGTATGTCAGTACAGCAGTAACAGAAACAAGACTCTAATGATTACTTTTCGGAAAATTTTCACTCTGCTACAATGGTCTATGATTACGTAAACTTTGATATATTTTGAACTGCCAATATCTATTTTCCCAGGAACAAGTGAACTGCTTTTATGTTCAGCACATTTCTTTCATTCGTGACTACAGAATAACACCCAACTTTCCAACAAATGTAAAGGAGGAAAACTCACTGATTTAAAACTAGTTTAGGTTTATTGCAACTTATTAAAACTCAGGACATAGTGTTATACTGGAACATACAAATGAGGTAGTCCAACCTTAATTTTAAGGGTTCAAGGAACATGACCTTTTAAAAATAAAACAGGATAACCTATAAAGGACTTCATAATGGGACATTTCCATCTCTTTGGCAAACAGAAGCTTACCACATTTCAATGTGGTTCAATAAGAACTCCAAATATGAAGACACTGGAGACATGATCTGACCACACAAAACAAATTGCACAACTGCAGGCACAGTGGTTTGTCAGCTACCTTAAAAAATTAAACTGCCTATCTACACAGCCACTATATCGTTATTGTCTTTTTTCAGTACATATGGCTTCAACAGCAGTTGCATGTTTTTACTTGTACTGCTATACTAAAATCTTCATACTGCAACAGTGATGATATTAACAGCCACAACTACTTCAAAAGTTTGTGCTCCAATAACGATTGTAAGGGTTTTAAAAACATGACACTGGAATAACAGCTACTGGAATAACCTGCCTGCTCACTCATGGAAAACTGGTTGTTTGAGACTGTCAATACATGTCTACTGTACGCAAGTCCCAGCGCTTTCCTCAAGTATATATCATATATATGTCATAAGATGCACATTAAGAATAATGACTGAATGAGGTAGCTCAAGCAGAACTGCTGACTTGCATTTCTGAAGCATGAAGTTCAAACTTTGGCTGAGATACAGACTATCCCGACTGAGGATTTTTCTCAGTCCCTCCAGGCAAATGTTGGGATACTACCTTAAATTCAACAACAGCACCTCCCTTTACACCCTTTCCCATTCACATTCATCATCATCCACTGAGCCGATATTGTATAATCCGAGTTACTGGCAGTGTTGTTAAATGAAATGCACATCAATGTATTCAGAATAATAAACACATTTTATAGCTCATTATCCAAAATAAAACTATAACATGCAAATGCACATTCTGACCTGACATTAGAAATGTTTACTTCATTCAAGCCCAACATAGTGCCCAAAAATGTATGCAGGGAAAATCTTTTGTTAACTAAATTAAAATGAACACAATGCTGGTTTGTACTAGACAACAGTGATGCAATACATAAAGAGTTCATGCAAAGATCATCATATTCGGTATTAACAGTTCGAAACGCTACATACAACACTGAGTTTTATTTTTATGTGACATAATACAATAGGGGGGGCACTGGGCCTTAATATTCTATGCCTTATACAAAGAACTGTTAAACTGTGTAAACAAAGACAGACAGCACTGTTAAACTCTGTTTCTTCATTAAGCTGATACAGGCATGCAGAAATGTTCTGGCCCATGCTGTACGGCGTACTAAAATATGTTACTTTGGTTTTGAAGCATCTAACTCCATACATATTCACTAAACAGGCATGTTCATGTAATCTAACCTCTGTAAACACATAAAACCAAACAAGAGTAACTGTTCAAACAAACCATCACTGAAGTAACTGGAAATACTGATTAAAGAAAGATTTACAATAATTCTTGCATGTAAATGGTGCCGATGGTATATGTTAATCGGTAATTTTCACTATTATAAGTCCTGTTCCCACATTAGTGAACAGATTAACTACACTGAACTACACCTCAATTTTGCAGGCAAAGTAAAACAGTCTTCCTGCCAAAGAAGGTACAGTGCATACCTGGACAATTAGTGCTCGAGGGCTTGCTTGCAGGGACTGTGTTTCCCGCACCGGAATCTGAACACACTTCTGGCACAGAACTTCCTTTCCTGTGTAAGTAACACGCTGCCCAGAAGGAAATGGCTGCCTGCAACGAGACATCACAGCTCTGTAATTACATCTGTCAGTACTAACATTCCTACTGAAATCTGCCTCAAGGTCTTCACACAGACCAATAACAAACACACTTCAATTAGCACAGTTATTTACACAGCCAACATCTGTACATATATCCTACTGACTCAGCACCTGCATAACTAAAATAAATACAACTTCATTTTGCAACATAAAACCATACTTGAACCATACAATTTTCAGCCACTGTCATCAGGAATGCTCTGCAAGGTGTGTTAACTGCAAATCTGTATTCTAATACTCTTGTGTCAAAATAAGTGTGCTTCACTAAGAGTAAGATTCCAAACCTATGAATCTACTAGACATTATTCCATTTCAGAGCATTGTGACAAATAAAATGGTAAGTCAGTTACAAATTATTGTTACTGTTGCTTAACATGAACAGCAAGGAAAGTACTTGGGAAACTATTATGGCGGGTGGGACAAAATCACATACTTATGAACTGTGTGCTTTAAAAGTATTTTTCTAGTATTGTCAAGAGTAGCCAAATGGATGTTATGATATGGCAGGACATGAAGAATGAATGATAAAACCACCAAAGCAGACTTACATTAAGAAATAAAATGGAAATATCCACTTCAAAGACTAAATGGTAGTAGAATAGAACACAATACAGAAGGGTGGGCACCGCAGTGACCCATGCACTTCAACCGTTATCAATCTTTTGTGCAACCCTTTAGCTCATTCATTCAGCAGTCCCGCCCCTTGAACAAAGTGCAGTATCTTGCTGACAGAGATGTCTTCAAAGTCACCTGGTTTCATAAAATGACCCAGGAGCCTGAATCTTACTGTGGCCAAAGCCTCACAGTTGTAAAGAATGTGTGAGGTCATTTCAGATGCCGCCTTGCATCTATTGCACTCGGGATTGTTTACCAGCCCCGGTTTAAATAGGTGTCCTTGTAAATGACAGTTTTCTACTAAATGGTAGTAAGATAATATATTAAAATGGACCTCCAAAACAGGTTTCATCATATGGACTGGCTTTAACTAGTTCATGAAAGATTTATATGAGAATAAAAAGAGCTTTAAAATTCTAATACAGGGTAGTAAGTTGTCATAAGGCTGAAGACATAGAGTTGCAGTTGTGATGGTGATGATTCACGCTGTGGTGTTCTGAGTTATGAAACCATATTGTCTGATGGTGAATACCAAAGTTTTGGGAGAACATGCTGCCACTGTTTTCAGAGTAAAAGTGAAGAAGAGGCAGCATGTTCCACTCAAACATTTGCAACCACCTACCAGATTCCATAATATTGTAACTTGGAAGACCTAAATATTAAGACCAAGGTAAATGCACATGCAACAGTGTACTGCGACTTACATGATACAGACCCAGGTCATATAAAGAGATGCAACTATATTGTGTTCTTCACTCCAGTAATGGCAGACAATGAAATATACAACAGAATTTTATACTGGGAGTTTGCCTCAAATTATTCATTAATATTGCACTTACAAAATAAGTTAGAAATTCTTAACCAATTCTTCCAAAGTATGAGACAGATGACATTTACATTCATTCTTTAGTGCAAACCATATGTGCAACGACTGATTCTATAAATACCAGTCTTACCAGTTACAACAGAAATTTTCTCAGTTTAACAAGCATTCATGGAAATGAGTATGTTAAAATATTTTAAAACACCTGTATGCAAAAAATCAAAAGTAACAGTGAAATGACACACAATAGGCACTCCTTTGAAAAACTGTAATGAAAAAAAGGTTCTCACGGCAAGGAACATTTATTATATGCACTGTCTGTTGCTGTGCCCAAGGTTCCATGAAACATTCTGTTTCCCATCCACCATAACCTACCTGCATCTGGCACAGGTGAAGCACTGCTGGTGATAAGTATTGCCAAGTGCTGACACCACCTCTCCCTCCACATAGTCACCACAGATGGCGCACTTGGTACCAAACTGGCGCTGATAGTCTCCTGTGCAGTAATAGCTGCCATCCTTACAGAAGAAGCCACCTTGGGCCAATGAGTTCTTGCACACTGTAACCATGAAACAAACCTTAACTCCTACTATTCACATTATCACTTAACAGCACTTGTAGAGCAGATACAGGGCAATGCTGGTATTAGATATTTTTACAGATATGCATTAGTCGTACTAAAATTCTCTGCTACACGTTAGGAGATGAAGCATTTTACTTCTCTTGTACCAGTACCACTCATTCATGGAGCCATTTTTATATCACAAAATATGTTTAAATTACAAAATATATTTAAATTACAATACTCCTGCTTCATATTCTGAAAGTCCAAGTTTGAACGTGGCCTAGGCTAACCTAAATGACAGTTTATATGGTTTCCCTAGGTCCATCCAGTTAAATGCTACGGAGGTATCTAACTGATGCATCCTGTTGTGCTATAATAGGAATGTTTAAATCACAGGCAACTGATTTGGAAGATGGCTCAACCATCATTTTATTAGCAATGTTTTACTGTTACAAGTTTTTTTTTTTTCTTGCCATCTTCAGGTAGTTAATTTAGAAACAAAAATCAGTATGTAACATGTAGTGCCCAATATAGCAGACAGTAAACTATGAGATCCGAGAATTTCCACAACAGACATATATACAATGGATGATCAATAAGAAAAGTTTCCTAGATCATAAAAATTACATAAAACATCACTATAACGTGAAATTTAACTCGTTTAAGTCACTGAAGTATCAATATTTTTCAGCATAATCCCTCAGAACACTGATGCATCAGTCCCATTTTAGCATGAGTTTAAACATTCAGCCATGGCATAAATTGGCTCTTGCATTCACAACCATTCATGAACAACCACTTCCACTTCCTCATTATCGTAGAATCAGCGACACCTAAAGTCTTGCTTTGGTTTTCCATGACAAGTTCCTCCACTCATACTATGTTCATATCCATCTTTTATGTGCTGGGCCGACCTGTGCAATCAACATCACGGATGTCTGTCCAACCATTCAAAAACTCGCAGCATCATTCTCTCACATGCTGCACTTTCATTATCCCATCACCATACACCTCTACCAACTGGCTGCGAATTTCAATGGGGTGAAACACATTTTGCCCATAAAAATGAATCACACTACAAACTTCTTTGCGGGACCAAACTTCCAATGTCGTTGCCACTGCACATCAACTTATCCCTTGACTGACTGAGACTTGTGTATGTAATCTGCTGCATTTTACCCCTACCACAACTGCTACTGCCTACTAAAAAATAAAATGCTTGATGAACATGCCCCACAAAATAACAAAATAATTTTACGAAAAAATTGTAACGTTAAAATACTATTGTGGTTTTCCTTATCATCGTTCATCCATTAAAACCTCCATTATATTTAAAGTACACACATTTTTTGTGTTGTTACATATTTGTACATCACTTTGGGAACTTTGTCCATTTTGAATACTATTATTATAAAGTCAGTATATTTCATAGTGTTTCTGAAGTGCAGACATATTCTTATTTAAATATGTTTTCGCTAGGTTGTAGAGGCTGTAGGTTTCTTAGTGAATGTGCTTGTGGGATATCACATGAACAACTCACCAACAAACCTGCAGCCTCTATGCACTGGGCACTGCATGTTACATGCTAATTGTTATATTTATGAATGAACTGGCCAAAGATGGTTAAAAATTTAGTTGAAATATGCAGCAGTAAAACATCGATAATTAAATGACTGCCACGCTAAATTCCTGGTCCGAAGACCGCAACTGAAAGCTAGGACAGTACTTTTCTCCAGTACATCAGTCACAATCATTCTTCCATTCAACACAGGACTTATAAAGGTAAAAAAAGGGATAATTAAATAATCCATTTATCAATTAAACAATATTCCAGCAGTCACTGAAGAGATTTAATAAAATGAGATAATACAGTCAAGATACCCAACTTCACAAGGAACTCAACCCAGACCTTCTGCAGATAAAGACTTTTACCATGTGCCAACTTACATGACCGAGGGAACAATGGGCCAATCAGTACCAAACATGTGGGAACTTTCCAGGCCATTTAGTGTGTTCCAACATTTGCTCCTCCAAAGTGAATATCAAAGTAAGAATGTATTTAGAATAAAACCTGATAAACAAGCCATTACATCTGGTAAACACAAAAAACTCTTATTACAACACCTCTATAATAATTTAAAGAGTACACTGGGTTGTCCCAGAGATTTGTTCTTGCCGGCCAAGATAATTCCTTTGTGTTCAAATTCATATAAACATGATGGGGATTCATTTAACAACTTTAAACATCTCAGTCAAATACAACAATATCTCTTCATGCAAGCCAGCTCATGGCTTGTTGGTCAGCTTGAGAGTTTAGGAATACTTTTTGAATTTCCAGTCCACTTGAAAAGCACTGGAAATGAGGTCAAGGAGTGCTGCAATAGAAACCTCCCACTCTTCACGACAAACAATTCACATAAAAAATAAGAGGCAGGATATGATGTCAGAGATGCCAATCTCTACAGCTCCAACAGCAGAACAGGAAATAGCCTGATAAGAAAGATGCCAGTCAGGCAACTGATTTGCAGTTACAAACATTTACAGAAGCACACAAAAATTTGGGAAAAAACAGCAAACACAAATGAGAACACTGATATAATTAGAAGACATCAATACTGTATAAAAAATAATTCTGATGGTAGAGTTCTACTGTCATAAAATTTGGCCTCTTTCAGTGAAACAAGAACACAAATTACAAGTGTCTATCAGTCAACAAGGAACCAAGAGGGAAATGCAGGATATTTATAGTCTCCTAGTATTGGTAGGGTAATGAGAGTCCAGAGCTTATGATGAACTGGACATGTTGGCTAGCTCAACTGGAAAAGGAAAAAATGAGAAGAGAATTTTGGTGGGGAAACCTCACATAAGCAGTCGCATGGAACAGGGAAGAGGAGGATGGAACATACGAACAAAGATGTACATAGAACTGGTTCAAGATCATGTCCCATGGTGGGCTTCAGCATAAACAGTGCTGAGGAGCCTTTTGGATTCTGTTATTTCAATGAATAAATTGACTGAACTTCATTTATATATCCTTTTGTCTGACATAAAATCTTTCACTTCCAAATCTCCTTTGGGGGGAGAAGAGGGTGGGATGAAGTACAAAAATTCTGGTTTATATGCATACAAGCATACAACTGGCACTGTTTAGTCCCTTTGATCGCAACACTATCCACAGGGGGTCATGAAAAATTACACCTTAAATTGTCATACCAGCTGTTACTGCAAAGCATGTTACCACAATTACAGCCTACTTTGAATCTCATCATACCAGATTTCAAATTGGTTTTTTCATGCTTATACTCATTCTTTCTGGGCTATCACCTTCAGACCAGTGTGATATGACAAATACTTTCATTGGTGGTTGCTATAGTGTGGAGTATACAGGCAACCACAACCTTCTGCTTGGGTCATAGCTGGAGAATACTTCAAGCTGTGCAAGAGGGCATCAATTTTTAATAAAAGTATACTGGGTGCTTAAAGAGTATGACAAATCTGTTATAACAGAGTGCCACTTTTATTGTTTCCTTCACCATGGTAACCGTCATGGAATGTGCCTGCAGATGCTCCATGCTCCCTGTAGAATCAATATAATATCATCATCATCTTATCATGTGCCCTGTTATCACACAGTTCTGCGCTGATACAACAAAGATGTACCAAAAATACACAAAATGTGGGCAATCTATAGACTTCACAGGAACAAATATAGCACCCGGTCCTAGTTTCTACTTTGTAATGCTTCTGGCTGTCCACACCTGACTGGAGGACTAGCTTCATTTCCCATATTTCAAGAAAATGAGAAAAGAAAACATCCTTTGGCTTTCTTATGTTCCACAGTGACCAAATGTAAGTTTTTGTAGACAGGGATTCAGACTTCCTTATAAACCAAAACACAGACATTCAATGAAGCATGCAAGATCACATCCAGTAGTGCATGAATGTTATTGACCTGAAATTGTTAAGGGTCAATGCTACAGAAAGATCCATTTTTAGGTAATTTAACAACTGTAGATATTACAGTCCTATACAGCATCTTATGTGATGAAAGACCATGAATTCACCAGGAGGCCTATTCCATGGCATTATCCTTCCAAACAACAAAAAATCTCAGTAAGATAGCCAAACCAAGATCAGATGCACGTCTTGAGCATGGTTACTACACAATGGTTTTGTTCATGCTCTTACTGTTGTTGTCTTATTCTTATTATGTTGTCTTATTCTGATAGTGAACACAATAAATTAACGTCTGGCTGTGCTAGGTGCAAGTGTAGGAGGGTAATGGAAAAATAAAAGTACGGCCCAAAGCCGTGATCTGTTTTGGTTCACGTATTTAACTGGATCAAAGGATTAGGCTGAGGGGCGAGTGAAGGAATGGGCATTTTACATGATATGACAGCCACCGACCGCCGACAAACAAAGTTATATTACGAATATGTGGTGCATATGAAATAAACGTATGTATATATAACCAAGGTCATTACTTGAAATCGACGAACTTGCAGGCTTCACTAAATATCAATACAAGATCTGACTAAACGAACAGTCAAATTCACCCCTCCACACTACTTGTTATTCATGTTTTATGCACTGTTGTAATACTTAAAAATTGGAGCACAATACTGTTGCATCCTTGAAATGCATTCGCTTGTTTTTGCAGCTGCCGTTTCCTTTTATTTAAACAGCTGTTAGGGCTCTTAATTATGCGAATTGTTACGGTCTGCAAAAATGCACGCTCAATGCGTCATAGATCGCATGTCACGTGTAGTCCTGCCGCAGTATCTTGCATTACACGTCTCTTAATAAGTCCTTTCCTTGAAGATTTGAGTTTAAATTTGATAATTCTCATTTTCAGGAAAAACTCACTTTTCCATGAAAGATACACAAAATCACATATTACATGTACCGTGCATCTTGTCATAAGTTTAAGTTAAACCAACCAATGCACAAGAATTATTAAGAAAGTAAGGTATATTTGTAACCCCTACATACGTTTCGGCAATCAAGTTGCCATTCTCAGGGGGCGCATCAAAGAATCACAAGTATCTATTGCAGATATGTGTATCTGGATGCCATAGTTACTTGTGATTCTTTGATGCGCCCCCTGAGGATGGCAACTTGATTGCCGAAACGTATTTAGGGGTTACAAATATATCTTACTTTGTTAATAATTCTTGTGCATTAGTTGGTTTTACTTAAATTTATATACACAAAATGTTTAAATACAAGTATTTGTAGGCAAGGAAAGGCTAGAATAAGCACTAATGTCAGACATTTTTAGGCATTTTAAAAAGTGATCAACGCGAATGTTTGTTAATGAAACGACAGCATATTTATATTTGTTCTCTGCATTCACAAGGGAACAAAACAGGCATTTCCTTAAAACTTCCCATGTCCAGCAAGAATAGGAGCAAGGACATTTAAGAGGCCAACACAGACATTAAACTGCCTAATCTGAGACGACAAGCACACTGCTATAATTCTCTATGACACGGTACAGTTGTAAAACCAGACTTTCTGCAGAATAACTGTAAAACGCAAATCTTCCTTAGCAATAATTAAAAACATCCAAGGAATATAATGTGAGATGAATTTATCAGACGGTGTTTTTAATTATTGTTATCTAACAGGCACCCTGTACACTAAGAATTCAAACTTACTTGTCTGACACGATCAGGTGACGACAACAAATGGATCTCCTTTCCAGGAATGGTTGACGTGTATGGCCTGTCACGACGGCGAGAAAAACACATCCTTTTCTAACAAGCAACCAACGCGTTACCTACTGCGCACTAACTGTCCAGCACCCTGACCAATATATTTCTAATACTTAAAAATGGACAGACAAAAAACGCGTACAACACACTCCTCTCTTCTAATTCATACCAAAAACTAAAAAGTGTATTCCAAGAGGCGCACAAACTTTCTTTGTAAATATGCATTCCTCTACGGTCTTCATGTTCATTTACAACAGACATATCAATTATTCATATTTTGTCTCATCTCTCGTGTGCTGAATTCATGTCAGAAATTTGCAGTGTAGAGCAATATAGGCCTACATGTATATTGCTGATGAAGCTAATTAGAACTATAAGAATACATTATTTTCCATTTAATGAAATACAGTATACACCATATCAAAATGTTTCAGTCAAGTTACATGCCTTAATGAGATCTATATATCATATCTGGAACAAAACTTTGTACAATCAGCCAACTGGGATAAACCTGGCAGTTATATAATTATCAGCTCAAATCAGATTGTAATCTTATTATAGCTTCATACATTCTTTGGGCTGGTTACACTGGATTTATACAATCCAAAATCAAATTTACCGGACAACTTCCTGTGCACCTCGCCACACATTATATTTTATCAAGATGTCTTCTGTAGTCCTAGAAGTAAAGTATGTGGGTGGGGCATAATTCCCCAACATACATTCATTTTACGCACTCCATAGAAAGCATGCATAAAAATATACCGTGTACTTTACAACCAGGCAAACTGCCTAAATATCTTCGTGCTCAGAACACTTTTCAGCATTACAGTGTATGTGGGAGAAAAAATTACTGGTCTTGGTTTTTCAGTAATTTAATATTAGCTCATCATTTGACTGATGCAGTAAACACCAAAACAGAAGCATCAAAATGTTTTGAAGACAGAGATCAGGCCATCCCACCTCAAGCAACTGAATGCAACTTACCTTGACACTTGAAACAGTTGATGTGGAAATACTTGTCTTGAACTCTCAACACCTCCCCTGAACACTTCTTCTTACAATTCTGGCAGAATGTCTTCCCTGAAACACACAGAAAATGACGCAAATTACACAGTAATTACAAACACAAGATTCAACATGATACATCAGTCTTACAGCTGTCAATAAGAAAACAGTTTCAGAACAAATGTAGTAACAATTGTAAAGCTTTCTGAAAATTAATCCTTTGAAAGCTTCCATCTGAAAAATTCAGCCCACAGCTGAGAAAACAACAACAAACCTTCACAACAAAGTTCAGTGGACACAAATATTGACGAACTTGTCATTTATAGCGAATGAACGACATTAAATCAGAGGTACACAGTTACTACTGGGGCTATAAACAGCAGCAGAGGTTAATTTTCAATTTACAGCAAACTTCACTTTGAACCAAAATTTCTCTGATATAAAAATGTCCCACTTTAACGAATTACAAACAGCTGGTTACAACACACAACAGTTCAACGCGGTCATACATTTACAATGCAAATGCCTATTTAATGTAACTCTAATGTCGTAACTTCTATTTCTGAAACTACCACAGAAGTCTTATACTGTTTGGCAAATTATCATTATACAACACTCCAGTGTCCAAAATTAAGGGCTGCTCCTATCTCATATGCCTTCAGGGCAATTGGGTATCTAACGGTGATGCAGATTTTAAAGGAAGCCATGCAAATGAGACGAGCTGTGTTCCAAGTTTCATTAATAATTCATAATAATATACGAGGCAATGTACAAACAGTTAAGTCCCTGTCCACGCCATGCAGGCATATAGGGGGAGCAGAGGCTCCACCCATTCTTAACCACGGCGCTAGATGGAGATGAGTGGCCAACACCACGCCCCGACCACTTCACCCCAGGGAAAGACGCCGGTACCCATTGAATAGGAGGCTGGGTAGGCTCCAGAGCCGGTCTGGACGATTTATACGCAAGAAAAACATCTCTTACCCCTGCCGGGATCCGAACCCCCCGCGTCGTCCAGTCCGTAGCCTGGTCACTGTATTGATTATGCTGTATTCTAAAGTACTGTTCCGCCTGCCGCAAGTGGCAAGAACTGCACTAATCTGTAACTTTAATACCACTAATTTTAAATGTTTCAGATACAGGATAACTGTAAAGTAAATGCATAATGTTAAATGTAACTGTAAGAAAAGTCTATGCTTGTCACTTGTGGTAACTGCGTTTGAATAGCACTGAAGTGATTTTAAAATGTCTGGACGTATTTCTGTGAAAAAAGTTCTCAGAAAAGCCCTTCTTTAGTAGGTCATATGCTATAATTACACTACCTATTTATCATAAAGCAGACTGTATGTATCATACCTGTCAATGTGTGCCATTGTGTTAACAGATAAACGAAGCAAACGTACATTTTTCCAGTTCTTTTTGTGTTGAGAAACGAACAGATAAAAGTTACGTGAGTCATGCTGTAATGAGATAGATGAAAGTACACCTAAAACAGACAGGTGTGACCAAGCTATCCTGCAACAGCGAAAATTATTCGGGCAGCAACACAAGTCTTATACTCAAATATCCTGGTTGGTGACCCTGGTGGTGTTTGGTTTTCCTAATTTGGATTAGATATTTTTGTACCCATGTGCTGTAGACACATGCCTTTCTGTCATGATATAGACACATTTTCCCCATTAATATACCACATAATCACTGCTGGAATCAACTTTGATGGCAAGTGGTTTACCTTGCAACAGACACGGAGCATGCCACTATGTAAAGAGGAAACCAGCCTCCAAACATAAATTATGAACATGATGTAAACCACTTGTGTGTTGAAGGACATGTTAAGGTAAGTCAATGTTTGGACAGCATCATCTTGTGACTAACGTCACTTCCTTGGAGAAACTGTCCACTTATTACATAATACGAAGAGTGAGCACTACAACACAATGCAGATAAAGTGTCAAGTCAGATGTGTAAATGGCAGTGAACACATAATCAACCCAAACGTGCGCTGGTTCATGATTCCAGCCACCACGATCTCTCTCCTTTCTGCTTCCAGGACACTCAATTCTACTGTACAGCTCAACACTTGTGTGTGTCTACCTTTGTTACTAGTGGATACACCTGATCTTTGTTTCACATGTTCATCACCTTGTAGTGACGTGGTTAGCACCCCTACTTCATGTTCAAGAAGTTTTGAAATGTCTTGAATCTTGTGCAAAGGACCACTTATCCTTAAGTCATTGCAACTGCTCTTAGTCCTGGTATGCAATTCTGGGAAAATATCTTTAAAAAGGCTTATAACTTTTTTCACTTCTGCAGCTTTTACCAATATTAACTGTTATTCAAGTAATAATTGTAAGTAGTCTGAATTTAGTTATCCTGCACAATTAATTATTCAAAGTCACTAAACCACTAAACCATGAAGCAAAGCACCCACCACCCACAAATCATGTTTTCTGCATAAATGAAATGCCTATTAGATAAACTTTACCATGATTCAACTGATTTATGAATTTATGATTCTGAATCAACAACATCTTGATACTGCACAAGCAAGTCACGCTTCCATGAAAAATCCAACTCAGAAACCAAAACATTTACAAGAAAAACAGCACTCCAAAAACACACCTGGCCTGAAACTAATGAAAACTACCTTTATCCTAATGGCATTAGGTTACAACTGTGTCAAAATAGCAGATGTAGAGGTTTTATTTCTTCATAAACCGGTTATATCCCTTAGTTAATCTCCCCTGTCACACTGCACCACACACAAACTTTCCACAGATCCATATATGGCCAATAAATTGTTTTGAATCTGGTGTATGAATCAGAGGGACATAATGCACCATTTTTAAGCATCCATAAACCTGTCCACAGTTTAAGGAAACTGCTTTGCAATTCTATCTACTATCTATGACATGATGCCATTACATCAAAAGAATATTTTTATCGCCATACACTTATGTCATGTGCCACAAATAGCTCTCACGATATCAGAGCTGCTTACAATAAACTAGGTTTAATTACAACCCACAACAAATGTATATCTGTTATACAGTACCACGCTGTACTGTAATCACTGGGTATAGGATTCCACGTAACTTCAGAACACAGGATGTTTTAAAAGTTCAGTGAACTTGTCCGGCATGGAATCATACAAATGGTATCTCTCATTCCTTGTCAGCAAGCCAGATGGGGCAATCATAACATGGCTGACCCACAATGAAAAGGCTCCCAGTTCAAATCTTTATTAGGAACTGGCTATTCCAAGGGATAACTCCAGAAAAATTGTGGAACAGTTAACTTAAAATGTGCCATGATGGCTTCCTCCCACATCACTACCAATTCACCACTAGAAATCATACTTTCACACTATGCACCCCCTGCAACTGATACAGTGGCGGAAAATAACCTAAAAGCAAACCAACCCCTTACTCTTCACATACGGTGTGAAACAGTTTTCACCACGTTACCATCACTTCATTCTCGGCATCTAGATATTCTGTAGTTCTCCTCCAGACAAATTTGAGAACAGTACATTAAGAGAGTCAAACATCGACTACATTCACACCCTTCCCATTACATCGCCCATGTTTACAAGCCTATTCAACGCCGCAGTGGAGAAAGCGCTTTTAAGCAGACGGGCAGGACATATAGAATTACAACGCTATTTTCCTTTCGAAAATCGGCCCAAAATAATGGGTGAATAAATGGTTACACAATGACAGTCTCTACGATAAACTCTGTGTGCAATAAACTCAGATGGGTCCGTTGGGTACCGAAACAGGTTCCGCGCGGCTGGGACAACTGTGTGGCCGCAGCTGCGTCACACCAAATAGAACAGCTTCTGCAAGATTATTCCGGTACATAAATCAATCTGCGCGGACAACAGTCATAAACGCGATTTGGCACGCGTACAGTACGCGGGATGATTGGTTATCCCTGGCCTTGCAGCTGTCCTGTGTGCCATCACGACTACCCACACATTCCTGCACCAGCGTCAGTCAAATCCTGACCGCTGTTAGTGACAGGACAAAAACGACAAACCGGATGTAGCAGCCGAAAGGACTGTAGTACCCCTTGCTTCGTATTCAGATTGACGTCGATTCTACTGCTGGTCGGAGGGCTTACATAAGTGGCCACATTTATGTGTTTGTTTTACATTTTGTGTGGAAGTTGCGCAACTACTAAAGCAATGAATCAGTCATGGAAGATTGTGAATTGCAAATGATAAGGATATAATGTACGCTTACTACTCTGGCAGCCGTGTAAAGGAACACAAGAATACCGCGGAAACCCAGTCAGGATAGCAGATTCACGAAAAGGGATTCGAAAAGTTTACCTCCCGGATGTGATCCATTTTACATCGTCGGTAGCAATAGATGTCGGATGTCCTGGTGACGAAGGGGCAGTAGAGGCAAAAAAGGTTTAGAAATAAGAAAAAACTACAAAGGAAAAATCCCGTGTTTATATTCGGTTCACCAATTACAGCAGTAAGTTTGTGGCCAGCTAACATCGAAACGGTTGGACGTTCCAGACTTACAGATTGCTTTTTGATCTATCGTCACCAGAAATACTCTGGAAGAACAATCACGTAAGGTATTCTATACGGTTCTGACGATGCTGTATGACACCCGAAGTCACTGATTTAGGGGCTTTTTCCATCAAATGTATTTGACTCTTATCCGCGTATAATGAGTGTCAATCATTATTGGGCAGTAACGTTTGTTTTGGAATAAGCAAGCCTGAAGACGGGGACAGGATTGTGTGTTATATTTCATTACATACGTTGGAAAAAGTCCATGAAGTCAACGAGTTCAGAATCACAAAAAGCCCAAACGCAGGTCCGCCCGATATGACTCATTAGATTATACGCAACACACAGGTGTCGAAGAAGTTGCCGGACCAGCCAGGTTCAGATGAGGTGAAATCCCCCCACAAATTACTTCGGAAATGAGGTGCAAGATTACGCAAGTAGCGGGAGACCTATGTCAGTTTATTTTGTTATTTAGTTATGTATTTATTTGCGTTTTATACAGTAACACAGTCCATACAGTGTCGACGATGGATCGTCATACAGGCAAGGCTGTAACTGTACTTAAAACATCATACCCAAAGAGGATAGGGCGGATTCACAAATTAAATCCTAACTTCGGTACTAGATGGAGGTAGACAGCTTCTCGCTGCGGTCGTCCTATCATGAGGTAAAAGTTCCCGGTAACCACTGGTAAATACAGCAGTCACTTGGTCATCCGGATTACTGGGAGGGAGTCCGGATAAGCCGGGAATTAGGACCACCGAGGGCAAACTACATGGTACAGTTAAAAAAAAAAACAACCACCCAAAGCTAAATTGTAATTCATTAGAGTGTGAATACTGTACCTGCCGCCCTTACTGTGGGCGATGTCAACAAAAACTGGTTGCCTCTTCGCGCTTCATCCACGCCACGTGTCTCAGAATACGGATTCTCTCAGGCTTCCCCGTGGTGGTCCGGACCATTAACCGAAGCCCCGTGGGAAGACCACATTATTTTCGGCTCAATACTGACCGGACCACCCGAGGATCCGAACCACTGAGGTCCGGGCCACCGATACATTATTGTAATATAGTTTATTGTAATGAACGGGCAATGCAGTGGTTAAAAAAAACTCCATTCCAAATATCTGAAGACGGTGTGGCAAACAATTCGATGTTGACGTCTATGCAGCAGTCTCGTGAATAAAAACCATCCCTGGATACCCCGAGTAGTCGACCGGTATACTCGCAATTGTTTCTTCCGTTGATTTTGAACATCCGTGTTGTATTCTTCGATCAGCAACAGGCACGTACTTGACACATCCACTCAGCAACTGTGGTGAAGAGTACGCCTTTTACTAACTTCATAATAGAACAGCAGTCATGCTTCACACAAATCGGACATAATATTGCAATATGAGCTGGGATGAAATGTTTTAACTCCAATATCAGGAACCTGACTACTCGACGATTAAGAGCTGAGTCCTGACTCTTTTCACGTCATGAAAGAAGCACCGGCTCTTCAAGACCTATATTTACTTGGGGTTCGGGAAGATCAGTGAACGAAACACTTCTCGCCATTTCTCGGCAGTTAAAGCTAAATGACCCAATGGCACAAACTACGGACTTGTTGCCATGGAAATATTCTAATAGCACAATCAGCATGGAAGGGTTCAACACCGATGGACATTTTAGTCAGTACTACTTCTAATGGATGAAGAACATTACATTACCAGCGAGTCACTTCGCTGTTTTCAAAGAGACGAATAATACAATAAAACATAGCTACGAAACGAATTAAACACGAAGCAAAAAGGCTGCAATAATATTTTAGTGCTCATACACCTGAGTTTCGGCACAATACTGAATGAAGGAAACGAATGAGAAAAGGACGTTAGGGAGAGTATTTGGACACGAGACAGCAACTAACAGAAAGACTGAGAATACTGCATAGGCCTATTTGGAATCTTCTAAATTTGTAACTTCATCAAATGCTGTTTGGGTGAACAAATCGAAGCGAATGATACAGGCGCGAAATTAGGAATGAGTATCAAAACTTTGGTCGCAACAGTTGAAGGCAAAAGGGCACCTGGAAGACCAATTCGTAGATGGGAGAATAACTATTAAAATGGGCCGCTAATAAACAGGATATGAAGGTGGTGGACAAGATACGAGTTCCTCAGAACAGAAACAAAGGCTTTTGTAAAAATCGTGATGGACCTTGGGCTTCGATAAAAGCAGTAATTCTCTTGACCAGCTACCGGGTTTAAGTAAGATTCTGTACCATGCAGTTCGATGGGAAAGAACAGAAGTGTTCGCTGTTTATGTGGCAAGGTTTTATTCTAAAGTTACAATAAAAAACTCAGCAGTAAACCTTTCACTGTACCCCTAGTCTTCCAGCCAACGTCACAAAGGAAACAGAGCAATAAAGAAATGGTACTGCCAAATTCATGACGATTTTATGGCGCATTCTTTAAGACCCTGCACCACCCATCGACCACGTTACACAGTCTGTGACTGTAATGATATCTCCGTTAACACTAAATTTCGTATAGTGCAACCATGTCGCACAGCATTCCTTCCTGCAAGAAGGAAGAGTTCAACGTTTCTGTGTAGCTTACTCAAAATTACAGTGCTGAGGTGCACGAAACACTGGCTATCCTTTTCTTGACGACTGATCAGACTTCTTAAAAAACCTTCAACTGGTGGATCAGAAAAGAATTTTACCGGGTGTATAAATATTCGTTTCACTTTCAGTTCACTGCTGTTTCGGCACTATTACGACGTATAAGAACACCACCCGTATTATGCAAATGATTACAGCTTCAGAGGCAAGTTATAAGGCGGTGTGAGGCATAAGCAAAAAAGATGGCCAACGAAAAATACTCATAGCGGCCGTACAGACTTGTAAACATTTATCGACGTTTTGCATGAACGTAGTGCCTTCATCTTCAGGGTCAAACAGTACGGACTGCTCCTGCTAGCAACCCTCAACGAATCAGGAGGATAAATATTTCATACATCCCAAAAAATTCGTATTTCCGCCCACAAATTCGGTCACGTTTACCGATAAGAAATGCAATTTGACGAACAAATAACAAACTGCCCCAATATGAACACTTCTGGTGCGTTCACAACAAAACGCTGCAAACACGCGCCTGTTAGCTTGGCATGGTCGCCTGTCTGCAAACATAAAATAATTCACGAACAGCTGAACGAACTTTCATATATCAAACCTGGGGGTGTGGGGTTAATGGAACTTATCATCACGTTCCAAGTGTGGTTAAAATCAGACAAAAACGAGTTTGTGTTACTGCGTGTGTCTAGATCACAACTCGCTACATATTCAACGGGCGAAACATATGCAGAAGTAAAGTCTGTACGACAGTCCGTTACAAAAAAGTTTGCCAGGCGCATACTTTCGTAACTCAGAACCTTCTAACTTCCCCATACAACCCTAATCCAGCGCCGGAAAATAAACCTGGCGGCTACAAGTTTAAACATCATCGCGAGGTGGGAACGGTTGAGACAAGAGGGCTGGTACCACAGAACACGGACTTAAATCAAAAGGGGATGGACAAGCTCGTCCCACGATATGATGTCTCCGTTTTGGCTGGGACTACGTGGAAAAAGTGGGATAGCAGTACAATTAAATCGGGGCTGTTCCTGTTGGAGTTTAAAATAAAGAACCCAAAGTTATGCGCACTGTAAACTTATATCCTGACCGATTTTCGGTACATTATTCTACGTCTTTCTTTCAACGATCAATAGTGGTTTTCCGAACATACAGGAAAATTACTGAAGGCTCTTATTCTTGTTAATAATTAAACGAAGCTTTTCGCCATCTGAATTTGTAAGTCTGCATGCGCATAAAAAAACGTATATTTAATTAAGATGCAACTGCTGCCGAAGACCTTCATTCTCGAGCACATAAGCCAATATACACGAAAACAAAGGTTTCGCTTGAATCAGGAAGTGATCGAAATTAAGGGAGAAGAAGAAGAAGAACAAGAAGAAGAAAGGAAGAATACGTACAAACCAACAGGAAGTGGTTATATGTGAATTCGATGTTCAGTTACTCGTTTCATCCAATATAAGACACCACCAGAATTACAGGAATTCTCTTCCCTTTCTCTCACCAGCTACATTTTCTTCTCTTATAAATCATCCTTCAGCGTAAGGCGCATTTTAAGTGTAAAGTGCATACTTCCACCACCTTTGTTATATTGTTGTTAAGACAAGAGCAGACAAATTCTAAACTGAATCACAGCAACCACTTCCCATTCATAACAGCCACCACTTCTACATATTACCCACCATATCTATTCATTACTGGCATTCCCAACCAGGCCAAAGTGAAATCTGTAACGTTTTCGAAAGTACTATTACCAATTGCTACGTTATACGATCGATCACATACTTTGTTTTTCTACGTTTGCCCACACCACTGCCCGTATCCAATTCCAAGACGTTCGGTGAAAGTACTTTAAAGCTAGCATTTCTTGCCTTTACAGCCACTTCGAACCAAGATCTACCCTTCTTCTGTCACAGCGTCCCTTAAGTTCTGGCAGAAACCTTTAAGGCGAACTGCCTATTCTACTTCCGTGCCTCGGCGTGCATAGTAATCACACCACAGACAGGACGACAATCAGGTTCGAACCGGTGACTCCCGCAGATCCTGGCACGTGGAATGCTCTCATACAGCTTGCTTTACTTCATAATGTGACGGGGAGGGGGAGGACTATTCTAAATATTTCTTGGGAGTTTATATTTCCTCTCTTCTCTCTCTCATCCAAACACACGCACACACACACACACACACACACACACACACTCGGAGAAGACGCGACATGAGCAGCGCATCACAAGAGAACATGAAAACTGCTGGCTGTCCCCACGTCTCCAACCACAACATAAACACAGTTGCAAACTGCCTGCGTGATTTAATTAATGTATCATTTTTACGTGCGGATAATCTGTCCGATTAATTATTCATTATTTTATTCAGCAAACCTTTTTCTGTTGATTTAGTACATTACCTCAGCAATCGGTTTATCCACATAAATAAAACAGGGCGTCGAATATTACACACGCTTGACAAACCCTCGGAGTACTACGCTTCTATCTCCCATTACAGTATTAAATTTTTAACTTCTGCAATTAGTTCAAAAGCAGCCAACTCTGCTTACTGGTTTCATAACTAGAAATAACCCGAACACACTTGTCTACATTCTGGCTATGCCTTCTTCGTGGGGAAATATGAAAGGGGAATATCGTGTATATATACTTACATCAAACGATTTCGATTGAATTTGGTATCGACTCCTACACTACAAAATGCTTCAAATCCCAGTGGTTTGCTTAACGTCACACTAGCCGGCACTCCGGTTTCGTAGCCGGGAAGCTCAGCCCGGATGATGATGATGATGATGATGGACTTCGAGAATAACCGTCCCCACTGCTACACTGTCCACCACAAATCCCACATCAACTGCCCTGGGATAGGAAGCTGGCGCCTGCCTGACTGACTGAGCTATGTTAGGCCATCAACTAGCCAAAAATTACCGCGGTTTTCTTCAGTCATATTCTAAGGTAACACGTGCCCTGAAACAAGCCATGTCTGCTTTCTTCCACACTCTTCCTACGTGACAATTAAAAAATAGCTCGTCATTCGATATAACACCGTGAACTAAAGAAACCAACAGAATGACGGCGTCGTCAACATGTGGAATGCGGAGTACTCGTCGTGTCTGTCCTTCACCAACGAAGGCATACTCGTATATATTATACCATTTTCATTCACACCTCGAAAGGAGTTATCTCCACCATTTGAATTAGGCAACCCATTGTTTCTGGGCATGCAAAAAGTGATACAGATAGTCAAAAATGCTTATCGGGTTTGTACAGAATGGCAGCTTTATCTGCACATTCATATGGGAAATCAAATCCAGAACAGAACGTGAAAAGCCACTAAACAAAAGTAAAGTGTGGATGGGGGCCGATTGCGTTTCCATGACAACCAAATAAGGGGACAAAGTGATGTAGGCGCCGTCTAGTCTGTAAATACTTACCATCGATCTCCGGGGAGTCAGCAAGAGCCAGGGTGGAAGAAAATTCTTCCAATATCCCCTTCCCCCAGAATGTTTATTAATCTGCTAGTGACTGATGCGGGAGGGGAGGAAGGTGGGTTATGTTATTACGGCACAATAATTGCGTCTGTGCGTGCAGGGCTGTCGTGTTTTAGGGGCAACACGGGTCAGATTCGGCTGCCACGTCCGAGCCTCCCCTCGGCGAGCGGAAGCCGCAGTTGCAGATACTCTAACAACAATCGAGCAGCCGCAGGGCACACAGTCCAGTAGCTGGCAAGAATTGAATGTGGACACATACAAAAGATACAGTACCGATGACGATGCCAGGAGAGCCAACTTAGACGTCAGTGGCACTGCTCACCACACACTTCAATTATTTAACTTCACGACTTCTTCAATCAAGTTATAACCAAAAGCCTTTTACACACTTGTCAATAAATCTGACAGACACGTTTTGACACCTGTCATTACGTCATCATCATCATCATCATCATCATCGTCGTCATTAGTTACACGCTGAGTCATTTGTGTTTATAAATTACATGGATCTATTATTTTAAACCTCGAGCATAAAATGTGAACTGCAAAACCATTACAAAGTCTAAACCCTAATGCAGTTTTAATGACTGGCAGTCACAGTTCGAATACAATGACCCATTACGTTACTGATCGATTCCAGGTACGTATCAATGTTTCTGAATACGATTAAACTGTTCGCAGCGCTGTCGCCTGTACAGTTAGACGCGAGGATGATTGTCACGGGAAGACGAGGAAAGGAAGGTGGCTTATTTCAAGCAGACCCTAACTGTACTGACATTTGTACGAATTAAGGGTAGACACATGGAAAACAGTTTCTCCACGGAAGCCCACAGGTCCGAAAATTGTAGTTAGCGTTGTATGACTTAACATTTAACTACAGCTGAAAAAAAAAACACCATTCTACAACTATATGGTTTGTTTCATTTCAAAGACTACACAATTCATGCTGAATATTAGGTAATTTTTACAAAGACTATCACTAGGTAAGCGTCCTCACCTCGTAAAAACTCAACTGTCTAGAAACTCCGGCAACGGGGAGAGAGCATGGACTGAAAACATACCGAGACGCCGCAAAATGAGGAGGAGGAAACGAAGAACAAGAATAAGAGAAGAAAATCACTCGATAAGCGTGCATACATTACGATTACTTTTTTCCGGTTATTGTGGTGTATAAAATCTCTGATAACGTCCTCATACATAATGAACCATAATGAAGCCAGCGACTAACCGCCCGAGCTATGGCACGGAATGGAAGAGGCAAGGTACCGATTCTAGGAAGAAGCTACTGTTTCACTGGTTCGTAAATCGTTGAAGGCTGGGAGCCATACGTTACATCGATTTAGTTAACCTTTCAATTTTCGTTCGGTTTTACGACTACGGTCTTCAGGAATGTGGCGCCATGTTGTTTTGTAGTCAGGTTCCTCCGAAACGTTGGTGTCTGCTAAACAGCATGGCTACACGTCACATCAGGCCATAATCTTAATACCGATCGCCAAGAGAATCGCAGCATGTTGTTTTAGTATCTAGCGCTTCTGGGTCATTACGCGGCACATTCTAATGCACATCACGGCGGAAGCCTGAAACCGCGTATGTTTTGTTTAATGCGTTGGGTGTCGCGAATTCCCAGTGGAACTGAGCACGGTAATCGAATATAACCTCATTAACCACATGCTCTAAAATGTCTTTTTAAATACTTGTTTCTAAGGGCAGACTGTATTTTCCCCACATGCAGCAGCCACGATACCGAAATGCTTCAAGAGTAGTACAGACACGAGAAACTGAGGCCGGGCCACAGCACAAGGGAAAGAGAAGGACCAATGATTTAATGTTGCAATATACTCGTAACTACGCATTGTACAGGGGAAAGTTGAGGGGTTACTGCCGACATCAAGGAGGGAAGAAAAGCTGAAGTGGTTACAACAATAACTGAATTTTCAAAGTGATGAGCAAACATCGTGTATACTGCATATCAAACGCATGCATGCAGCACGCCCTTGTCTTCTGCCTGTTTTCTCACTGCCTAGAT
The DNA here is from genome assembly GCA_021186555.1 of Reticulitermes speratus. Classification (NCBI taxonomy): domain Eukaryota; kingdom Metazoa; phylum Arthropoda; class Insecta; order Blattodea; family Rhinotermitidae; genus Reticulitermes; species Reticulitermes speratus. The sequence continues at coordinate 16,698,426 of JAJKFL010000330.1, forward strand.
GGAACCCACTGCTTGAAAACTTTTCACCAATTTGTCGACTGTTGTCCGAATTTATACGACACTTCCTGCATACGTCGCTGGACGGCAAAGGGCTCACACACACTGCGATACGCAAAGGGTAATTAGCCGGCGTGTGGGTGACTGAGTATAACATATCACAGCCAATGCCAAGTGCCTATACATGGTTGCCAGATAATACGAGTATAACGCCCCTATATGACCACTTATCAGCCAGGACCCGGAATTAGGTGGTGCTACTGTCGCTCCCACATCCCAGGTTAGCGGGTCTGCTGCGCTGTTATTGATTTTAGTGATCTAAAAAAAATTAAACTATTAGGATGGCATCCAATGACATAGTTTCATAAAAACGGTCAACTGGTTCAAAAGTTTAAAGATTAATATACAGACAGCATGATTTCATATGCCTACTTTTTCTCATACGAAACGAAAATACGCAAAAAATCACAGAAACCTCGCCGGGTCGTCCGGTTTATACACCCGCATAAATAAAACGCAGCCGGCAGCAATGGGGCTGCCGTTCCTTCCCATATCTGAAGAAGCTGACGAAGTGGATGAACATTTTATTGAGCCAGGAAACATTGTGTACGGAACCTTGAGTGAACGGTCACGTCACCAAGTGACGTCATACAATGGGGTGATGCACCTAAAAGAAAATCGAAAATCATGCGGTCATGACCCATTTCAGCAGGAAGCAGGTTCGAACACGTGAGAACAATCAACGCATGAATGCAAGTGGGCGTAACCCAACGGTTTCGCCCCATATCAGCCTCTCGTGACAACACACCACGCCTGTCCGCAATGCAGTGTGCGCGTGTCTTGTTCGCCCAGCTCTTTAGCAGTTTTGGCTTCAGTCAGTATGACGTTTCTGCGCAGCAAAATGCACTAATTCGGACGGTACGGTAAGCGATACAATACAGAAACTTTCTTCACCAGCTGAGCGACTATTATACGTCACTGGAAGGGCTCTACTGTTGCCGTCGACTCTTTTGAAAGATACGATACAGTTAGATGCGAGCTTCGCGCAAACTAATGTGGAGTCGTCATATAATGTTATGGTCATGTAGGCTCATCAGGATAGGGTCCAAAAATGGTTGCCATTAGCATGGAAACTAACCTTTCAAGCTCGATATTACGAAGAAATTCTGAGCAATGAACATTAAATGCTCCAGGATTATGCAATACAATGTACAGAGTTTTCCAATTTTGACGACGCGAAAGTGTTTACGAAAGTTCAGCGCTTAGCCTCGCTTAGGCAGCGTCATACACCGAAAACTCTGCAGTTCGTGGGTTACTGTAGGCACTTCATTATGCAGAAATTTCTGGGTGTATAAAGCGCATCTGGGGCAGGTATAGCGTAGACGGTATTGCGACTGGCTAGCAGGTGGACGGTTCGAAAGCCGGCGGGGTAAAGAGACTTTCTCGTCTCCACACCCCTTCAGACTAACCCTAGGGCCTACACAGCCTCCTGTACAATGGGTACCGGGGCTCCTTCCCGGGAGTAGAGCGGCCGGAGCGTGTTGACCACCCATCCCAATTTAGGGACGCTACACCTCTAGTCTCCGTGTGCCTGCACGGCACGTTACAGGGACACCTTTACCTTCATACAGCAGATACTTCCGAAGGCGACAGGAACATCACTACTCTTAGACAGTGTGCCGTTACCTGTTAACTTTGCTTTAACTTCAGGTGTGTAATCCTACGGTGGTTTCTAATTAGCGCGACCACTTCATGCAGCAGGGGTATGTAGGTATCACTTAACACTAATTAGAATGCAAGCACTACGTTACCACTGCACTGGCTGTGTAGGCCTAACATCGCTATCCATGCACAGTCCACACTTACCTGAAATTAAACAAAACACCGAAATTAAAATCATACACTGCACAATATTAGCAAATTCAGAGAGGCAGATCGTCCATCTGCATCGACAACTCTCGAACTTCTCTAATACGCTAAACGGTGAAACAGCACTGGGATTTTTTTTGGGGTAGGTACCTCACAGTACGAAACTTCAGAACGGTTCAGTGACTAGAGCTCCTATTATTTTCACCTCCGAAGTTCACACGGTCGCCATGTTGGTACTTTTGTTTGAGAAGTACCAAGATGCGGACATCTGCAACACACTTTTACCAGACGTGGTCAGTTACTTGTTACAACAGTGACACGCCTGTCTGTAACTGACTACACGGTCAACGCTCGATATACAAATTCCGACAGAAAGGAAGCAAAAGAAGCATTTCGGTCACTTCTCGCAGTGTGCACTGAAGCACGGTTTGGATTGCACCAACATGTTACGTGGGAAACTGACACAAAGCGCGAGAAAAAAACGATGCCAGGCAGGTACCGGAAAAAGTTGTGGCATGACACTTGCCCAGAGGAACATAACGTAATTAGTAAGGAATAACTGCATAAATGTTAGTCCACAGCAGGGGCGATCTACCATGTAGCAAGAGTATACTAAGCATTGGAAACCACAAATACAGGGGCCCCACGAGCCCAGCGCAACAAATTTTTTACACTAACAGAACACCACCCACTATTCGGGCAGATTTGGGTGAATTCGCGAGAATTCGCTTCAGCGTTGCCAACCTAGCATAATTGTATATACATACCCATCCTGAACACAGTCTCGGGATTTAGTATCTTATTTTATAAGACTGTGTTTTGTTACGCAATTTGTAGACGTTTACATTATTTGGTGACTTCCCGGCCTGTCATCAATTTATTACTAAATGCCCAAAAAATTTAACGTGCCATAATTCTAAATTCATAATTCTAAATCTTTGGTAAAACAGTTGTTCGCTGGCAGTTTGCAAACACTGATTTTACAAATAATAATAATAATAATAATAATAATAATAACGAGATTTAAATAAACAATCTAACTTTAAAACCAAGTCTTTTATGAAAATTTATAAGAAGTGGCCATATACCTCCATAGGTAGGCCTACGGCAAAGCCCATCGGTAAGCTCTACACAGGGGCCCAAAAACCTAGCTACGACACTGGTCCACGCGGTTTTTATTCGTATGGGTCCAGTATAAACTTTTCTTTACATGATAACTCGAAAATAATCATTTATCGAAAACTTCTTGTAGTAAAAAATGTACGTAATCTACAACGAAAAAAGCCTGTTTGGTGTTACCCAGCGAACCGTAACTGGACAGCCATAAAACTATAAATCGACACTACTTCTACGAAGGTAAGCCGTACATTTAGGTGTCTTTAAAATCATCATCACAACATTACGGGGCATCTACGCAAATCTGAAGTCATTTATGACAGTAATATATACACGCAACAGAACGACGGAAGAAGGACAGAAAGAAAAACGAAATATGAAGCATGCCAGAGAATAAGAATACTAAAGTATAGGGTTAAAAAGTAGATGCGCAAACTACCTTAAGAAATATGAAACTAAGGACTGTAAGGAACGACCGAACAAATGGACGGACTGAATTCATAAATGAAAGCATGAATGAATGAATGAATGAATGAATGAATAACTAAATAAATAAATAAATAAGAGAGACAGAAACGTCAGTCTATATTCAATTTCCGACTTCGAATAAAATGCAAAATCCGAGGGCATTAAACTGCAAAGGTATGAGACGGTCAACGGGCTTTCCATGTCACAATCATTTACCAAATAATAAACCATATGCACTGCTAACAAACGACAACAGTAAATATATTACAATGCCAAAACCACATGCAATGGCACTGTTACAGAATAAGTACAGGAAGATTAATATGGAGGTTCTTCAGTCTTAACTCGGATGACAGGTTCGTGTTAGAAGTCACTACAGTCAAAAAATTACTACAGTTCGTTCGCTCCGTAAGCGTTCAAAGAAGTAAAACGTGTACATCCCAACAATAATCAGCATCCAAATATGGCCTCGTTACTTTATTCAACTGTAACTACGTCTATGAGAAATTACACTACTTGCACAGGCACATCAAACCGAACTGCTCGCAACAACTCACCAGAGAAAAAGCATAGTTATGCCACAAGTTCTATACATTTCAACAACATTTTAGCGTGTCGAATAGTAAAGTTTATTCAAGCCTGAAACAAAAGCTGGCAAAGTTACCCTAACATTTCCATAAAACTTCAGAATACAACCGAAAGCGACGCTGGCACTGTATCAAAGATGGGTGAAAACGGACCTAACTTGTATTAGACGTTAAGGCCTACTTGGCAGTGTCGCATAAAAACGTCCAAAATACACGTTCCAAATCTAAGTACTGAATGCATGAAGGATGGCCAAACACAGTGATCAGACAGCCCAAGGCGTGAGAGATCAGTGAGACGGCGACTTCGAATCCCATTGGGGCACAGCGACATGCACGCATTTCTTCATGCACTGTTGTACTTGTATGTGTAAAATTGGCCTTGGAATGGGGTTCCAGCACTGAACTGACGACGCTGTGGTAGCAGCAATGAAACTGTAGGTAAAAGAACAGAACACATTGATTTGAGGCTTCCGCCGCGATGTTGATGAGATCTGCGATCTTCTGGGAAATTACGCGGCGTCGTGTGGTAATTGTTTACACACATTTCCGTCTCAGTCTTCAAGTGGAATATGTGGAATATGCATGTCGTACATTGTCGGTGTGTAATCCATAATGAATCACACGAAGGTATATATTATGGCTTGCAAACCAATGACTGACCGCCCTCGCATTACAACCGCTACAAAAATTCATGAACCGACCCGGATTATTCATAAGCAACCAATTTGCCCTAAGTGCGACGCGGGTCAGTATACTGAGCCCAAGGCGCCGGCCACAGAATGTACCCACCACCACCACATCACACACTTTTGTGTTGTGCGATCGGTGAAAAAACTGCACAGTTATGGCGTCAGGTGTAAAAATAACAGCCAGCTCTCGACAACAGTGTTCATGCGATGCTACGGGTCCCGCAGCTCAGGAAATGCTATCAGTATGCCCTACAAATGTACATACAAAACAGGGTCCTTGACTGCCCAGATGCCAGAAAAAAAGGCGTGTATACAGTCTTCAGAAGTTTCACAAATTAAAATCTGGAAGGAAGGGAGAGGGGCGCCAATGGCGTGGGACTTGGAGCGGAATAGAGTGCTGAGGCAGTAGGGGGTCCTGTTTTATATCAAACTCGTATCTCGCATTCCAGCAATAACCTTCTCCAGTGGCGGCATGCGAGAGACAGGAGTGGCGACATACGGAGCAACCCAGAGAATGGAAGGGAACAAGTACTTATGGAAGAACCCACGATATCTAAACTTTAAATGCTTCCATCTGTACGGCACGCCAGCAAGAAATATAAATTAATAATTACAGGATTTAGTGGTTCATTTCTTCACACAGTTTCCACTATTACAAATTAAGGCAACCTTAAATTTCCCCGACGAAACCTCAGTCTCGCACCACCGCCACATTTGTTCATATTCAAAATTTCACATGCAATGGTTCAATAAATATTGCTATCAAACCAAAATGCTCCGACCTAGCTGATAAGCCGTGACAACGCGGTGTAAAATTCTGACGTTTCAATGACTGTACAGGAGCGTCTATAATCGGGGAAGGTGCAACGTGATATTCAACCAATCTGTGTCACTCATCACATCACTCTGATGACGGAGGCACACAAGTCTCAGCGGCGTTACGTTTTTTTAACTCCCCATCGTCGAGACTAATCGCCCTAAAACTTCATTACAGCAATTATTAATGTCGTCGTCCTTTTTCAAAAAAGGCAAATAGAGTCGAACCCGGTTATAACAACATCGGTTTATACGACACCTCGTCTATAGCGTCAGATATTCTGTGATACCAATTAAATCGTCACTGTTAACCATAACATTATACTCCTCGGTTAGAACAACAGAATATTCGGCCCCTTTAATGACGTTATAACCGAGTTCGACTGTATTCAGTTCTTCACGTGCTCCATGAACACACCGGGCCATGGCTGCAAAGTAATAAATTCTTAGTCCCGGAATTAGAAGTGAGCTTCGCACTATAGATGTTCTAACTGCTGGAAGAAGTCTTAGCCACACTGAGAACAAGTGGCTGGTTGAGCCACAATGGCGTAATGAACATAACGAAGGAAAAAACAAGGTAATTACAGCAAACATTTATGTGGCATGACTGTGATTTTAATGGGTCTGAATCCAATAAAAATATTCACAAGGAGTTTCTTTCAGTTAGGCCTGTATAGCCCGATCTACGTTTCCTGCAAACAGAAGTTTCTCGAACCCAGAGCTCTGAATTTAATAATAAAAAACAGTGGACCAACAAAAGTAAAAAAACTGAATAAAACCAGAAATCAAAATGCAGCTGGCGCTTCCCCCCCCCCCAAGTAACGGGCAAACTGGTAGCACCTAATGGAACTCTACACGCTTCACCAAGCAGTCGCCCTGGAGCTTAAATGTGCACTTCGCTTCCTCTTCCTACAACACTAAAAACTGTAATAAACGCCTTTTTTGTTACACCTTATTCGTGCATATAAGAAGTTCGTGCGGTCAATCAGCGTCATGATCAGGCGAATCATCTAGCTGGTCAGTGTTATGTGTCATTTCAGGGATGCAACACTGCGGCAAGGAACTACAAAATCCGAAGAGTTATTATTAAACTAAATCCAACACCGAGTCTAATTTGAGCAAACCAAATCCAAATATTTCACAACCCGTAAATTTAAGAAACATTACAATGTTTAAAGAAATATGTACCCCCATGTTCTGGCCCAAAACATTGATGATGATGATGATGACGAAAAATGGGTATCCGGTATACTACGCGCTGAAAACATGAAACATCGATAAGTTACAAAGTTTTTGAGAGTCGTGTTAAGCAGTTCTCGTTGAGCGTGCAAGTTATTTATATAAACTGCCGTGATCACATACGCCAACACGTACTTACATCCTTCGTTATATGGACAATTACGTCACAGAATTGCGGTCATCCTTGACATTACACTGACCCATTGTGAACAGGGTGTGACCTCCCTAATGTCGGCCGATAAGATCATCACCATCCAGACGTGTTATAGACCGCATTACGCACAAAGCATGCGAACAAGATGATGCTGCGGAATTCAACACCGAATGATCATTCCTGTGTAACAAAGCTGCCCTCCGTAAGAGTGAGTACGGCGAGTATCGGAAAATTAAGTAACAACAAAAATGTTCAGAATTTTCACTCATCATCCAGTTGTGTTCGGGTCATTAAAACGTGTGTGGGCAGCGAATAACGCACACAAAGCACGGGAAAGGCATTTGACATTCCGTCCGAACACATGGAAGAAAATGCCTACATGGGAAAACCGGGCATACTTACAATCAGTTGTAAAAAAACTTATAAAACGTCTCACTTACTTCAAATGTTTCTATCTGTACATGGAGGGCAGTAAAGCTGTCCCTGCGCGCACCATGAAGCTCCTGACATTCTTAACCTCGGCACTAGATGGAGGTGAGTGGTCAGTTTCACGCCCCGGGCGCTTTATCCCCGGGCAAAAAGCCCACACGGAAGAAGCAGGGATTCACAAATCAGCCCTTATACAACTCAGTGATCTAGTCTATTATCACCTCCGGTATAAATTGCAAGCCGATAGCTCCATGTAATTTCACAGCGGTGGCATATTGTCATTTGACATTGTACAAAAAAGTGACAGATCTGTCACTACACAAATCCTTGCGATTCACGCAAAATCGTCCTATTTTCATTCCCACGTCAGAATTTAACACAACCATGATGTGGGTGTAAACTATGACCAAAGATTGTAAAAGTAAAAAGCTGGTGTGGTCTGGTCCCGAATGGCATGGTCACAATAACTTTCGCAGAAATTCGCTAAACGGTTGAAATATTATTAGGAAGCCATATATACACGAACAGGCACCGACACGACCACTAAGAATTAATTATGCAACTTCTGCCCTGGAGTCTGGTCTAGTGCACTTTGGTAGCAGGCATTGAAAACAGGCCGGAAACATACCTACATGAACATCACGCGCTTATGAAACTAACTGGCAACGCGTTAATTGCTGGGATGGATTTCTGTGCCTAGGGGCCAAGTCACTGAAGCAAAGACATTCCAAAATACACCACGCGTCTCCATGTGAAAAGGCAGAACCCACGAACCAGTGGTCTATGTGTACCTTCTACATTCGTCCTTGTCGCCGCATGCACAGTCTACACAATCCTGCTGGTCCAGTAGGCCTACAGTCTTCACATTTCAACTGGCCGCTTTTAATATGCACGCAATTCATACCGGCCGAGTCTTGTCCCCAGAATCCCTTTCTGCCCCATTTCATCTTTAGAAATTCCTACTGGAATCCCCAGAATTCGCTTTGATCGCATCACAAAGTAGCCATAGTTCGCTATGGCTCTCTATAATTAAGTTTTGGCAGCATTTGAATCTTCTGCCTCTTATGAACCTATCGGGCGCTAAATCACGTGTCTTCAGACCACAGCCACTACAAATGCAACATTGCTGGCCTGCCCCCACAAACCGCCTGTTTACGGTCAACTGGTACCGTGAGTCTGGTTCGGTTATCCAACTATGATCTCGACATGGCTAACTGGTTCCAGTTTTGACTGTACACGTCATCTAAGCGGTGACAGGTGAGTGAAACTCGCAATTGCAACAAGTGCTGGTACAGTGCCAGACACATTTCTTTAGCCTCCTTGTACTTTCAGCACCGTTTTTACAATGCGTGCTGAATTAGAACAGTCACTGAAAGGAACGCGCATGTCAGAATTTCAACGGTACTATGGACTTCAAAAGAATCTGAGGCCCTTCGCGTATGCCAGATATGTCTGTCCTGTTTTGTACTGGACGCTCAAAGCCCCGGTTTTCTCACGGACCTTTTGAATTCGTGTAACTCTTCATCTACGACGGACGGCCGTAACTGATCTTTCCCCAGTGAGATCGCCCGAGTATCAAATACAATTCGTGATTCATACCTTCTCCTTACACTTCTTTCACAACGGCTCGAACTTCACTGGGACATCACGCGCCCACCACAGACACGTTCAAGTCTAGTATACAAACTTCACAGCCATCACTTCAATAATCTTCCTGTATCTCCACATCGCTTCGTTTTACGCAGACAAGCAAACTGTAGGTGTTATGAATTTGGAATATATTTTGTACTTGTCTATGCTGTGATGAACCAGATAAATACTAAGTTCCTTCGTATACAGACGGACCCCGACTTACGTAGCTCCGACATACGTAGATCCGGACTTACGCAAAAAACTTCTTGTGCCACTACCACCACTACTACCACTCCAACCACCACCACATCCACCCCTGCCTCTGCCTCAATTGAATACGACAGTGACTCCAGTATCGATTATTCATTATTATTATATAAATTATTATTATTGTTTATAAGGTATATAATAAAACATGGCTCCGAGTTACGTAAAAATCGACTTACGCATAGGGTTGCGGAACGATCCACTTACGTAAGTCGGGGACTTTCTGTACATTCACATTAAATACTGTCTTATCTGGTGAACTGTCGCTGCCTACATATTACACCCACTTCCGGCACTGTAATGTTACTTACAACCTATTCTGTCTGTTGTAGACGCTTTCAGGCTTTCACGGTGGTTCACTGCTAACGTGGATCCCGCCTGCAACGTGGCTGTATTGCCCACATTTCAGACGTATTCGCAGTCTTCAGCCTGCTATGTCCGGCACTGGTCATGAGCGTTTCTTTAAACATCCCTTACTACACACTGTTTACGTCGATATATCTCGTCTGACCTCAGCAGTTGATACGCAGCTAACTCTTTTAAGTTATTTAATGACGGTGTTTTAAAAAGAGCTTATGTACGTCGAAATAGACAGGGCGCTCATGAACTTTGAGGTGATAATGAGGTGGCTGTCAGAGGCGGCAGTGGCTTAATTTGCCTACAGACACCGTGGAAAATCACGAAGCGGTTAGCCAGAACAGCCAATAATCCGGCTGAGATTTAAACTGGGAGGAGAACGAAGCCAGAGAGCTATCAAACACAACCTTAAACCGTGCGCAGTAGTAACACGACTCAATGGTCCAAACGCTTTGGTCTGATAACCTCATATAATCCAAGTTCATTCCGTCTTTAGGAGAGCTGCGTGAGTTAGATGGTTTATGTTAGGCTTATTACTTGAATGTGAATCGCAAATTCAGCGACGAAAATTAGCGGCCACCGCGTTTTAACGTTGTTCCCTCCTCTAACCCCAACACGAACAAGCAATTTTATAACTGCGCCAGGGAAGTGCAAATTCCCGGCACCACAACAAACCCTTGCCCTCTTATAACTCCATGCAACTGCGTGCCTTTTGCTTCTAATTAAAAACCACCAAAAACCGCCACCTACACAGACACTTGCCGCGCGAGATAGAAGAGACCCCAATAATTCGAGACTCAGAGTGACGCAACGTCTGAGGTCACTCTCAAATATAACTTCCAGACGAAGACCCATAGCTGTTCATTCGCCCCGCCCACAACGCTGCCAGGTAGGTCAGTGTGAACTGCTCAGTCTCAGGGTCAGCGTGTGACCTCATGGCATAATTTTTGTTCCCACACCACAGCAAATTTCGGGACAATTCTTTGTACACAAGCACTGTGCTTACTACAGATGCCACACACAAGGCATATTTACGGCAAAGTAAATTTCACCAATAGTTCAACCCGTACGCGCTTGTGAACATACTTTTGGAACATTCTACACGTATATTTTTAACTGTCGTAGACTCCTGCGTTTTATCGCTGTTGCTAAATGCTATATAAGCTTGTAATGTGAAGTGTGGCAAAACTTGGCCTGTTGCTCTTACACAATCGCCACGTCAGTAGAATCGTAAACCGCCGTGCGATCGCAACGTGATAGAAACAAATGCAGCCGCGCCTCTCTTTCTGTAGGCAATTAAAAATATAAAGTTACGGCATAAGTTGAAAATGTGAGCCTCATTGTAAATCGACGGCTGAAAGTCAAATGTGGTATGAAACAAATTTAAAACTAAAGCACAAATAAAGCTGCGGTGATTGGTTGGTACTCCTGGTTCTTATTCGTGAGGTCCCGCTTTCGATTCTCTGTCCCGAGGCAGAATATCATGATGTTTTTCGCAATCTTCCTGAGTCACTCCACGGTAATATTAGTACCGCGTTCTTCCATATCCTTCCCACTTCATTGTACAAAATTACATTCGTATTCCAGGCTATATAAGCAATGACGGACCGGAATGTTGTATGAACTAATCGCCCCGCTAGTTTCATTCAGGGAACATCGGCAGACTCCTGATCCAGACAGAAAACGTAATAAACAAGACAGTCTACAGCTGTGTACTTGTATCGTGTCTGGTCGACGAAAATGTATCGGGGTGAAAAGAAAAAAGCTTTTGTATCACGTACTACTTGTTATTCTAGCCAATACTCCGGCGCTCCAGTAACAGAGGACGAGATACGGACCATTTCAACTGTAACACTGTGTAGTTGGTTTAGTCCCAAACTGGGCCAGTGATGTAAGAAGCTGAATCAGCAGAGACCAACACTGTTGTTAGCTTGAAGCTTGGTCGATTTAATCGCATTACGTAGGCGATCCAGACTCTCGCGTTGTGACGTCATTAAATTAGGACAGCCCAGGCAGCCTTTCCTTGTTCAACTGTGATATCGTCCAACCTAAGATAAAACGGGTATTCTGACGGTGGACGTCAGAAAGGAGCAAATCACTGTCTGCGAGCGAAGCGGTTAAGCTGAACATCTCGACTCAGTGAATGGGGATCAGCCTAACTTACGACAGCTGCAAACCGACTGCACATGGACTGCCCTCTGATTGCCGTCTGGCCGACTGTCTTCAGGGCTGCAGGCAGGCTGACTAATACGGGACACTTTAGTTTGCTCGTAATTAAGAACCTCTACTCGGAGACCAGGCAGCCACAAGGCACGTTTAGGTCCAACGTTTCGTGAGAATTATAAACAGGCGAGTCAGCCAAGCGGCAGTGACAAGAGAGAAAATTACCAGTCGCCAAAACATGTAATATTTTAATACAGAGTTGTAAACAGCGTTCAAAATGTGCCTCACTGCAGCTCTAAGAACCTTCCACAGGTCCTTCCCCTATACCCATGCCGAAAGAACAATCGGCTAGCTTTTGTTGCGGCGAGTTACGCCTGACCAAGCGCAGAGCGGGGAGTGCAAGGTAAAATCGCGCGGTAGTGGCAGCACTGATAGTAATGGTAATGGTAAATCTCTTTACCACTGGTGACAGTGGTGTGAATACTACTACTATTACCACCAAAACAGGTACTCAGTTCGTAACAGCGTGTCGGATCTTGACCGCCGAGATACATTACATGTGGTGGGTAGGACGTGACATCATCACCGTCGCGATATATCGGTTGGTTCTACTAAAGCAGATAAAAAAATACACATGGCTACAGCTGAACACACATAACACAATCGCACACTCCCTTGTAGTGACTGGTACGTCGCTAAATCTGAAGGGATGAAGCAAAAGAAAACTTCCAAGTACTATAATCACGCACTTCGCTTTGAGGAACGTCGCTGAATTTGGAGGGCCGAACCTCACAGTAATGAGCCTTCCCAAACACGAAGCATCTGGCAACTGCATATGAAATCACGGAGCAAAGGTTCTTGAGAATTTGACAGTCGCTCAACTGGTCAACAAATTCCCCCTCCCTTTTATGAATTCTGAAGGTTCTTTACCGTTTTCAATGATCCATAACCGTGCACTGAACAGATATGGCAACTAAAACCAACAAATGCACACAAGTTTAGTAATACTACGTTTATAATACAGTTTCATAAACTTGTGAGCATTTTTTGGTTTTAGTTCTTTACTGTGTTCACAGAATCCCGCAATGGACCTTAACCTGAGCCAATCGATTCCAATTTCTAAAAGATTCATTCAACGCCTAATACTACACTTCGATCTCACCAAGTGGTCTCTTGGTGTCAGGTGTCCACGTTTCTCATTCGCGCTATGTGGCCCGCACATCTCCTTCACATAATTCTTTGCTATACCAATACTGGTGAACATCACAAATTATGTAGATCATTACGTAATTTTCTAGATCCTCTTGGTACTTCCTCCTAAGGTCCAAATACCCTTACCGTATGCTGAGCCCTACACGAATGGAAACCATTAACAGCTGGCTTTCGGATCAGAACCACGTTCCTAACAGCAGCAAAAGAAAGATTCTCGAGGCTGAAGGCCCTCCGCCCCCTCAGGATGTGAATTTGACAAGACGCATGACGAAAGAGCAGAGGGGAACCGCAATCACTGCATGCACCATGACTGACAGCAAGGGCCGCGCCATTTTAACATGCCAGTTACTGGAATTCTATTTTTAATCTCGTCCACACTGCTTCCCAAATGCGTGTTCTAAACACAACAAATCAGTCCTACGCCAATACCACAATGTTAAAAACACAAAGAAAAGTAAACTGCAAGTTGCTACATAGTAACTAGAGCTTGATTAGTGATAAAAGCTCCATTACTTGAGAATTATGATTATAAACTTCATTCTACACTTTGCTGAGTCTCCAGTCTTTGGATGACTAAAAACATCAGATTATCGATTACTATACACATACAGTATTATTATGACCATTCAGAGTACCAATACTTATTAAGATTACAGACTGTCAGCAGGTTCCTTCGAAACAATGGAACCGATTTACCAAACTATACGGCGTCACAGTCCATTACACTGCAATATTTATATTCACCGCCGTCAGAACCTCCAGTATTACAAGCATCCGTTTCAATTTACAGCATTATCTTACCGAGCACACTGGTGCAGCGGTAACGCTTCGGACCTGTATTCCGGAGACACCCGGTTTCGAGTCTCGAACAGGTTATCGACTATACGGTAACCTAAGAATATGCCATATGCCAACTGCATCTTTTCGAGAGCTCACTCAATTCAACATCAATGATGCTAGTGATCGCTTAGAGTTGGCCTAATTACGAAGACAAACATTTCTGCTGTGGTCTACGGATTACGACAGCGCGCTGTAGCGTGTCCAAGTACCATCGTTACGGACGAACCACAGAATGTCTGCTGCTTTCACGACAGGTACGTAGCTACCAGACTGCAACACGAGGCCTTAATCCAGGAGACTACAACGTGAAACCTCGTATCTTACATACTTCCACCTATTAAAGTGCACAGTTCAACAACAAAATCACGTGCCTCAACATGAGACCAAACTTTGTGTTATGTAGCCTGCTTACACGATGTCTGTTTCTTGATCCTCCCCTTTCTGTTGGGAAAGAGCTTTATAGCCTTAACGCAAACTTCCACACAAATCTGAAAATAAACGCGTGTGTTACTCGCCACATACTTAGCTACAATCGTTCACCAATAACTGCTGTCACCTCATAATTTAATTATTTACTTCGGAGTGCCGCACTTTTTCTTATTCCACATTTTAAGAAATCATAGTAGTAGATTTTTCGAAGACATATTCTCACTGTGGAGAAATTTACATGTTAATCGCCGGACACTTCTGTTGTATATCTCTCTAGCGTATGGAAACTTCTGTCATCGCTTCACAGTCATTCACCTGTTTTAGAACTCAAAACACGACGGTTCATTATTGCCACTAACAAGCCCACCACTGGATCTTTTCGTAAGCCCACTGAAATCCTCACCCAAGGTTCCTTCCAATAAACTTATGGCATAGACGTAAGGCTAAAAGAAAGATCAGTACTCGAAGGGTGGGGGAAGGGGTAGAAAAAAAAAAAAGGAACTTAGACATAAGAAAAGAAACGAATTCACCAACTAACTAACTAACTAACTCCACGGAGCAGAGTCCTTCCTGAGAAGCTAACAGGTCCTTAGCTAGTCAAGAAATTCCCTGCATTTTAAGGAACCCTAAGGTTCATTACCGCATTCACAAACGCCCGCTACCTGTCCCTAACCTGAGCCATATCAATCCACCATCACAACGAAAATTAAATTTACCATCCCAGCAAAAATTAGAATTCCCTCAGTAATTTATATGGAAATTATCGTGCTACAAAGAGGCAATTATCCACACCAGCAACATTTCAGCATCGTGTCCTTGCCAACAGTTTGCAGCAAAGCCATCCTAATTTCAGATTAAAAATAGCTTATACATGCAATGTGTCACTTTATGTTCCGCTAATTACGCGGAGACACCATGAAATGGAAGAAACAAGTTACAGCTAATGTCGCTGTCAAAAGAGAAATAAACCCACGCGTCCACTTCGTACTACGCAGCTCTCGAACCTAACCCCAACCCTACTGTATGCGTAATTTCCTCATTTTTATGGACAGAAATGCTTATGGGAATATCATGCTTCTCCGTCCCCGACTAAACCTTCAAATAACGGATTTTCATGAAACTTGCACAAACACATTACTTTCGGAGGCTGCTGCGATGGCGATGACTGTCAAAAAGGAGTGACATGAAATTGGAATAAATGACACAGAAGGTTGTATTTAGACCGAATAGCATGACAACAGTAAAATTTAAAGTCTACATTAACTCCACTGAACGGAGATAGTAGCTAAATTTGTCAAGAAATTTCCCGCCTTTACTTTCATTACCATATACAGAAAACCCCGCCCCTGTACTCTTATCTTGCACGAGCTGAATCCAGTCCACCCCCTCACATACGTACCATTACTTCAAGATCCATTTCATGGTATTTATCCCTTGGATTACCTTCATGTTCCCGAATAAAAAGTAATGCAATATTAACAGCTGGGATCCATTCCAGGCACACACTCCACACTCCGTAACCTGTAGCTTTACTGGGCTATCATAGCACTGGGGCCCACCTGGAGGCCCTATTCAATGAGTACTGCGAGGTGTTTTCCAGGGGTAACGGCTGTCCATCTACGCATAGAATTCGTGGAGTTTTACGTCCACGCCCCTACAGACTATATACCGGTACATACCAAGCAGGCTGCTGTAGGGGTAACGCGTTAGAGTGGAGCCCAGATCGAATCTCTGTCGAGATACCAGTTCACATAAGATTTATGGTAAAACACTCCACGCGAATCATGGTTTAACACCATAAACCACACCACGACCGCCTCCTGAGGAATGTCTACATACGTACTATTTAAGAACATCGTCTAATGTTCTTCAACGCCACGTTCAAGCTTCGTAGTTAAAGCAGCATCGTAAAATAACATAAAAAGCAATGTATACACTCATACCTCACTTTTCGCGGATTCGTACTTCGCGATGTCGCAAATTCACGGGGTTGCTCCAAGAACAGAAATACATTACTCGGTCCCTTCAATGGGTGGGAGCATCGAAATTTTTCGACAACTCGAACAGGTCTTCGGGCCATACCGCATGATGTTCAAGGAGTTGAAAGAAAAAAGATAGCAACTCCCATAACAGTGTTTATGTAAAGAAATAAAAAACACTAACAAATACTGAAATATTGTTTGGTGAGGGCGGATAGATTATTCGCAGTTTCGCCTTTTGCAAGGGGAAGGGCGGGGTCTTGGAAACTAACCCCCGCGAAAAACGAGGGATGAGTGTAATCCTACGCGTGTCCTTGCCGTGGACAGCGGAAACTTTACTTCCACAGCTTACTAACCGTTCAGTACATAATTTTACATAAACCTCTGGCACCGAACTTGAAACGAACTGCCAACGCTTGTCTATTCGCTAATTCCACTGATATATTTGCACTGTCTTCGTGAACAGTCCGGGCTACTCTGTAAAAATGGCAGCCTTTGGAAATGAACCTGTCAAAGGGACTGTTCTTTTTCTTCAATCAATCAACAATACCCCCTTATTATCCCCAAAACACCAGATCAGTAATCGTTTGTTATTACACTGACAGTTGGAGGGGACTGCACTGACTGGACGATCGTTTCCACGTCATGATGGAGACACCTTTACGGGGGCTATCGCCAAAGAAGACAGGGGATGGGTGTCAGATACGTCTGGTTAAGCTTCCTTCAGCCCTGCACAAGATTTTAAGGGAAAACTGTTTCAGATTTCCTGCCGTTACAACAGCCATTACAAAAGATGAAAGAACGGGGGGAGGGGGTACTATGCCTATCTCGGTAGTTCGGCTGTCCCTTGTGCTTATGAAGATGTATTTTACACATTCCCTAAAGGGGGATATACGTTTTGCCTATCACACCTTGATTTCCTACTATATTAGGTGCATTGCAGATTTTTACGCATTGCTTTCTGCATTCGTCTTAGTCCCTCTCTGAGTCACGAAATTCTGCCCAAGTTTTCAGCATCTGTTCTTCAGAGTCCAATAAGACTCGACGCAAACCCGCGGAGGAACTCCACGAATGGACAGTGCACAGATAATAATGCCGCAACCTTGCCTGTACTACGCTCATGCATGCTTGTACTACAAGTCATCTGCATTGTTCTGCTGGCCCCAAATTAGACGATTACATGCCATTTACTGCTCGTTAATTATCGGCTCAGAAGTATAAACTGGAAAAGAAACGGGTTACGAAGCGCATTCAATTACCATCGATGTTTACATCAGTTATGGGTAGAACAGCAAATTCAATGCACACAAGTGCTACGTGGTACACAAGCAAATAAACTGCTTCCAATCTGAGACGACGACTCCATTATAAAGACGATCGTTTGGTTTTGGCGGACCACTCAGAAAGCAAACATTATATCAGAGAAGTACACAGCGACCCCTAGTCATTAGGAGGTTTAAACATATTGCAACGTATCGAAATAATAAAGTAACTTCGGCATCACGTCACTCCGCAGTGCCGGCGATTTTCTACGTTTCAGACAGGATGTGCATACTCTGATATGGAAAACTGGTGCTGTGCCATTTTAACTTCAGCTATAATTACGGCGTAACTAAAACTAATGTGTTATCTTCAATAGGCGATTGTGCATAGACACTTCTTCGGGGTCTGGGATCAGATCACGCGCACGAAACCAGTCTTTCAAATGGCTTTAACTGACGTGTCTACTGATGACGCATGCGTGCAATGACGATCTATTAGCAGGATGTAACGTTCCTTAAGAGACTCGTGGGTAACCGTAATTGAACATGTGGGCCTTAATTTGTAGCAGCTGCAACACGGAACATGTTACATAAAACTAGCATGCCCTGTACTGTCTGCTGTTTCTGTGTGGCGATGTTTCTCAGCATGTGGTTCTAAGGCCACAAGAGGCTGGGTGTAGGACAACCGACAGGAAGTATGAGTGTCGAAGAAGTAAAAAACAGAAGACACTTTCAACAATGCACACTATATATAATTCAGCCTGCTCGCGTTTTGAACACGGATAAAATTTATAACAGATCTGCATTGAATCCCAGATATTCACATACAGTCTCTTACAAACAAAAATTCTGTCACTTCAGAAATTTGTAATTATCAATCACCAATGACAGTGGAAAGGTGTGCTCCGATTAATACGTGTTTTTCCAAACGCGCTAACTTTAGTTTTCCTTTCCTCGCTGGCCTCAATGTTCCATGCGATGCTCAGAAAAAACATGCTGTTGCAGAGCCAACTACAATAAAGATACGGAATTGTAGATATTCAAATCACTTTTCTGTTGTACTTTATTTGTTCTTTATGGAACGGCGTAGGCAATAGCTCAAGACTACACAGAGTCGACTGACAGGATGATTGGCGAATAGTAAACTGAAAACGATGTGTCAGGATGCGATCGTGAAATTCTGAGGTACTATCGTGGGATACGCCTGGTGCGACTAGCATGAACCACGAAAAACCCAAGGGAAGCCGGCCAAATTCAAACCTGCGACCTCCCGTACACGAAGCGGAAGGGATAACCACTCAATCGTGAAGTTCGGTGAAAAACATTCAAATGAATCTCATACAAGTGACATTAAGGCGCTGAACGTTCGGTTTCCAAAGACGCACGAAGTTTCGTTGCAAACTGAACAAACTACTGAGCACTTAATATCGAAGAGTTACTAATTGGCACCTTAACCGACACAAAAAATCCATCCTCATACTTCTGTGGCAGGTGGCTGCTGTGACTACGAACGACCCACCACTGGCTGTCAGTACTGGACACCCCTAGCAGCAGTTACCTGTGAATTAGGAAGTCTAATGATTCGTGACAAACCCACAAATCGGATTCCCAGGCAGGTCCCGTTAGCCTTTTTTCCTTGTTAGGCAGCGTAACTAATATACCAGGTCGGACTTAATGGCTCCGCTCTCTGGACAAAAATACTTGTTAGCCTCAGCTCCTACTCTGAAGGTGTTTTATATATGGGAGGTGTGACGATTTCTAAGTGTTCAGTGAAAGAAAAAACACATAAAGACACGGAAAATGGACGACGTTTCCCGTCTGATTGTCTGCGAATATTTTATGCCCGAAACTACTGAACGGATTTCGACGAAATTTGGTATACGGCAAAAATGTCGCCAAAATTTTTCGTAACAAACCAGCAAACTCAATTTAACATGCAGGGAAATGATTTTTCCCGTAGTTATTCATCCTAACAAAAATTCGTAAACTACACGAACATCTGGATTCATTATGACCTACAGTTTTTCTTTTGAAACATATGCTGCTACGGTGTATATTCAACAAAATAGAAGGATAAATGATTTGTAACTGCGAGCTTTGAAACAGGGGGTCTAGAGATAGTCTGAAATAACACATTTGTATCAGCAATAAAAGAAGATTTAGCCCAACGAGGTACACAAAATCTTATTACAAACGGAAATACATTCGCTCCAATCAGAAGTATAATCTTCCACTTCTGTGCCGTTTTCCCCTGTCAAATTCAACCTTCATGTCCTTAAATGATAACTACAATTCCTGACGATCGTCACCACCTAAAGCTTCGAGCTCAAAGACGGTGAGTAATGATGTTAAAAAGTTTACACTGTTGCTGACTTTTTAAACAAAATTTTAACGTGTTTAATACATTACATAATAAGCTTTACATTAATTCCATGTCTGGTGCAAATGGAGCACAAAAACCTACATGATAAAATCTCACCGCCTGCCTGGCGGAAAAGTCGAACACCGGGGGGGGGGGGGGGGGGGGGGGGGGGGGGTACCAGGCACATGGCCTGGTGCGTAGCTTAATGCATGGATGTTATTTAACCTCTCAACAATGCTAACTATCCTGGACGTTCACGATAAAGTTCTAAATACTTAATGTTATATACTCAATGCCATACATAATCCGTGCGTGCAAGTTCTAAATATTCAAACATGCTGTTCCTACCGCACAAAAAACACACCGCGTCTCAATTACAATGACCAATCGCTGCTTATTCTCGGAATCATGTAAAACTCATCAACAGGCTAAGCTATGTGCGCAAAATGCGAAGTCTTTTTAACGTTAACGCAGGCGGTACGTGCAACGACCACCGTTTCCTAAGGGTTACACCGACGACCAGAGAAGCTGCTGATGCCTGGGGTGTTACTGATTTACAGTCCACACTACGTAACAACGCTGTCAGTAGCTCAGTCCATACACTGTCCAATGGCATGATTAGTAAATAATGAACTGGAAAGGATGTGGAAGAAGTGGCCGTGGCCTAATATAACGTAGTGGCCTAGCATTTTCCTTTGAGGGACCATGAAGTGCGTATGCGTTCACCAATCCAGCACGTCTGTTGACCTTCTGTATGAAATACTGTACCTTCGCTTGGTACCGTACCTAAGATACTGACAATGACAACACAACAATAACAGCCAGTAACTTGAATTTGGGCCAGAATCTAAAAACATGAGTTCCCAATTTTCATGTACACATAAACACGTTTCTAATAATTGTGATTATATAATAATAATTATTATTATTTTCAGTTAATCCTTCTTTGCTTGGGGCTACTTCAATAACCCTCGCGCTGTCACGGTGGTGGCCCCTTCGACATTAAATACATACAAGTATATTATTTACAAACCTTGTTATCTTATTAAACCACTTACATTTAACTTTGTCTAAACGTACATGTACCTATATCTACAACCAGAGCTTTATTAGCATATCTTTCATATTCTCTTAGAAGCTATCTCCTCATTAATGCCTGTAACAAATAGTGAGGCGGTAAAAAAAATTGTAGCCTTAATGTGCAACTTTTGTGTTAGACAGACTGCTTTATCATGACAGTCGAGATAACGACCATCAAAATCTGAAGTGGACCTCGTGAAAAATACGCTCCGATGCGACCTTACATCATGAGTTGGATTTCCCGAGTTGCAACTGAATTGTTACCGACTCTATGGAAACTACCTTGTCCGTAACGTCACTAGTTTTGGTTGGAGGGAGGCCGAGTGATCTGTTGCCAGCGATAAGAATTCTAAGCAGTTTGAATATGGAACGGGAGGGAAAGGGCCAATACAGCGGTATTACTGGAGCGATCACCTAATAAAACCAGGGAAATATTACCACCAAAGGTTACGAAATGAAACCTGTCAATTCCAGCAATCCAGTTTCAGATTCATCTGTCAGTAACGGCTGGACTTGCACTTGCTTACTTCTCAGGTATGAAATGAGTCTCATATTTAAGACAAAAGGACAGACAGTAGACGGAAATCGCTAATTAAATTATGTACAAGAGGAAAACAACGAACAGTGATTTTCGTTGTCTACATGGTAAAGTAGAATGGGCTTCAAATAGTGACGGTTTTACTAAAAACTAATGGCATGTTCTACTTTTAAAAGGGAGTGTACTGACAATATTTATGAGTGATTACGTCACCACTCGTGCTGCCACATGTTACGAAACTTCTGTCTACACCAGGAGGCTCTATGCAGGCGTTATACCGAACCTCTTCCAAGGTAACATGCTACAGCACAAAACAGTGAACCAGTCAGCTAACGTTAACTAGCATTTACTTTCATACACAATGAAGTTTTCCTTCCTATGATGCAACCCACATGGACTTAACCATGTTCACACATTAACACTTTCGAACAAGCATGAAGAAATTAAGCGCAGAACAAATTCGGGGGAACGCTTGCAATCATTCGATCCGAAATATTTTGTCCTTTAGTTTTCTGTCTAAAAACGTAAATATTAAAACACCAAGACTATACTTTTACCTGTTTTTAAAATGGTATAAAACTTGGTCCCTCGCCCCAGTATAGACTGCTTATTGAGAACTTCATGCTATGTATCATCCACAAGGTAATATTCACGTGATCAATTGAAAACAGGTCGGACTGTACATGTAGCACGTATGAGAGACCAGAAATACATACGAGTACAAAGGTTTATTCGGAAAACCTGCAGAGACCACCTGACAGATTTGGGCTTAGATGGTAGAATATTAGAACGCATAGTTGTTACTATACACATGTACCGCCATGTGTACCAACAATAAGGGTTCCGCATTTTGTCCACACGGTGCCTTTATGCATCCCGTATGATTCTTACAATAAACAGCCATTACTTCACTGTACTGCGTTCAGTGACTGGTTGTTCTAATGGAAGCACAGTCTTCTCTGTGACGTAGAACTTATTACGAGAATTAACTTCAGTCTTCAGAGTGAAAATGGACCTCAAACTGATTAGTTAAACCCCTCAAAGACCGCTTCTCAAAAAAGATTCCCTTTCACTCTTCGTTGGTATACAAGACTATGCACCTAGAAAGAACAGAGAAACTCAAAAGGTGAAATCAAATTCATCTGTCGCTAACTGGAACACAATAAAGGCACGACAAACGCGGCGTTTAGAAGAAACCCATAAATAAGATGGACTGTGAAAGCAGGACAGAATAATGCAAAGTTGGTACAGAGGGACTGAAACCGTGGCCTTCCTCACCAATAAACAGACGATATACTGAATCTACTTAGGTGCAGTTTTCAGGATTCTGAACTCACTCTGCCGGAGATGTACGATGCTACTGTACGGCAGTGTAACAGCGATACATACGTGTGCTCAGGTCCACAAATTGTTCTGTCATATGACATTAAAAAAAAAAAAAAAAAAAAAAAAAAGTTCCAACTGCAATTCATGTCAGAGTGAATTAGAATTAGTCTTTTCTTCAAGACCGTTTAAACTTTTTAAGATTAAAAGCCGCTGTGTCATTGGGCGAGTAGTTCCTGACTTTTCGGGGCATCGTAGTGCCTTCATCTTCAGGGTCCGAGTCCAAGACAAAATGCTTGGACTGCTCGACTCAGAAAATAAAGACACTACGATCTTCGAAACGTCGGAACTGCTCGCCGAACGACACGGTGTCACATCCCAGAAAGCGATTACCGTCACAACACTGTCGTGAGAACCCTCTGGTCTCACTAACACAATTCTCCTTTAGCAATGCGCGGTGTGACCGCAAATTTCTGCACGCCTCCAACAAACATGCGGCATTCTAAACTCAATGCGACGATTGGATTTGGGCTGTTGTAGCCGTCGCAGCTCGGTACATTACGTTCTCTGTAGGTCACCCAGCACACGCGACAAACCCACAACCTCGTAACATTATGCTTTCTATGGAGCTTAATTAACAGCACCGAAGACATTGCAGCAAAGCTCTCCCTGCTTCACCCCGCCGCACGTCTTCTTCATTACATGTTTTATCTAAAAGTCGTTTCGTGGCCCCTTTCAAGTCTAGCTCCAACTGCAGCTGTTATTTACAAAACAGGCGCACGTCCAACAGACACCGACTGCAGTTACGCCCCTTTTGAAATCAGCCATTCAACAGCACGGCCCTCATGGTCTCAGCCCTTTTCCACAACAAGACAGTGGTGACTATACATACTAGTACAATAAATATATGTGGCGCCGTTTCTGCTCCTGCTTCTTGGATTACTTCAAGAGGCTTCACCAGTTACTTGGCGTCGAGTGAGATGATTATGATTAATGAACGGGGGAAGGAGAAAATTACGTGTAAGGAACTGGGTAAGAGTAAACTAAGGCCCCACAATATGCATGTACATGGTAGTACACGTAACCTAACTTAACCTAACCTTATGGCAGAGAACCTCGACAATAGTCGAAGGGACTGTCAAGCCTTTTCGCTTTCGCACGTTCAGACATTGATAAGGACAATTGCACCCACTACCTTAGAACTCAACCGATGCACGTGAGAGCTGTCACAGCCATCAGAATGAACGGTCTGGACGTAGTAAAGAGAAATATCTTTGATCCTGTCTGGAATCGAATCCAAATCTCCCGGTAGTCCAGCCCAGAGCCTAGCATTATACGGAGCTATACCTACGTCTCATAAATGGCGCAATACTTACTAAAACGTCCTGAACAGACCACTGTATTCTCCTGAAAATCTGACTAGGAACCCTTCTCCCCACGTATCATATACGAGAAAGTTTAGGCAAAGTATACTAAAGTATTTTCCTGGTAGTTCTACAGTGTAAACAACCAACCTGGATGGTTGATAACTTGTTCTGAACTACGAGTGAAATTACTTGTTGCGCCACACCGCGGCTCTGTGTAGATAACAGCCTCTGGCTTCCTTCATAATTGTACGAATGCACAGGCTTGGAGTAAAACCAACAGCACGCTTCACGGTCCAATTAAAGAGAGCTGAAAATCCTCGCTCTTTCCACAAGACAAATCGCAAAGACCAAATGAAACTCGAAAAATGTACACAATTTTTACGGAAAGTTTACACGACGGACGAACACCGTGTAAGTTGCCTACATTACACTATAATTGGCTAATTAAAAATTTAAATGTTAATTTCATACGTTCTTGAATGGTGCTGCGTCACCTTCAATGAACAGACGGTTTAAACTGAAATGGATGATCATTAAGGACAAAATCAGCAAAGGGTATGGAAGGAGAACGTCGTGGCGAATGTCACAGTTGCCACAGCATGCTTCTCGACAGGAAGTAAAATCACGAAAAATTTTGGACAGGACACGCAGTAACCTGGACGTGATTAGAACCGGGTACCTCCCGAAGAACGCCTGGTTTCGCCATCACTGATAACCACTGATCATACACGACAGGCTGTAACCTGGCCATGATTAGAACCGGGTACCTCCCAAGAACGTCTGGTTTCGCCATCGCTGATAACCACTGATCGTACAGGACAGGCTGTAACCTGGACGTGATTAGAACCGGGTACCTCCCGAAGAACGTCTGGTGTCACCATCGCTGATAACCACTGATCGTACAGGACAGGCTGTAACCTGGCCATGATCAGAACCGGGTACCTCCCAAGAACGTCTGGTTTCGCCATCGCTGATAACCACTGATCGTATAGGACAGGCTGTAACCTGGACGTGATTAGAACCGGGTACCTCCCGAGGAACGTCTGGTTTCACCATCGCTGATAACCACTGATCTAACCCACAACCAGGTCAACCACATAAACGTACGGTAAACGTTATAAAGCCACATCTGTCGTCCAAGCTTCATGGAAATCGGTCAATTAATTTAAGCTACCTTCTGATATATAGCCCTACATCTGCTTTGAAGGCATGTTTTTTGCATTCGGAAACTACGTTACAAACGTCATTCGATGGTCACCTCCAGGGCAACGAGGTTAACACTGTAACTGGGAAGACAAATGACAGTCGCTGTGCAAGATGAGGGGGGAAATGTGTTATATTGCACATTTAACCTCTATAACCTCATGATATTAGCGGAGGCTGTCCGACAAACGACAAGTTCGAAGACTATTTCCTTCCGGAGACACAAACCACCAGAACACGCGCTGCGGTCTGAATGTTCGATTCTAAATATAACCCACCTTTCCTACGAGTCTATAGTCTAGCGCCCTACTGCCACTGTCATACTGGCAGGTTTTCATCACATTTATTTTTTATTATTCGTGCCGACGGATGGGATCGAACACGATACCTTCTGCATACTCGGATAACCACCTTGATCAGGACAGCCAAGGAACTTTTTTGTTCAATTTCGATTTAAACCTTTATTCTATGTTATTTAATGACGCTGAATCAGATGCATAAGTCACTCTGCATCAATTATTGATAGGATGTTTACCCGAGGTACTAGGGAGAAAGCTGCCTTGCCTCTTGTAGGCTTATACACACAATAAATCAATTATGAACGAATGTGAAATTGCAATTCAATCAATTAAAACAAGTGAATTAATTAAACTCGCGCGACAATGTTAAAGTCTCTAACACCAAATTTCACTGAAATTTACAAAATGGTTCGGGGAATATCAGATGTGTCTGACTTCCTTATAAGGCAACAAACTTCTCGCTCTGCACAAAAACTCACTGTAACGTACAGACAGGATCCTTAGTTTATCTGGCCCACATTGTTGGTCACGTCGTCTTCCTTGTATCGAACATGGCTGAGAGCGACCGGGTGCAACCACGCTGTTGAAAAGAGGTTGTTACTGTTTTGCTCGTCGACCTTCTTTGTCACAATGGGAATACCACTGGAACATCGCGTTTTCCTGTAAGACACATAAGCAAAATACCGACACTACCGTGTCACCATAAACGCGGACGACAGTTCCCTGACGCGCCTGTTCTCGAGAACTTAAAATGCGTGAGGTTTCGAGCAACAGATTCCATTCTACTTTACAAACTATCCGATGTGGGTGAAAATCGGTACAACAGAACTCCACAAGACCTAAGGTTTTGAAAACAACGAACGCCTTGGTAAAGCCTGTGTACTACGTCACGGAGAACACCATTTTCAATCTTGCTTCACACATTATGACAGCACTTTTTGAACGTAGCTTCGATTACTACCGAAACTATGCCTTTTTTTGGAAAGACAATGCAACGTCGCACGTGTTTTAACGTATCTATTATTTACAGCGTGCTGTAGTGTTCACTTAATGAGATATCACACCATCACAGCACATATACTTCAGTCAAAACCATATAATCATAACACGCCTCTTACTCAACGGGTACGGAGGTCCTTTCCCGTGGGTAAAGTGGCCGGGGCGTGAAACTGACCACTTACCTCCATCTACTGACGAGGTTACGAATAAGTGGAGCTACACCTCTACTCCCCCTATATGCCCTCATGGTGTGGTCAGGGACAACTGCTATCATCACAGCAAATCATTCTGAATGCTTCATTTCATATGAGATTGCCTTCACTGCGAGGATTATTATTATACACGTTATACTTTTAACACGCACCACAAGCAAAAATTCGCACGGGCCTATTCCCCCCCCCCCCCCCCCCCCCCCCCCCCCCCCCCCCCGGCCTGTGACCATAAATTCACATTGTGACACCATCTGTGCTATGACAGTATGATTTTAAGTTAAATTCTATGCGTTGGTTACAGTGTGTTTTTCGTGACAGAATAATAAGCAAGACAGTGAGACATCCTCGTCCACCAGAGCGACATTCTTTAAACTGTGGGGCATGGTGAAAGATGAAGTGTACAGTAATAATGCTCGCACTGAAGACGATCTGAAGGAAAGCATTCAGAATACGGTGTTTTCATTTTCACCGGCAAAACTTCTACGTGCAACGCAGAACGTGTTTGTTACGTGCGACGCATGCCTGCCATTGACCACGGCGTTTGTCATGCGCGATGTGTGTCAGCAAGCCGAAAGAAACCATTTCCAGCACCTTCTTTAAATATGATGAGTGAAGCCGTAATATTTAACTGCAACACACTGATCTAAAACGCGTTGACCCGGACTCGAAGAAAATTTATTTTGCGGGAAGCGCTGCGCTGTCTGCGTTGCTGTGACCAACGATATGGAGCACGTAAACTAAGGACCCTACACAGAGTGCAAACGTACATGAACTCTCTTGAGATCGAGGAACTTCCCTCATACAAAAAAACAAACCTTAGGTGGGTTAATGAGTTACACAGACAAGCCTACTTAAAAACGGGGAATTCTTTAGGGAGGCAAAATGCGTCTTACCCTTCTTAGACACTGTGATTTTCTTCTTGCTGTCTGAGATTCCGGCAGGTAAGGTTGCAAACTTCTGTTTCAACATCTGGCGGTTATTCTCCTGCTCTTCACTCCTCACGCCATTTCTCTTGAAGATATTCGACTTCATACTGGGGCTCAGAGTTCCATTCGTGCCCCCATTCTGCTCTTTCAGAATGAGCACAGAAGACGCATTTTGGGCTGCTGTCGTCTCAGGAATAGCAACCACGCTGTCACGTGTCACCGTCTTCATTGTTTTTGTTGAATTATTCCAGTTTATCAATACGTGGTATACTGTACACACCAAATTAAAAACACAATCACTCCCCCATACGGTTCCATCAAACCACTGTTAGTAAATCCATTCCGGCTAGAATGAATTATTCCAGGTCAAACGTGAGACACACAAACACGCAATCTCTAATATACACTTTTTTATATATTTTCTACCCTTTTGCAACTGTTCTTAAAAAGGCAGTCTACAACACAGCAGGTTTGCTCGACGGCACCAAGCTGTATTCGGGAAGTACACAGCAAAACTCTCAGCAGCCAACCGCATATCTAGGGTTAGACAAGGAGTATGATGAATGAACCGAGCTTTGTGGTATTGTGAGCGTGCCTACAGTTTCCATTAGCCAGGACTTCCTTCTAGTGACATAACACTACGCTAATCTTTGTTAAAATGTGACAAGGCATATACACTATAAAACATTTCCTGACTGTACTTAAATTATTCCGCTATCCTTAGTTTAAACTGATAACGATATTTTGATGTGGGACACACATTGGTATGACGGGCGATGCCAGGTGAAAGCTGTAGCACATACTCGTATAATCGGACCGTAAGTACTGATAAGAGTGTACTTGAAAAGGAACAGAAACTAGTGGTAACGCTGACAGGGTCGCTCAGACTGGTCAGATACAGAAGTTAAAGCTGCGATGTGAAAAAATGAAACACCATAAACCGTGCCGCCCAGGCATGCGTTATTCATGAAACCAGGGTTTGAAGAGGAGTACTGAAAGGAATTAAGAAAGTCACTACGTGGGACTTCCCTTGTTTCGAAATGTGCAGGATACCACAGTTTATCGTCACTGTTTTATTAGATCCAACACATCGGGCGGAACAAAACCACCTTCAAATTACACCGACGAGAAGACCAAGGGGAATAACTTTCGAATCTTGAGATGGAGGAATTACATAACAGAATTTCCAAACACAGCCCTGAAGAAATTTGCGATCCCGGCAGAAGCCGTGGAAGAATGCCGTCATTACAACTGGCATACAGAACAAAATGCACAACAGTCAACCGACTGCAACTACGCACAAGTGTTTAAAGTATGTTTGTTTAGTCCGCTACTTGCATACGATACATGAACTGCTGTGCCCACTTAGCAATGAATGACATATGGCAGGATGACTGTGGAAAGCACCCTGTTTCAGAACAGTGTCTTGGAATTTCCTGCAGGGATTAATGAACATCACGAAAACCCGATTCCTAAATGGGAGTCTGACATATTACTGAATAGCGGGGGAAAAATGCATGAATGCAGTGTGAAAACGGTTTGTTAACACCTCACTGATGTTGATACGTGTTTTATAAGGAAAACATTTCACAAAACACATTCGCTGCGTAAAAAAAGAGAAAACTGTTCGTCTGTGTAATTTATATTTACTGTACCTTCACATGCCTCACCATCAAAGTTAAAACAAAAATCATCTTTCGAAGAAAGCGCCGCCCGTCAATTCAAGATAAGTTATCCCATCGTACGAAACATTCTTTTCCCCGTTTTATAATATCTACACAAAGTTCAAACATCTAAGGATTTTTGCTACTGATGAAAAGTGCGTAACAAAAACACCAGAATTTGACTGTGGGGTGACTCACTCAACCGTAATAAACAAACAGATCTGAATGTAAACCTCGCAATTCGTAACACATTGAATTGATGCAGGACTAAATGTCTGAAAAATGATAAGAGACGCAGCAGATTCAAGTACATCTCAGAATTCGGCTCCATCACTCAAATTCAGAACAGTGTATGCATGTCTGTACAGCTTTTCTGAACTTAAAATACCCTCGCTTCGAAACGCTACAGTTTCAGAAAGCCGAAACGGGAAATTCCACATTAGATTTGTCAAACATCTAGCTTTGATTTCTATGCACCGCCCCGAAACCTGACTCCACCCACTTACAATTTATATACGTAAACAATCATAAATAAGTATATAAATTACGAACACAATATATGCTGTTGATGTAAAGAATATTAATCTTGACCACTGAAAAACGACCTGAGCAGTGGATCACTAAGGATCTTCGGCATTCACCAGAACCTTCGTGAAGCTCAAACTTGCAACCTCTACAGGACAAAAAAAAATCACAGAACACTCCTAAAGTCAGAAACGTGCTTGTGTTTTACTTAGGTGGCACGGAAATCTTTACAACGATCAGAATAACACTTTGTTCAATAGTTCACTGCATGAAGCGAGCACACCTTGCCACACCTGAACAATAACCAGCACTGAACCGACCGCTGACTGGACTGCCAGCACAACCACTTGCCACGGGAAATGATTCTCCGCTGGAGAAAGAGGACAGAACGAAAGGCCGGCTACCAATGTAGCTATCTTTTCTTCCTCTGGCATTCACCGCACGATTTATTCGTAGGCTCTTCAACAATTATCTTATTACAAAGGCGTGTCGCCATGATAACACGCTGTCATAGTCATGGTGGTGACTAAACACATCTTGGCTGTGAATCCTAATGACAAGTTAGTTGACAAAATTACACAAACATCTGCAAACTTTCTTCGTAACCGAACTTGTTTATATGGTGTTTGTCTGCAGTAACACGAAGCGGTGTGATGCAGCTCTCATTACAAAATAAGGCAGCGGACACACGATTCATGTGAAGGCCTTGTTAGACAAATCCATGCACCGCATTATTGTTTTCCAGGACTCGTCTTTCGGTTCAATGATTCTTCATAACGCAACTTGTTCCTGTTATCTCTTCCCTGTGATGGCATACAAAAGTTATTCAACTTTAATTACAAAAGTAATGAATCTGAAGACAGTTATTACAAAAGACGCCCTACTAGATATAGATAAATCCATTTACCACATTATCACATTCTAAGAATTTTCACTCGGTTCAATGATCGAGCATCAGTTACGTAACTAGATTCCCACAACTTTATTTCGCAAAATGATACTAAAAACATCTGACAACTTTCTTCATAACTTAACTTTTCCTTTTCTCTCGTAATGTTAATCATAGGTGTACTGTTCAATTTTAATGAGAAGGTATGAGTTACAACATTCACAAATTCCAAACGTCTGGTAACAAAGGGCCCAGGAAAATACCTTGATGCCAGTGGGATCATAGTGACAATTCAGAACATTACATGAGGACCTTCGTGTATTACTGAACGACGATGTCAATCGCCGAGATTATACAGCTGCGGTGACGAATGAATGACATGGAGCACCGGTGGAATGATGACTGGGGAAGTCCTGTCCCAGTCCCACTTTGAGGACCTTCGTGATTAACTATGCCACATAGTATGTTTTGGATAATGAAATCAATTGACAAGTTGCACATAAATAATTCGCATGGAGGAGGCAAGAAATACATACGGAATGATCGCAGGGACGCCCCTCTTGGCAAAATGGTATTGTTAATACCAGAGAATTTGGAATAAAACATTAAAATGGGTTTTGGGAAACCGGCTGCAAGGATTGTACGTGGATGGGAATGGTTAAGGATTCTGTCCATCTCGGTTGTTAGCATCAGCGGTGTTGAACCTTCAACACCGTTATCACAAATATACTTATCTAGGTAGGTGGTTTATTTAGTAAGACTTAAAGAGTTTTGTCAGCGTATCACTATACTACACGTACCCTGTTGACAGGCAGCACGGTATGCCAGACATTTATCTCAGTTCACTGGTTGGTCAAAATTACCTAATGTGGCCTCGAGAAGTAGCTCATTCCCATATCTTGCTTCAAACAATCTCTCTTCGCTAGAGAAAACAAAGATAAACCGCACCTTCTTATATCATGTGATACGTTGCGTATTTGTGAACAGTTTACACACCAAACACTGACGTTAATAGCGAAAATGGTTCGACGACCAAACAAACATTATCAGATTTATTCGAGACGCCAAAGTCACTGGGTCAGTACCACGCACAGCGTTGGTGAAATTAGCCGTCGTTGTTTGTCGCCGTCACTACAAAATCCTGATATGATAACTGGGCCGGTTCAATTCACTTCATATCCTCTCAATACATTCCATTAACGAGAACTGGTACCAAAGCCTCAAGTAAAATTTTCTTCCCACATTAAAAAAATACGTGGAATAGGCAAAAAAATATACAAAAACGTTGTCTCCAGGCTCTTCAGGTTACATGCGTGTTCATCAGAGCGTACCTCCCAGGCGATAAGGCCACAAGGCCGTGCCATGGCTTAGGCGGTTAGTCACCGGCCTCTCACCGCGGAGGCCCGGGTTCGATCCCGAGCCAGTCCATGTGGGATTTTCCCCTGTCAATTTCATTCCACCGGTGCTCCATTACTTGAAAAAACGAAAAAAAAAAAACTGATCATCTTCATCACAGGGTTGCACAATAAGCCTCAAGGCTGCGGTGCGTCCGTAGCATCTACTGCGGGGCCCTTCACAAAAAAAAAGGGGAATAAGGCCCAAGAAAAGTCAAACCTTCATGTAGTAACGTGACTAGGATTGTAATTCAGCAAATTACGAGGACGTTTCTTGGGCTGAGGGGGGAGATGCTATTCAAAATCGGCGTGATACATGTTTATCACTAATGAGACGAATAGATGTGTCGACCCAAAAACGTTCAGAAACAGTGCCACGAGGTGACTTTCATTCTTTACATAAAGACTGTTAAAAGACCTATTTAATGCCTTTGATGACTTCAGCGACAACGAAACGCCCGAGATTCGAATTCATACGTGCTTAATTTTATTTTCCAATCCGTAACCATTAACCGGAAACGTGCAGTTATTTTTCTCTGCAGCATAAAAGGCACTCACCTCCCGTCCTTCAGCTACAGGACATGTCCACAGTTTAACTCACATTATGTTTCATAAAGGCTTTAGTAAAGAGAAAGCTGAAATGTTGGGAAATGACGTCAGACATATGCAGCCATGTCCGCCCGCCGCGCAAATACTGTATATTATTCTGATGACGCAGCTTGATGTGTCCGCCGTTGTCTGCCACCTGCTAATATCCACATTCCTTGCACCCCGACGTCCCTGCAAGGCTTCACAATTACATCGCCCATTATTGGTTCAGGTACCACTACGATTTCTGAAGCATGCAGTTACGTTGATAAATAAATCTGGAAATTAGAAACACAGGAACTGCTACACTCCATGGCACAGTGTACATCCTGAACAGTCGGAACAATCATTAGGCCCACGAATAGAGCATATTACAGATATTTGTGTGGGCTTCTGTGTACAGTCTATCGTTCTGTATTCCTACACTTACGACATATATGACATTTATATGAAGCCTAATCAATAGCACGCATGTCAGTACCAGGTTACATCTGTGGATAGAGTGACAGTAGTACTTTTAATTTGTTGGCAGCGCATTTTATGCAAGACTGGGAAAACTGGCCAAGCGTTCATCTGCCACTGAAATTTGCAGTACGTGGAACTGCTCTCGTTTCTGCTGCCAGAAAAACCGACCACGAAACACACTTGCAACATGTTGCACTGCCACAACATTTAGCTGTTTCACGTGCATCAACGTCTGAGACATCCTATACAACAGCTGCAGAAATGCAATACACAGCAGACAACTGGATTATCGACGTAACAACTGGAGTTACCCATAAACGGCACAATTACAGGAAACATATGACTACCTTCAACTACCAAAAGAATTCGCGCAATAAAATTTGGAAATAATTTTATTACAAGCTGCAAGTTCGCAACAATGATGTGGCGGTCTTCTGTAAATAGGTTGGCAATCCGACCAACACCCCGAAGCATCCTAGTTTAACAGTGACTCATTCACTCTCTCTCGTTCCGCTCCCCAACCACATTCCATCTCTACTTTATCTTTCACTAGTCAGTTCAGGGGTATCCAAATCGTACGGAAAGTTTATACTTGGATGCACAAGACTTTTACGTTTGCTAGACAAACTCCTTGATGTTTGTGTTGTTATTTGTACTATAACGACCCATCAGCAATTCAGACTAGCGTCGAATAATTAAATCACAGGGAATAAATTGTAATGAATGTGAAAATGGTGGTGGCGTAATGGAAGAAGACACGATCCTACATTAGCCAGATGGAACTGAGGAATTTTGATGGAATCCATCCTGTTGTGCTGCGACATATTAATACTGGCATAATTCAATATAGTCTTCTCGGGCCAAGATTATATTGAATCATGTCGCCGCGAAAGTTTTAAAAAATACTGGCATACATATTAACGTCAAACACAACAAACTTTTAATAATATCATCAATAAATGCTGTGGACCCGGAGAGCGTAGTCGATATAGCGACTCGCTACTGGCTGGACAGTCCGGGGATCGAATCCCGGTGGGGGCGAAATTTTTCGTCCAGACCGGCCCTGGGGCCCACCCAGCCTCCTGTACAATGGATACCGGGTTCCTTTCTCTGGGGTAAAGCGGCCGGGGTGTGGCGTTGACCACCCACCCCCATCTAGCGCGGAGGTTAAAGAATGAGTAGAGCTATACCTGTATTCCCCCTCTGGACCTTCATGACCTGTTCCAGGGTAAGCTTTACCTTTTACCATCAATAAATCATAAATGTTTCGGTCCTTAAGAATTATCATCAGGCACTAAAATATATGACTTAAAACATAAATATCCATGTAGATGCTTTGAAATTTGTGAGATCTCACAATTTTTACAAACGTTTACAAAGTTGTCGTAGCATTGAAGTGTATATATATATTTGTTGGTTATTATATATTTTTCTCCCTGTTCCTAAAATTGTTAAAACTGTTGCTGTTTAGGTATTTAGAAGTTTTAGAAAGTTTGTGTGCTAGTATTGAACACGTTTACATTTTTGTTACTTACAATACTTTTGTTAACTTTTGGTGTTTACCTGTTTGATTGCATTTATAGCCTATGTTACTGCAGGTTATACGTGTTTGGGTGTTGTTATTTACTTACCATTTTTTGTGAAGTATCCTGTAAATGTAATATGTATTGTGAGTGTAATTGTTAAAAACTGTTGGTTTGACTTTCCAAGAACAAATGTTCTTTAAATCTGAACTTACGCTTTACGTTCTCTCCTGTTTCTTGTGTATGCTGTTCTCCGTACACCAGGTAACTAAGTACTGATGAAATGAGCATCGTTTCAGAGCAGGGTGGTCAGTTCTAACGTCACTAGTTGACGTCATTAGATATAATCGCATCAAAACAGTATATTAATTGCCACATTATTTTTGTCGTTTATTTGAAACCCGCAAAAATCCTTAAACCTGCCAGCGTCCCGGCCACCTCCCGAATACCAATCATAAGCGTTGTGGTTTGAACCGGCTTGCTGGGTCAACGGATGTTATGTATGCAGTACAGACCTGCACTGCCATACACCGTTTACATTCCTGACCAGTTAATGTACAACACGTGCCTACAACAGCATATTGTCTTTGGATGATGTCTCACATGCTACTTTATCAGGAGGGGAAGCGGGACAGACCGGTCGTCAGAAAACCCAGACTATGCGAATATTTCATAAACTGCATGGTGCAGATGAGATACGAGGTTCTCCTATCACAATCATGATCTTCAGGTTAGTGACGCCGTGTATTATAAGACAGACACCAAATTGCCCGATGCCATAACCCAGATCGTTTATGTACCTGGGCAGCGGGTGTTTAACTGGTCACCTCAAAACTTCACTGCTCTGTACACAAACGTCTGCCGTCTGAGCCAGTCCAATTTGTTTCACACCTTCACAAACAATACAAACAATCTCTCGAAGGCCAGTTTTAATACAGTCTTCCACCGTGCACCTAATCATCAAACAAAAGACGCATAGAAGTGGAAAAAGTACCAAAGTTATCAATAACATGTTATGCAATACACAATTCACACGTTTTCGTCTGCAGTCGTGGGGGGTTAATATTCATTTTGTATGACTGATTGAAGTTTTGTATAAAAGATACATTCCACGTAAAACAAATCCCCTGGTACAAAATATTCTGTGTAAGACAGTAGGGATTAAACTTCCACATGTTATGGGACCCTCGTACGTGTTACGGCAATTACCCAAAAAAAACCGTGCTCCCTGCATCCATGGAGTACACATTCTCACAACCTGTTTAACAAAAAGATAATTTTTTTAATATTCTGACAATTTTTTGTATGTCTGTTTATTTGGAGAGTTGGTAGAATTTTTATTTTAGAGTAGGCAATACAAAGAGACACTATCAGCAGCAGCTTCCTGCTCCAATTCATAAACACTGAAATCTCAGTACTGACTTGGCCATATGTTTGTTTCTTTAATGCTTTCCCACACTTCACACGCAAGTTTAGGCTTGAGACAACTTGTGTAATTCCAGCTCAAAATTCAACAGAATTTGTTATATAATGTAATCTGTAAACACAATTCACAATTCAGAACACGTTTGATCAAACCGAACTCTTACGGCCAATCCGCAAGTTACATCGCACGCAGGACATCCTCTCTAATCCATCAGCTATACAAAAAGTGTTCTGGATTGCCAATTACAGTATACGTGCCGTACATGTGTGCACCATCTTAACGTTAGCGCGAACGCTGCCATCCCAAGTTCGAATACCGCCCAAGGTGTGAATGTTTATGTACCTTTCATCGCCCTTCACCCTATCACTGCCATGTCCTCCACAGAGAGATTAAAAAGGCTCAAGAGCCATGAAATGATTCCCAGCATTCAGCCAAATCGGAACACAGACATCTGAGTGTCAGTGAGGCAAATACAGCACACCATGCTTACAGCAGAATCGGAAGGAACCTGAACATTTTTCGTTTCATACAGGTAGGGCAACTTCTACATACAAATCACACACCAGATAATCGAAATGTCCGAAGTCAAAAGTTATGTTACACCATGTTGTTTCTGAACAGTGAACGTCATCAGTTGTCGTTCATAATTTTTTCAGTGATGATGAAAGTATTCTGCACACATTTTTTGAACGGCCCGGATTCTTTCCCATTCTTGACAAATGTTCATTCTTAGACGAATTAAAGGAAGGCTATACAGACAAACTTTAAACCTGCCCCTGTGCTTAAGCATCACGCCACGTAGACGGATGGAGGACTACATACATGGAGGTAAGTGGTCAACTTCACGCCTCGTCCACTTTACCCCCGGGACAGAAAGCCTCCGGTACCCATTGGATAGGAGGCTGGATGCACTCCAGAGCCGCTATGGATGCTGTGGAGACGAAAAAAATCTCCGTCGATGATAGGAATCGAACCTCGGTTCCCTTGGTCGTCCAACCGTCGACTACTCATATACGAAACAAAATTATATATCGAAGCAGGTTTTTTCCATTAATTATTGCTTTCAATTTCCGTTTCAGCGTTCAGTGGTAACAAACATTCGCTTTAATTCCGCATTCTGGATGGACAAATGTAGCGATCACGGCATCTGTTTTACAGAATAAAACGTTACTGAAACATGCACAGAACCAGTCTCTCCTCTCAAGGTGCTGCCACCATTTCTTGCTGGTAATTATACTTCCCCTTTGCGCCTAGTTGGTGTTTGTAACTTCCCCTTTGTGGGTGAGAACTCCAGTCATGGCACCTAGCGTGCTGATTCATAGTGTCCGCAACTCCCCCTCCCCCCCCCCCCCCCCCCCCGGACTGCGAATTATTTAATTCGGAAAATTATGCAATTACAACTTCTGTTACGACGTGTGAATACGTTTTGCTCAGATTTCAATCAAGTTTAAAATGTTTACTTTTGTCACATTCTCCTGTGACAAGAGAGAATTGGTGAGAATTAGATTACAGAGGCGTT
Organism: Reticulitermes speratus; assembly: GCA_021186555.1. Classification (NCBI taxonomy): domain Eukaryota; kingdom Metazoa; phylum Arthropoda; class Insecta; order Blattodea; family Rhinotermitidae; genus Reticulitermes; species Reticulitermes speratus. Next base: position 16,736,233 of record JAJKFL010000330.1, read on the forward strand.
ATTTAACGACACTGCTTCATATACAGACATCATATAGCACAAATCAAATAAGATCATTTTGAATAGAAGCTAGTTAAAGATGCCGTGACCTATTTGAAGGTACACTCACATTCAACTGCAGACACTAAGAAAAATTATTCTCAGGCTAATGACAACCAGCGCCAAATTTCTTTGCGCTTCTTACCTTGTCTTTAACGTAACATTCCGTACTTCTGAAGAACACTCATTCTGTTTTCATTCTCGACTGACCTTCAAGTTTCACGAATTTGTAAATATGGTTTGATTCGGCATTAATTCTGAAACGAATCCTTGGTAGGCGTCCTTCTAGACGTTTCATATGCGCACAAATTTTACACAGATTTTCCAAATTAACTCCTCACTTTAGATATAGTACACCACCGGCTTTTATATCCACTTATTGCAGACAGGTCAAATTGGTTCTAACGCCTCTACTCCAGACTCTTAACTAGATTTTCGTTGTTACTGGCACGCATGCCTGTAGCTGAATTTTACCCCAAACTTTATCCTACATTATTAGCTTCCCTGACCTGGCGCAGTCGGTGGGAAAGATGGGGCCTTCTCACATGCACGTAATGCGACGCCGACAAGTAGGTGACTGTAGATGAAATAATTTGACGCTTAATAACGTGTTTGTTCTGAGAGTTGGAAGTCAATCTCATCTAGAATTCAACGGGCCTGACTTAGCCCATTAAAGACAACGATTAACTTGGATATTTAAGATTCAGTTCGTACCGCACAATAAACTCCCTTCGTCTCGATTGTGCTGTGAACCACACAAAACACATAAATGCAATCTGTGTGCAGAATGAAGAATTTCTGAATGTTAACCTTGATGGTACACGAAGTAATCACTAGGTTTTAAAGAGTGGTGTCGAATGACAGGCGGCGACAGTGGCACAAGTGGAAGTTACAGTAGCCATGTAAAGTTTAGAGCATTTCTAATTATGTCAAATATAACTTACACACGGTATAAACGAAGGTCATAAATATAACCAGGCACACGGGGATGAAACAGTCTTGGAAATGGTTGTGAACCCGGTAGCAACAACTGTTAATGAACGCTGCCTTAGGATAATACCGAATACGCAGAACCATATGGCCTCCGACAACGTTCACTCCTCTGCCAAGTCAGTAGAAAAACAAGGCACGAAAACAATAGCATCACGATCCGGCCTTGTGTGTATGATCCATTATTCCTTCAGTCTTGCAGTTTTATAAGACTACGTGCTGCAAGAAGCTGGGGCGTCATCAATATACAAACGCCTCTTAAGTAGGTTCAACAAATAAAGCGATGAATCATGGACAAGAGAATTTAATGTTTTTCATATTCGCTGTACTAGTAAACACAGCGCAAACCCTCAACGTAATTGGGTGACAGCCGACACATGTCATGAAGAACAGAGAGTAGACGGTACAACCTAGGTATCAACAACAGATCTAGCTGATTTAAAAGTTGAACATAAAGATTACACGAACTTAATTCAGTAATTACAGACACCACACAAGAAACGAGCCGAAGAATAAAATAGGGCCCATATATAACAAACAAAAAAGTACGTAACCGAATAGCAACACACACATACAACACATACCATATTTTAAAAAAAAAGCTTAAACGAGCTGAAACAAAAACACGAGGACATATTAGCTCAGTCAACAGGACCGAGAATATTTTAACCCCCGTAATAAAATTTTCAAAAACAATCTGAAAGACATAAAGGATTTTCAGATTACTTAACGACGCGTCGAATGAGCTGGGAAGAACAAAAATGGTGGAGACGCCGTAAGAATTAGAGGTAAGAATCTGGCAGTGGTTGTGGTCTGTTTTACGTTGGGTCAACTATCCCAGCATTCGTGTGGTAAGAGGGAGGTACATTAATTACTAGAATCCTAACCGGTCAACATTGAAACCAGGAACGCCTGAAACATCTATACGGTAAATCACGCATCAAACAGCTATGTGTAATTAGTACAACTTGTGCACTTCAGGAAAATGGTTTCAAACCATACATAACACACCACGTACATACACGTAACTTCAATTTGAGTGCTGGTAGACGCAGCTCCCTGTGTTCTGCATTTTGTATTTTACACTTCGGAACGACGTGTTACTGACTCAACTAATAAACGTTCTGTTCTATTATACGCTATTCTACATAAGTTTGAACATCTTGTTTCCTTTCACGCCCATGTTGAACAACAGAGACCTCTTCGTGGGGCTGTGGAACACAATTTGAACACTACTGTAGAAAAGGCATCGGATCCATCACAGGCGGTTCTATTTCACACCAACGCAATGACGATATTATTTTACCAGTTACCCGTACAATGGAAAGTGAAACGCGCAAGTCTACCAACATGTCTTCGTTTCATGTCCTGTAGTCATTTTTACCAGCGTTCTATAACCTTAACCTCAACGGATGGTGATCTTCAATATAAGAAAATACGACAGGTAAAACTGACTTCCTGTCTAAGCACGGCGGTGTATGGAAGGCGTGGAGATAAATCTCCATTTATTCTATACATCGGTATAAGCAGAGAGGGCCGGGATAGCGTACTTGGTATAGCGACTCGCTACGGGCTGGACGGCCCAGAGATCGAATCCCGGTGGGGGCGAGATTTTCCGCACCCATACAGACAGGCCCTGAAACCCATCCAGCCTCCTGTACAATGGGTACCGGGTCTCTTTCCTGGGGGTAAAGCGCCAGGGGCGTGGCGTTAACCACCCACCCCCATCTAGCGCCGAGGTTAAAGAAAGAGTAGAGCTATACCTCCACTCCCCCTCCGGGCCTTCATGGACTGTTCTAGGGTGAATTTTATTTTGCCTTTATAAGGCAGAGATATGTCAATGAAACACGCCATTTCATTAAAATCTGCAGATCCGTTCGCACAGTATGTTAGGAACTCTGGGCTGTCCGTCACTTTTTACCACCAAATCGACATCTCTGCTCAAAAATAAATAATAAATGCATCAACCTGCTCTGTCTGTAACATGAATTGGCTGCACAGTACTTGCGGAACATTTAATCCTACCACACGCTAGCAATTCATATCGCCGGTACTGGATCATCTTAATCTCCCCGTCGGGGAGATAAAAGCCTAACGAACAATTTGCAATGTCATCAGCGGTAGACACAAAGTTCACGTTGGGTTCATTTCACAAGGTCACAGCTTCCAGCATAACATGCTAAGGCATGGTAACACGATCGTACACCCCTGGCGCTGGGCAAAGCAATTTGTCTAAATGGCCTTAGGCGGCGTTTCTTCTGAAGAAAAAGATGTGACGTCATGGAGGGGTAAGAAGAGATATTAAGGAAGTATATAAGCCTAACTGCAGAAGATACAGGAACAAGGTGAAAGTCAAGGTGACATGTTCAAACGCCATTAAACGAACTAATTAATAAACTGACTGTACGTCATGTACGTCCTTCTGATCAAGAAAAGGTAGTACATAATTGTAAATTTGTATCTCTGACAGTTTCTTTCTTCTGTTGGAAGTATACAAGCAATGTTGTTACCACAATTCCGTTACGCTACTAAATATAACATCAGACATCCACTAACTCTTCGAAGCATTAAATTAATGTGAATTATAACTTCACTATACAGTAGCTTGGTAACCACTGCATTCAGTTGGAATAACTGGACAGTTTTTTGGCACTCGTGTATTATATACCTAGCCGTCATTATGCAATTACTTGTGTTGTACTTGTCAAAGTACACACACATCTATATATGGTCTACATTTAAATTCAGTCGTCATAATAATGCATTAGCTATTTATAAACAACTGCACTATCTTCTTGGTAATGGAACATGATTCAAACCTTGACATCCTGTAATCGTACGTTTCCTGAGCAAAATACGGCAAGAGGGGGCTGAAAGACTAGTCTAGTGAATGATTACACCAAGATAGTGCCTTTATCGTCACTCTTAAATTTGTCTAATTACGGTTTATGTAACATGATATCAGCAGCTCACAGAGCACACATCGAATGATCAAATCAGTGAATAATGAACTGGAAAGGATGTGAAAGGGAAAGGTCGTGGCCTAATCCGAGACACGGTAGTATCCCGGAATTTGCCTGGACAGGCTGAGGAACGCCACGAAGAAGCTCGCGATAGGAGGAAACACACGATAGTTGGTGTCCGCGCCAAGAAAAACAAGTTTTAAGATATAAAAATCAAAAGTGTAATAACTAATGATACCACAGGTATTCAACTTTCAAGCCGAACAAGCTCACAGAATCTAAATTAACACACTGTATTATACAGGACGTACAGCTTCATGCGGAACCCGCTTGTGGTTGCATTGTTGCATAACGACCGATGACGCTAGCTGCCCTGCAGTAATTCAGTCCCGTTGAGTCTCACGTTAACACGGGACTGGACGCCGTAGAGGAGACATCGGTTGCTGCATAGCCATCGACGACGCCGTCTGCTCTGCAGCACTCCGTATAACACGTCTTAACCGCATTAACACGTGTCGGAAATGACCTCCTTCCAGTTTCAGACGTGACACCTGGTGAACACTTATTCAAACTTGATTTCAGTTCTTGTCTACAATCTGCCGATACTCAGTGCTTGATGATTTAAATTTGTCCTTTGCGTGTGCAGATTTTTACGTACGACGTCTTTCAAACTTCCCCGCAGATGAGTCACATACCGTCGGACCAAGTGAATGAGGACACAATGCACGACTAAATTACTCGGTCCCAAAAATTGTTACGTAAGGTGGCCATGGTATTGTTGGATACAGGGGCGGTTTCACCGTCTTGCTGGAAGAACCCGTACTCCTCACCACTTAAATGTTCAAAAAGTGGTTCGAGAAACTGTCAAGTATGATTTTCTGCATTAACTGTGAAAAAAATGCGTCCAATTATTCTTTTCGCACTAACAGCACACCACACTCCAACTCTGTCAGTCATGGCACCTCATTTAATAGTCTAGGATTATTTGCTGACCAGTATGTTACTTCGAGTATTTACATTGCATGAACACTTAAGTAAAACCATACATCTCCTGAGAAATAAGTTAGCAGCAGATCGACTTTACCATTTGACACTACTTCACAGAACTAGTTACAAAACCACTCTTGTAACACAGTCTGCCTGCTGAGTTTCTGCACAACTGTCAATATGCATGGTTCCAAATGAAGCAATATTCTGGCTGTGTGTACAGACGCCTTTGATATACCGGTTTCAGGGGATGTTTTAAGACTGTAGAAGACGCTCCTAAGTGTGCTCCTAAGTCATAAATACCGTTTCCTCTGAAAGAACACGCCGTGCTCGTTCTCGCCTCTTTCTTAACACGGAACCTATTGTTCGAAATGTTTTCACCAGTCGATATATTTTTCATTTCTAAAGAACTGAAACAGCAATAATTTGTCGCAATTTACGTCTGTTGCAAGCAGGTTATGAAATGGACTGTGTGACGAAGACGTCACAGGACACATTGCAACCAAACGCGATGTAACCGAAGATGAGTCATACAGCGCCCGATGCACTTGCCGACAGGGCGAGTTCCACTTTCAAATGGACGTTCTGTACATGTGTATTCCCTAAACCCAGAAACATGCATGTTTGAAATAAACGTGCGATATGACGTTAAAAATCAAAGGTGGAAACTGTAAACACAATGACTAGTAATTAAAGAATTAATCGGGCAATGAGCATATGTAATGCATATTTTGTCAGTTACCGAGTACATTAAAATGATTTCGACAAATTGCGTCCTTAGACCACCTTAGCATCATCTGTTAATGCGAACCAGTCTGCACGACAAGCTACTTTTCACACTGATTGTCAACTATTATTAAATCAGTATTTCATAACAGTTCCGGTGAAACACTGTTGCCAGTGCTAATGATGTACTAACTATCTGGTGACAAACAAAAGACGTAGACTCATGTGCTTCGCAATATCTACATATGTAATACAAAGACTATATGTCGTAATACTCGGGTTTTATTGTCTATGTACGAAATAAAGTGTATTAATTCATCTTTTGTTATCGTAATGTCGAATCATACAATTAAAATCTTAAATGTGGGTGCGAAACAGCTCTGCGTGAAAATTCACCTCTTCTGCGATGTTACGCCGCGTAGACTGATATCTACAGGCAGTTCCTCCATCTACGTGGTGAAGCAGTCCATGACGAGTTACGACTTATGCCGTTTCTGAAACGTTTCCATATGCGATACACGAACTCCCCCTAGTTCTTTGATATAGGCAGTCGTCTTTGTAACAGTCTGCATGGCCAAGTTCAGAGGCTGTTAAGTTCCCAGAGGTGCTATTAAAACTAGCCTCATACTTCGTCAACATTAACTAGGCTTCTACCAATTTCGTTCAATCCACAAAATTAGGCTCCATCCGACACGACCGCATATGCGTCTATGGAATAATGCCCACTGAATTTGGTCCAACATCGTTTGAAAAATAAATGACCGTAACAACGTATCGCCTTCTTATCTCCAAAGATTAGGCAGTCTGTACCTGTACCTAAACCTTCCCTTCACTGTTTAGGTTCACAACATACTCTCTACATAGAAATATGGACTTACGGCAACATCTCCGTGTGTCCGTCTTGTGATTGTCAATCACTATAACTTATGAATCAGTTTTCGATTTTGACGAAGCTTGCTTTGAACATCACGGCACAAGAAGCAACCCCAGTATTTGTTTCTTTAATTTCCTATCAATAACAGCAACATGGCAGACGTACAAACTTGCAGGGTGGGAGAGATGCCAGCGTCACTACAAGCGTACTACCACAGTTTAATTCGGTACTTCCTACACGGAACTGAATAAAATTCTGATAACGGTAAAATATGTGACGAATACAGACACAATGCAGGACTCCTAACATGATCAAGTATTGATAAACTTCACTTTATATTCACCGTGCATCTTTTTATAATTGAATTATTTGTACCAACAAATGTGCATTTGTTGGTACAAATAATTCAATGATCAAGTATGTCACATGTTCACGACATAAAGTGGAGACGCGCACAGAGAATGTCTGTTCCCTCCTACATGTCAGAACTGAAGGATCAATTTCGTGACAGTAAGGTTAACAACCACTTCGCAAAATGTGACGAAATTCCTCGCAATGAAATAATAATGATGTTAATTTAAAACACGGCCAAGGCCATGTGTGGGGGGCTAGCGTACAAGGGAAATGCATTGCACGTAATCCATACAATTTGGAAACAAGGGCCGTCCGCATTTTCTTCCGTAGACAGGGCACAGTGGATGGGGCAGACTGGTGGAAGTAACACTCTAGAATTGTATTCGGAAGATGCCCGGGTCGAAGCTCGGTCGGGTTTTCGTAGTGTTCGTCAGGTACCCCAGGCAAGTGCCTGGGGAGTACCTCGGTTAGGCGACGACCGCTTCTTTCCAAATCCTTTCCTACAGTCTGAGATACTGTCGTAAAATGAACCATAAAAAAATACACTCTGAAGCCCAACACATCTACGGGAGATATTCAGTTTCTCATCCTGCTGTGCCCTGCGTCTCGGTCATGCACAGGCAATTCGCCCCTACAGATCTATGCCACTCATGAAAGGTACGGACTTACAAATGTCTCATAATCCTGCGGCCATGCAGACGACAACTGAACCACTTACGTGGTATTACCGCCACTTATTTCGCACACACCGGTCTATAAATGCCACGTCACCTGTCTGCTTTAACCACTGTGATGCTAGGAAAACTAGAACAAAGGTGCCGAAAAGTGTCATAACACAGACTTAATGTTCAATCACCTGGAAATAACGGAGTTTTTGTCTCTGTACGGGGGAAATAACCTCACTACCATAAAAACGGACCTGAAAACATAGCTCAAGATCTGAAGCCGGAAACTTGCTGAACGCGAAACAGGGTATTACTCACTTCCTACCGAGCTGCACGAAAAACGACCAACTCACACACAACAAATTATGGTAACACGAATGACAACATACACAACTCAGCATAAAAATAAAATAATATAACGAAATTTTAATAAAAGAGGCAGCAGAAATTGACCTTCCGATCAGGTTTGGCAATTTCGTGGAGCGAGGCTGACGTCTAACCCTTGTTCGCCATCATCACACTTGAAGCTCGGTTCGTCTGAAATCCTTTCAAGGCTCACCTCCTGTATCTCCAAAAGTAGGGCGCACATAAAATTAACACACAGTAATCAACTGCATGCTTGCCTTCTAGCCCATTTATTAAATCTGGTTGAAGCCAAAGACCCTAAAGCCATCACAGAAATCTCAAAACCCACTAGTCTGATTGTCAAAAAAGGATAACCTACTTCCTGCCAGGTATGTTATAGTCATTATTTCAGTCATATAACAGCTCGGCCGTAACCGATTCCACGACAATCAGTATTAGGTCTACACATTCCTACACACATCCTGAAACACGTTCTGGCAATGTTTATACACTGCTCGGTGAACTGCCACATCAATAAACATTAGCCAGATAAAATATCTGTAAATATATCTGAGCACATACAATAACAATTGCAAATGCATGCATGTTCGCGCGTAACTCAGAAATGGGCGGCTATTTACTCCGAATGTACCACCGTTACTAAATACTACTCGAGTAAGATTGCAGCTTTACTGGTGCCAGTCACAGGGGTCCGAGTTCCAAACCCGAGGCTGAAAAATGAAAAACTAGCTCCTTGCTGGATCCACAACTAATCCGATACTATCATGACGCAAGTTGTCAATTTCAGGAGGCACCGGTTATTCATTTATACTATAGAAACGACTGAGAATTGCGGAAAAAGTGGATTTAGTAGAAACCTGGTGTCAAATAAATGAATTACGAAAATAACAACTCGACTAAACGGCGTTTTCTTCTGCTACTAAACGAATAAGGTCTGGAAGAATAAACATCTTGTTACTCGGAGATTCACAAATGTCACACATATGTGGGCCAACGGACACGAATTCACGATAGGGCCGAATCCCGGTCGGAACCGGTTATGCAGGGATAATCCCTAGTTTTTCACAGTTCATTACCACTAATCATCACTTTCATCTTCACTCCAGGCGACGGCGTAAATACAACACACAGATATCGACAGAGGCAGAGGAGCACTTGCTTGCAGCTCTACCAGGAACATATTAAATGCATTAGTCGGTTAATAAATGAAATGTTATTCCAAACAAGACAGTCCTCCCACCCACCCAAATCCATACCATGTCCGCCCCAGGTCAAACACATGCACAATGCAGTTCAAAGACCTCTTCAAGAGAATTAACGCTGATGTTATGCAGACCTGTGTAAATAAATTTCACTTTCACCAGACAGGGTTACAAAAAGAAAAGTAACTGCTGCAAAAGGAAAGCAATGGTGTTGTTACTCAATGCTGATGACGACGATATACATAGAACGGAAGACGGGTTGAGGCTGATTCACGGTGCCGGTCTTGATGGCTTCCTTCCGCTGACCTGATGGCCTACATGCGTTACCTCAGCAACCCAGCCGCTCACGTGTAGTTCCGCGCTATACACTCAGACTCTACTGGGATAACAGGCAAACTAATACGTTTAAATTATCCTCTTTCAATCCGTGTGAAACCAGGTTATTGCCTGGAATCGACGTTCCTTCAGTCATGCAATCCAAACCACAGTTCATCTAGCTCCAAACTATCTGTGTATGAGCAAGGAAATGCACCTGCATTTATCCCGCAAGACCTATCCAGAATATCTCGGGAACACAAAACCGAATGGATCCAAGAGTAACATCTGACACATGTGAGTTCCGTATACTTAAATACTATGATCGGAAAATATTTTATCACATCGATTTTATCAGATATCGTTTAATTTGTCCTGCATATATTTTATAAAATGAAGGGCAATTTCACACTTTCACGTTCTTGTTTTGAACGTGTGAAAGTTGGTCTCCTAATGAGGAAGACTGCTCCTAGAACATGGTAATTTCGAAAAACGATGCTGAAGAGAATATGTGGTTAAAAAAAATAGAAGTTAAGCTGCCCCGTTACATGCCAAGCAGGCACAGAAGGGAGGAAGAGGTACAGATCTACCCATATTCGACCCCGGCGCTAGAAGGAGGTGGGTGGTCAGCGCCACGCCCCGGCCGCTTTACCTCCAGGGAAGAGACCTGGTACCCATTGTTCGGGTGACTAGGTGGGTCTCGAGGCCGGTCTGGATGGGTCCGGAAAATGAAGAGACTATGTGTACCCTACAAAACGTAAAAGGAAAATTAAATCATAGTGAACGAGACAACGGGAAGACGAAATGCGGGGGCATGAGAGATACATTGGCCCTACGAAAACGGATTTACAAGGTCCAAACCAGCGAAGTTTCGCCCTTCTTCGAAACGACTTCACATGCTGCACCGGCACTGACAAGATAACGTCCAGGAACAAAGACTATGCGAGATCTGATGGCTGCACGGAATTCTTGGAAGCCGTTACACGCAGCATGACGAAGCTAAATCATACTTAAATGCACAGATTAAAATAACAGAGCATATTTAGTAACACAGGTTACATAAGATGGCGCCATAGACACGTAATAAGGAAACCACGCTGGCAACACTGCGGAGACGTAGTTCTGCAGAATGTCACAATTCGGAGGTCATCCTTCACGTGTATTAAAGGCCACCTCTATGATCCTTTATTGCAAATTGATGTTTACGCTTTACCAACAGTACAAAGAGGGTAGAGCACGCCACCGATGTCCCACAAGCAGCAATCAGATTTCAACCTCTGAAGCCTGTACGTACTGCCATGTTCAACAACAAACACTCTGAACTTTACCAACACGATGTGGTTACGTGTTCCGTATTATTCTCACAACGGCCATGATTCGTATTTCTCCAGTAGCATTCACCGACTGGTTTTTATAATTGTTACAGACTGTGTTCACTGTGGAGTACAAACCAAACCTTTATACGCATATTGTACAATGCAGATTCATTTCAGTATGCTAAAGTATGGACAAGAATATATCGAAAGATGACAGCTATTATGAGAAACTTTGTAAGACTAACAACATGTATAAAGAAAAAAGCTTCTGGGTCATCAATGACGTTTGGCAAGCGTACTCGGACACCAAACTGCAACATTTTTACTATACGGCCTACTGGAATTCACTTTGTAAGCACGAATTTGGAATAAAATTCTACCCTAACCCTACAAACACCCCGCCGGGCGAGTTTCACTTAGCAGTGAAAAGGGTACAGCTGCCCGTGTGCTCAATTGGGCCCCACGCCATGAAGGCATGTGAGGGAGTGGAGGTGTAACTCCATGAAATCTTACCCTTGGCACTAGATGGAGGCGAGTGGTAAGCTTCACGTTCCGGCCGCGTTAAGCCCGGTAGCCACTAAACAGGGGGCTGAGTGGCCTCGGGCAACGTATTTGAACTGCATTACAAAGCGTCAAATGACACACCAGTAACACTCTTCGTCAGGGCAGCAGGTTCCGACCGGTATTTGAACCGGATACCGGGAAAGACATCTCTCTGATAATGTATATACCGAGTTCGAATCTCACAAACGTAATCGGCCATCCGAGGACAACACGTAGAAGGGATGGGGGTTTAAGGGTTGACGCTCCTGAAAAGGCTGGGACAAGTGTTTGACAAACATTATTTAGGGAAGAAAATAACAGCGACGAATGGACCTGAAAAGCGTTATTAATTATAAAGATGTACGTAATAATATATACTTTATGGTGACTTATGGTGACTTTTCAACACCTCCCCCAAATTACTTTGTTCTCTCCTTGGCCACTTTTTTGTGACTTTCCCATCTGTCCTGAAACATAACGGGAAGATAGTTCAAGCACGTCTTTTTCAGACATTTCCTGATTAACCATTCATAATGCTCATATCTCATTCGACGCTATATAACCTTTTAAGCTAACAGGGCGTTCTTAAAACAACACAAAGTAACTAGTCAAATGAAGTACGTGGTGAATACGAGAAAACACAGACCACACTTTTAGGGCCTACTTCTCTGATCTTGAAGCAAAACAGACATTTCTTACATTCTTACAGGCAATTTCTCAACTGCATACGTTGTTCAAATAGCTATAACGTCAGCTGGGAGGATGAGCAGTACTGTCGCCGGGGATGTATCACCGTGTAGTTTGGTGCACAGATACTAACGCTGCTCAGGAACGTGCTGCGCCCGTATGTGGGCAATCTTCATATCTACAGCCGTGAGAACCTCGAACTGGAAGATGATATGAATGAATGATGAACTGAGAAGGACGAGACGGCAATCGGTAGTGACTTATCTTAAAAGTACCTTTGCAGCATCTTCCCGTAGAAAGTGAGAAAGAGCACAAATACATCTCAGGTTAGCTGGCCTTCGGACTGAGAATCGAACCCTAAGCCTTTCGAATACGAAACCGCATGACCAAACGCTGACCGCAAAAATTATTTTACCGGCGGGAAAGCAAGTGACTTAGGCCATCGAGATGCAACCCGGATTGCAGTTGGTGCGCCACCTGTGACCACGCAATGCGAAGCTGCTATCGTTGAGAGAAATTTCTACGAAATATTTGCAGTAACGTGTCACATCAAAATGCTCTCGTCTTCCACGCTTCTTTCATTTCCTGGAGCAACAACCTCTGCTGCAATGCTTACACGTTCTCTTTGGGGGGGGGGGGGGGGGGGGTGGAGGGGGGCACCTTAAAGCTCTACATTTAGATAAATGGGACGATACGCCTTGCCAGAGATGACATACTGCAGTTGGCCTTTTCTGGTTGAATGCTTCTGACACAAGTAACAGGTGACGCATCACTTACGGGTATTAACTTAGGGTCTTAAGAATTTGTTGGTTCCGAGTCTTCTTGTAAACTTTTTATGAAAGGTGCGGCAGGCAGAAAACTTACGCAGGCCCTAGAGATATTGACCGTTACAAAATAACGTATACCCAATTCCATGGGGGACCACACTGTGTTCGGTTCTAAAGAATCGCAAGGTGTCACTAATGGGAATTGGTAGACGAGGGGAAAACACCGACATTCTTAAAGCACAAAACCTGCAATCCAGAGGGGAAAAAGTGTAAGGCTTTGGCCATAATGAATGACTTCACAAGGTAACGAACACCGATTTCCACCTAATCTAACATACTCAGGCTGTGACACCTTAAAACGACATCCCAGGTCATCTGCAACACTGACTAAGGTTTTTCGTGGTCTTTTTTAGCCCTTCCACACAAATGCAGGATACTACCTCGATTAGATCACTACCATTTCTCACGACCGCTTTCGTCATAGCCTTCTCAATTCAGAAACCATCCCGTCATTTACGATATAGCTTCACACTCACGGAGCTCACAAAGCACCGCCTAATAAACTAACGGAAGCAAGTGACAGAAAGTAATAAAAAGTTGGAGAAACTTCATAATGAAATGATCCATAATTGCATTCTTCACCACTTATTATTAGGGTGATCAAATAAAAAGGGGTCGGAACATGCATCACGCAAGGGACAGATAAGAAATGCTTACAAAATTTTAATTGGATACCCTGAAAGGAACAGACCACTTGCGAGACCTAAGCGTAGAAGAGTCTGAATTAATCTCGGTTAGAGATTACTGGCGGACTCTTGTGGACACAATAATGAAACTTTGGGATCGATGAAAGGCGTAAAATGTTTAATTAGGTTACCGATTATTAGCTTTTCAACGGCTTCATAGCGTTCGTTCAATTTGTTTCCTTGGTTTATGACAACATTCGGTTATGACACACTAAGTCCTCCTTCCCCAGACTGTCATCATAACGAACTTAGCTAAACACAAAAGTACGTAAACTAAGCAACGTGTCACTATGCATAATCAACTTCATTCAAGATGTGAGACCTGAAGCACCTACACGCACGCATACACGTGGTTAGTGGGTTTGGCAGTCGGCTGCAGAGCCATTAGGGCCGATTCACACTACGCGTTCCCGTTCCGTCAGAATGATCTCTGTTCACACTGTCCGTCGTGTTCAGTCACCTTCCAGAACAGCACGTGATAGTTTCGAAGGCTTGCGATTATTTTCATTAAATATGCAGCGCCATTCGTTTTCGAAAAGACGATTTGGCTGTAATAGCATTGATGTTAGATAAAGAAGAGAAAAATGCTGCTCTCAGTGATAAAATGAAGCGTATGTGGGTTCACAAGTGCTTCAGAAGTAGAAGATCAGAGGGCGAATACGAGATTCTGTACACTGTCGCTGTACTTCTTTTTTGACACGTCATATAATTCCTCACATTAACGCACTAATTCTATTACTTTTTCATCCATTTTTGAAGACAAAAACAGACAGCACTCGTAGCAAGCAAACGCTCGAAGTGTAGTGGCGGAGACAGAAGACTGTTCACACTATCGGAATCGAGCAGGCACAGACGTCAATCATTCTCGCTCAGCAACGGAGACGTTCCTGTCAGTGTGAACAACTCCCTTCAATTACACATGAGAAAATTTTACTGAACGGTGACGTTCATTGACGGAACGGGAACGTGACGCAATATGAATCGGCCCTTAAGGGTGTCGCAGTGTAAGGAAGAACCCCTCATCCCTCAACGGCAGCTGTCCCCAGCTAGTCCGAGGTCATACCGTTGCAGATCTACGGCCACTTGAGACAAAAAGCAAGATGATTCCAGTCCATAAACTCCCTATTTCTCCAGACCCATTTTAACGTTAAAACACTGAATATAAATTTCAATTTTAGTGCTTCTTAAATCAGACATGTAAATCCGGCTCATTCCTTGACTGATGATTCATAAACCTGGATGCGGTCGGTTTGTGGCTTTATCGTGAGACTCACGAAACAATCGATCACATGGAACGCAATGTAGGCCACTGTTCTATAATTATGTTACTGTGTGCAAGCCCAGAGTTGTCTATAATGCCTGCCTCAAATATCAATTGTGGGCTTCGTTCCTTAAAATAACAAATGTTACCTGCGAACACTTCAGGGTTTCAATTTAACGATTCACGGATTTACCCAAGAGCTGCATTTCACAACCGCCATGATTATAGTCATAATTACTTCCTCTTTTGTCGAATTAGAGGTGTATACGTTATAACAACATTACTCAATTACGACATATCACAAATTCCATGATACTATGCATGATCACTTCTTTGTCGAATTTGAGGTTTATATATTTTAACAAAAACCTCATACAATAGCTGGTTTGTACATGATTCGTGCAACATTTTGTCGCACATACATCAAGAATGTGTATAATTATTCTGACTGGACAGTAACAGAACTGGCTTTGTCTTAAAAAAATAGCTACAATAACCACAAACTGTCCTGTTACTGAACCACTTTACAGGCATTTATTAAAAAGTTACTGCTACAAAAATACAAAGTTGAAACAACTAGCAAAGGAAAATACAACGGAAAATACCACTTGCGAAACCAAGACACAGATGGAAGGATAAGTGTTTCGGAGTTCAACACATATCGCGTACGTAGCCACTACCGGTACGCTACCGGACCAGCTAGAAAGGAAGGCTAACATTAAAAAACTGAGGAGGGATGTGAATTAGATTCAGTTGGGTTTCAGTTCCATATCAAGCAGGTACATTTCTTGACTAGCTAAATAACGATTTTCGACGAAAATCCCTGCACGGCGTAGTCAGCTACTCTGTATAATAGCAATGGAACTAGATGAGTTCTACAAATCTAATCAGACTGTGTAATTGACCACCGTAATCCCCACTAGAGATTTCCTGGAAATGAACCCTACTCCACGCGGCTCAAGGTATCTCAAAACTGGCAGCTACACCCGTTTTAAATATCCAGATATGGTCCTCTGGGATATTACAACGTGTAGTTTGCTAGATGGTTACCAACGTTTCGTACAATCCGCCATCTTCACTCCTCTACCTTGGAGACGAAGGTAAAAGGTTCCTTTGAAACATTACTACCGATCTCCTAAACTACACGGCGTCACGTCCCACACGACCCGTAATTTTGCTAACACCGTGAGAACCTGAAATCTCACAAATATTGAACATGCTGAATAAAGGACTTTTGAGGAAGCTCAGAAGCTTTCTATAGCGACGCTTTTGCACGAAAGGCTGCAAAAAATGGTGGGGGATATGAAATCTCAACAAAGCACAATTTTCCTTTCCCATAGTTATTCATCCATATGGATGGCTGCATTACACAGCCACAGTATAAAGACTTTCAAGAGCACTCCCCAAAAAATTAAGAGGACATAATGGGACCAGAGAGAGAGGACGAAGACCTCCGCTTTCCCACCCCAGACTCCCTGACGCTGTCGCACATACCCGTCATTATATTGCACTGAACCCGTACCATCACAACTTGATGTCTGAAACAGGCACCAGAACCTCACATTTATTTTTGGTCTACGAATACATGGTGGCCTTCTTCAAAAAGAGGTTCGTGTCATAAATTTTTGCATTTTTTAAATAACTGTGATGTTCCTATTCTGTTTCATTAAATTACGCTCTTTGTCCTAGAGTTCTTACAATCGCTTCATGGAGTAAATAATTGCCTCACGTGTTTTAACACGGGAAAAGCAAGAAAACAGCTACCAGGTGGGAAACGGGATGAATTGAAAAACTGATAAGCATGCTTACGAGCGAACATTTGCCCACTGATAAATTTTATATTATCTTCACTGTGATTTGTCCACTGAATTGTATGCTGCCGCCTCTAACACTAAAAAATAACATTCGCGCTTTTGCAAAATCGGCTGTGGTGACGAAGTCTGTAACTGTAACTGTAACAGGGGAGCTGATGTGCAGGGAAAGCAGTTCGCTAATTCCAGTACTCTGAGTCATGGCAGTACAGCAATGACAATCAGTGTGGCAAAAGTGGTGCTACCATGTAGTGAGGATGAGCTGAAAGCCTGATTTGAGTTCGGTTTCAATTGTTCAATCTGTGAACAGGCGCAACAAAGATAACTGTGTAGTTATGTTCAGTATAAGCCCGGCAATCAATCAATTACTCTCATACAACACTAAAGTGTGTGAAAAAAACATTTTTGTTTACGCAAGTGAGAAATAAATAGCTGCTGGAAAAAGGGAAACGCCTGTTCCCTTGACAAGCCGACAAACCCCCAAGCTCTCTCCTGGTCTATCAAACGTCCGGGAAAGTTCGTCTCTTGGGCTACCTGTCACTTGGGACGACAAAATAATTTTTAAATGTATCTAACAGTAGGCCTATGCTAAGCTTACGTCTTCAAATGGACCTCAAAACGAAAGTTTCTATTGGATTTGGTCTCACATCGGCAGGAGTCCCACTATTGCCAAAAACAGAATTAACTGGATATGATGTTGGGGCGCAGTCTGTTAATTTGTCCTCAAATGGTTAATTTTAATTAGTCTTCTACAATCGTCGTATTTGTAATTTATACCAGACAGCAAAATAACGACCACTTTCCCCCGTCAATTACAGCTCTCAAACCGGTATCATGTAGTTTGGCCAATTACAGGCCTCTTAAGCAAAGACTTACTGTTAACCATTTAATTCTCATAACAGAGTGGGGGGTCAAGAAGTTTCCGGACCTCAGCGGTACTGAGGGGGGTGGGGTTCTCAGGGGTAGACTGTGAGCGATCTATGGAGAAAGCTGTAACAGTCGGCTGTAAAAGTGGATGTGTCGGCACGACTCGCCGCAAAGTCTCAGTCTAAACAGCGGGCGACCATCGAGTTCTTTTGCAGACTTAGAGAAATCGGCAGCTAAAACTCTTTAGGCCTCAATGCGGTTTACGACGACGAGGCTCTTGAAAAATCTGCTGTGTACGACTGGCACGCCCATTTGCAAACGAAGAAGAGTTACGTACTAGCACATGAGAAGCGCAGAGCCAGGCCAGGGACGTCAAGAAACGACGAAAATGTGACAAAAGTTCGCAAAATGCTAACACAAGATCGGTTTGTAACGACTGAACAGACAGCAAATGACACTGCCATCTCATGCGGATATGTTCTGAGCATTCTGAAAGATCTGTCAACCCTGCGTCATTTTCAACTTTGCGAACGCGCCTAAAAATGATGGGACTCATCATATTGGATTCGCAACATACATGCCTACTGACTGGAGGAGGAGA
This sequence comes from Reticulitermes speratus, assembly GCA_021186555.1. Classification (NCBI taxonomy): domain Eukaryota; kingdom Metazoa; phylum Arthropoda; class Insecta; order Blattodea; family Rhinotermitidae; genus Reticulitermes; species Reticulitermes speratus. Next base: position 16,754,313 of record JAJKFL010000330.1, read on the forward strand.
AGGAAGAGGAGACGAAAAAAAAAAAAGAGGAATAGAAACAGGAGGAGGAGAAGGTTAACAAACACGCAACTTGTCCTTTAACGTAACATGCCAAGTGGACAGCAAAAGATTTAATCCATTACTCAGAACATCTAGGAATTTAATTTTTGTCATATGGTTGTTAACTGCACTGAAATGACTGTTAAGACTGTTTAACGATAAAGTGTAAAGTTATTCCACTGATTGGGATCAAGTCATTAAAGGTATTTGAGGGGGAGGGATGTAAGCTCACATATATTCTTTAGGTCAGATTCATGCGAGTTTTTAGGCATTCGCATCGGTGTAGTTGAAGTCTTTTAAGTTCTTCTGGGATGTGGCACCGTATCAATGAGTGACTGGTGCCCAACGTTTCAAGACAACGCAGTGGTCTCATCTTCAGAGGTCGAAATGTCCAATCATGCTTGGCATGATCCGTTCAGGGTAAAATTCCCCATGGTAACATTGGAAAAGGATGATGGTAAGTGCATGAAATATTCTGGAAGTTAATGTTACTGACAGGAATCCTACCGCAAGCATTCACTCCACAGCCAGACACTTCAATAACTGAGTGATCAGTGCTCCCTACAACAATGGTGACAACAGAACCCTACAGCAATAAAATAGAACGGGGGGGGGGGGCAATTATACAGAACGGTCTATACTGTAAGTGTAGAGGAGACTGAACCAGAGTCACTGTTACAGTCAGCTTCGGCTACTAACAGTCTGTGTCACACAACATAATATTTTCAATGACCTGGCTCACAGGAAATTACAATGACATTTAGTGTTCCACAAATATAGCTTAATATTAGCAGGCAATTAAGAAAATTAAATGGCCATACTCTTGCAGAATATTTCACACAAAAGTATTGTGCTACCTGTCCCCATTAATTTACCCATGACGAGTCGGCAAAAGTATTTCTTTAACCTGATGATATTAAATATGTGGAAAAATCCATTAGTATTGCACATACCTAACTTGCACATCCACAACAAAAGAAATTATCTGCTTATTTAGCATAATGAATTAAGATGATAATTACAACAAAGTTACAAGCAAATGAACTTGAAAATTACATGGACATTCTGTGTACCGGTTCTGTGACCACCTGTATTAGCATAGTTCATGTTAGAACTAAAACATAAAATAAAACACAAATTTAGTGACTGGCTAGGCTAAGCAAAGTCCGTGATAGTGGTTCATGTCAGGCCTAGGCCCTGGAAATAAAAAGCAAATTACCGTCCACTGCATACATATATATATATATATGAGAACGTTAGCAAATCAACACTTCTTTTCTCTTTTTGCTTCAAGGCATACAAGTTCTGCACTGAAACTGAAAGTGAGTCACAGTAACCTGCTGAACAAGTATAAAAAAGCAAAGAAATTGAAAGTTATCATTAAGGTGACCTTGTACAATAGCTTCTTTAATGAGCAGGGCTATTAAAAAAAACAAGATGGCAATTTTAATATTCACAAAATAAATAAATAATAAATATAAAACATACGTGCATGGACGCACACACACACACACACAGTACATATTGCCACATTCAATAGGGGGAAGCAACTTCAGAAACTTCAGAATAAAAGTTCTGAAAAATCAGCAGTCTTATCCTATTACGAACTCAGAAGCATAAAATATTGTGTAATATATCTGTTTATTCCTATGTCTATGCACTGCATTCATAGCATTAATCATTCTGAGAGGTTTAACTGCTCTTAATTCCTAACTCCATGAAATTCATCACTATAACAGTTCAATGGATATAAGCAATTAAGTCTGAAACCCTACAACAGATTTGTAACTACAAAACATCAATAAGCTAACTTACTCCATGGAGCAGAGTCCTTCTTGAAAAGCTGCCAGGTCCTCAGTTAATTAAGAAATTCCCCGCGTTTTATGGAACCCGAAGGTTCATTACCGCATTCACCCCCCCATCCCACTTATTGAAGATCCATTTTAATTTTATCCTCCCACCTATGACTGGGTCTTCCAAGTGGTCTCCTTCCCTCAGGTCTCCCCACAAAAATCCTGTATGCACCTCTCCCCTCCCCCATACGTGCTACATGCCCCACCCACCTCATTCTTCTTGATTTGATCACCTGAATAATATTTGGTGATGAGTACAGATCATTAAGCTCCTCGTTATGTAGTCTTCTCCACTCCCCTGTTACCTCGTCCCTCTTAGGCCCAAATATCCTCCTCAGTACCCTATTCTCGAACACCCTCAGCCTATGTTCCTCCCTCAGTGTGAGAGACCAAGTCTCACACCCATACAAAACAACAGGCAAAATTATAGTTCTGTATATCTTATTCTTTGTATTTTTGGATAGCAGAAGATCCTGCACCAAATGACAACAAACTTTCCCCGACTTCAATCTGCTCTTAATTTCTTCCTGAATGGAATTTCAATTTGTTAGAGTTGTTCCCAAATATCTGAACTGTTCCACCCTTTCAAGGGATTTATTATCTCTCTTTATGTTGTGATTTTGTCCTGCATTCTGATCTCGAGACACGACCATGTACTTAGTTTTCTCAGCATTTACTTCTAGACCAATTTCCTTACTAGCGACTACTAAAGCTTCTGTGTTTTTCTTTATAGCATGTGTGCTTCCGCCCAATATATTAACATCATCAGCATAAACTAGAAGCTGATGTGTACCATTTAATTTCAAGCCTTCCTGGTTTGCCTGAACCCTCCAAATGGCATATTCCACAACATCAATAAGGCATGATACAAACAGCCACAGCTCAATTTGGTCAGAAGCTGAGGGAGGGTGTGATGAAGAGTTAACCTTGACCTCCTACTGGCAAGGCCAGCACAAGCCTAAATGCTGCCCAAAGTGTTGCAGTATTCCACCACCTCCTCTGTTTAACACAGATCACGTTTCTCAAAATTTCTTAACAATTAATAACCTGAAATTTTCAGACACTGTCAGAAAAGTCATCACTGGTGTCATAATTCTTTGAATAGCCACAATACCAACAAAAGTAAAGAAGAAATTAATTTTTGTTAAACATTAAGGAAAGAGGTTGCAAATGCGCTGCTCCTAAAATCATTCCACCCTATGTAGCAGCTACTTGGTTGACCTACACTGTCTTTCCTGCCCCTGCCAACTGATATCTAAAAACCCACCCATTTAAACAGAATTCTTCTGACAAGCTTCATCTGCTAATTAAGTCAAATATTTTTTGTACTTGTGAGGAATAACAATGTACATTAAACTGTTTCTATTTCAAATTCTATCATACCACCTACATCTTTATAAAAGTCACATCTTAAAATAAACTGCATTTTTTTTGGTAACTATAATTCTCAACATTTTTTTTCTTCTTATGGACAAAATGCGGTTATACAGCATTAGTAACAACCACCCAAAGCCAGGCTCCAAACTGAGGTATAACTTTACAAACATTCCACAGCTCCACCTCAATTTCTCTATTTTGTAACATTTTTGATTAGTAACAAGGACTGTGTAACTCGTTCACACGGATAAAAGTGGATCTACTGCTAGCCAACTGAATCACTTTTATGAAAAACTACCTTTTTCTTATATAATATGTACACAACTTTCCAAAGAATAATTCATTACTGTCTCATCTATTATCAGTTACAATGTGAAATCCAACACTCCCCTTTATACAGATTCATACATATGCATTCTCAGATGCATCCATACACACATACACAAATTATGCATTCCATTCATCCAAAATTTAGTAAGTATGTAAAATACGTCATAAAGATACAAAGCATACAATACAAAACGTAATGTAATACGTGCCACATTTAGTTTGCATTAGTATCATAATAAACGATAAAAAATAATGTTTAATCATTCAAGACAGATTCCTTGCATGCGTTTCTGTATTGCCTCAATCTCCAATCTCCAAAACAATTCCTTAACATGAATAACGAAAACTGACATTGTCTTTTTTTCTTTCATTCATTCTCTTCACTTGTGTAATGTGAATTTACATTAAAATCACTTTCAAGGTTCTGAAATTATACCCCCAAAATTTATCATTTGTGTTAGTACCCTTCAGTATAAATATATCAGTAACTACTTAATACGTTAGTAGCATGAAATTTGTACAATTCATACCCTTACACATGACAGAAGAATTGGCCAACGTCCTAATATATGAAACTACGTTACATCCAAATCCTCTATACCCAAGTTCTCCAATAGAATACTCCTGCGATTTCCAACATTTTAACGTTCTACTACTGAAACATCTGACAAAACGTACTTATCAGAAAGGGGGAGGGGTCAAAATATGAGAAGTAGATTCGACATGCAGTACAATTCGTTAACACACTTCAAGCTTATTTGGAACGAAATGAATTGAATACACAACTCCATTTACGAATTTTGTGATTAAAATGTTAACCATAACTACAGTAGGTGCATCTGAACGAGCAGAAGCAAGAACTTACTAAAACGTGAAAATCATTTCCAACCCTACAAACCGGCGTGAAAACTTACCCATCTTCTTGCAAAGGAAGAGCTCCTTGTCAGCTAGAAGTTATAAAATTCACAAAACTGGGTCACCTGGAGTTCATATTAACTCAACAGAACGTACTTTCACTCGTCACACGCAGAGAAACACAAAAATTTGAACATAAGAGCATTTACCATCCAACATTAACATAACTAACGAACAGGCGAGTTCAATGTCGGGGGAGGGGCGAATCCTGTCCCTGTTTACCACTGCTTCCTAGATCACAAAATGACGTTTATTTTCACTCAAACCTCAAAGACGACAAAAACTGCTTCCAGTTCCTTAAATAAGCAAATGTATACAGCAAATAAAGTTTCACCATCTGCCTTGTCTTCGTACAGGTGAATCAGTTACGAAAATATATACTTCCAATTATGGCACACTCATTCAAAAACAAATTAATGCTACTCGTGTCATCAAACGTGCCATCTCATGGTGAAACACACAAACATACCTGTACGATTTCGCCGCTACTACGGAAACATCATGATGCCGCCATCTATTGCGGATATCTCTAAACTACATCGCCTTGACTACCAAATTTTTCCAAAGATTTTGAAATTTAAAGGTAACCAGCTACCAACCTATAACGTGCAACATCCCAGAAACTCTGAAATCTCACATCTTCACCTTTCCCTTATCAATTAAATTCTACCGTACAGATATCAGGAATATATACTTCTTCATTTAAAGGAAATGAAACATGGTGTACCTCAAGTGTCAGTTCTTGGCCCAATCTTATATGTATTATACATAAACGATCTTCCAACTAATATATAAGGCGCAAAGACGGTCCTGTCTGCCGATGATACGAATATCCAAATAAAGGCTGTAAATGAAGACTCCCTAAATCAAAAAATAAACAGAGTTATGCAGCAGTTACAAATTTGGTTTCATGTAAATGGGTTAGTGATAAATACCGAGAAAACTATAGCAATGTCCTTTCACACTTGGCACAACAAAAGTTTTTTAAAACCTCAAATCATATTTAAATACGAAATATAAATATGAAACAAAATTTTTTGGATTACATCTGACAGAAGATATAAAATGGAATGTTCATATAAAAAATTTAAGCTCTAAATTGAGTAGAAGTTATTATGTAATGCAATCCCTTAAAGGTATAACAAATGTAACTATCTTAAGAAGCATGTATTTTGCAAACTTTCATTTGAATTTAATGTATGGCATACTCTTTTGGGGAGGTGATGGGGAAAGTAAGAATTTTTAAATTACAAAAGATAGTTATGAGATTAATTAGCAATGTACAAAGAGATATGTCCTGTAGGGAATTGTTTAAGACATTAAATATATTCCCAGTATATTATGGAATCTGTGTACTACATAAAATTGAACATAGGTGGGATAGAGCAAAGATCAGTTAGGCATGATTATAATACATGTCACAGATCAGATCTTCAATCCCAGTTTTGTAGAACTGATATTTTTAAAAGAAGTGTAAATAATATGGGGATAAAAAGTATATAATAAATGGCCAAGGCATTAAAAAAATCTAGAGTACATACCACTTTTCAGAAAGAAACTAAGATATTTTTTATTGCAACAGACCTATTCTGTAGAGGAATATTTCTCTTGTGAATAATTATCACGAAAAATGTAAGTGTATATGATATGAGGATTTATTTTAAAGAATGGGACTTTATGTAAATCTACAGAACTGGTAACATGTTGAAACTCGGTTATGTGATATGCTGGTGACAAGTACGTGTATTCATATGGAGTATATGTGGAAATTGTGTTGATGTGTCCTATAAACTTTTTGTCAAGAAGGATGAATAAAAATCTAATCTAATCACTGTAATGCTGTTAGCAACACAGCCAGTTTCTACAACATTTATTTCATATTATCCTTTTGTGTAGACACTGCTTTCCCACGTCACCTCATACAGTAGGCCACAAAATGTGCTGCTTTTGTGAAATATGGATACGCATCACTCTGCCATTAGATCCTATAATGAACCAGCTGAATCCAACTCACCCAAGAACACTCAATTTCTGTTTGTACTCCAAATCGGCATAAACATATTCTTGGGCATTTTACACATCTTCATTGACCTTGAGGTATATATACAGTCATACAAATCTTGCAGTGAATAATTATATATTTTTTTGTAATAATAATGTTTTGATTCACATTATCCTAAAATATCTTTCCAATAATTACTCACAATAATTACTATTTGAAGAACACTGTCTACTACCCTTACAATGAAGGCAAATGGTTCCTCTGAAGCTTTAATTTTCAACCACACCACATCCCAGAAGACAGTATTCTTAATTGTCACCTCCCTGAGAACCTCAAATCCCACGCAATTACTACTTATTTTCTCCCAGTAATTTATTATGTGTATATTACCAACTTCAACCATTTCTGAAATCACATATTTTATGTAACATAAAGAAAAATAAATGCATGATAACACTTCACTAAGTTGCTCTGGCATGAGAAATTACTTTCCCTTTTATTTCATTAAATAATCACCATATTCACCATACAAAAAAGGTTTCATATATGTCATATGCATGTTTTGTATGACTGTACTTCCTGCTTTCCATATACTTTAAAATACATTTTTTGCTATTCATTCTGCCAGTCTGAGCTACTAACAGTTTCTTTTATTTAAGTAAATGATAAATGAAACAAATTTTATGATGAGCTATTTTTTATAAATTCAGTGATGTTCAATATGACCATCACGATTACGTGTAATATATGACAACCAGTAAAACTGATTTGAAAGGACAATACATGTACAAATAATAGAAGGGAAATGGCAAAGCACACTGGGCATGTCCTAATGAGACAGGACTACAATGTACCACAAGCACTGTAATCTGTAAGGCAGAAAATAAGGATGCCAAAAGGTGTGGGAAATTACAGGGCATGGAGGATACACAGGATAAAGATGGCGATAGGTGGAGACCACAGACAACAGGATCATACAGCAAGGTCTTGGGTAAGACCACCCAATGGGTAGATCAATGCAAACCTCTTGGCCCTGCCCAGTACTGAACCACAACTCCTCCTCAGTCATCCAGCCTGTAGCCTGGTCACTATAGCAATATTTTGTTCTACGTAAACTTCAACTGCACTGCCACTACATACGTTTTTTAAGTTGCTTGGGTGCTTGCCCTAAGGAATGAAGAATGCTCAAGATATATCCTGGACCAAAGGAAATCCATGACAAGGTTGCAAATTGCTTATTCTAGGACACTAACAATATATTTATTTGTTTTATTTTTCTCCAACAAATCCATTATGATACTCTTTTCTTATTCTATTAACAAATAAATTACTTTTTACTTTGTAATATTATAACATTCCACTACTTCTTGCATATCAATTGCAATACCAGTATGTTCAACATCCCTTTGCAGGAGTTTTCATTCAGGCATGATGTTGACTACACATGATTCATCAGAAACAGTATAATGTAGTGAATATCTAGGCACACAAAATATATCAATCCACTCACCAATTTATTTTACTCTAAATAAGGACATCACATAAGGTATGACCCAGTAAAAGAGTTAACCTTGTCTGCACTGCTCACACGTGATTGAATTGCTGACCTCTGCAGTGTCTAATACTGCCGATGAAAAATGCAGAATACTGACAGGAGATACCACCATGACAGAACCAAATACAACCAACGTTTATTATTAATACAGTAAAACCGCTATTTAATGAATTGCTGGGGGATTACAATATATTTCACTAAATCAAGGTTTTCATTAAATGGAGGTTTTCAATTAAAATGAGTTAAACTTATCTTTTTTGCTTGTTTATTAGTTCCATTATGGTCTCTATAATAAAAATCCATTTTTCAACTTTGTATGCACAATACTTATATCAATTATTTTTAAAATAAACATTTAGAAACAAATTCCAGTGACAAGCAAGCCTTATTGCTATTGAAAATGAAATTTTCTGTAATGAATCATGATTACAAAAATAATTTCAAATTTTTAAAAGTATTTTCAAAATTGACATAAATCTTTAAACAATTTTTCATCCCTCCTTTAAAAAGCTTCATCACACACCTTTAAACAGAAAATATTAAAATACATTTGGAATTAAGATTAAATTTCTGTGCAATTTCTATTGCGGGCGTGCTTGGGTTTTTTTCCACTTCTTGAATTATTTTCACTTTTTCCGCAAATGTCAGCTTCTTCCGTTTACTAGTAGCCATTATTAAGGAATTAAAAAATATAATAAAAATAGTAGAAAGAATTTTTCACAAATGCTCCAGGTTTACGCAGTGATCGCAAAACAGGCATGCAGCAGCAGAGTAACTTCTAGATAAGGTAGACGGAGAGGGGACAGGCATTACGTCATCAGGATCGGTGTAATGGACTGGCTACGTGATTACGTCACAGTTTCCCCTACCATTGCGCTTCCGCATATTTCATACTACTTTGTCTCACTTAGACACAGGCAACAGTACCGGGCACTCCTGACGATCAGCCATCCAGGCGCTATCCCGGCCCAACGGTGTTCGGTAATGTAACGGGAACCGGTGTTTCCATCGTGGCAGGCCATTGCCTCAATGTTTCGAGCGTATATCGTAATTTTTACGTACAATATGTATCTTTTGTGATTTTTTTTTTGCTCATGAAAAAATTTACTAAATGCGGGAAACGTCAAATAACAATTGAAGTATGAGTACGTAATATTTTTCCACTAAATGCGGGGTTTTCTCTAAATCAGGATTCACTAAATGCGGGAAACGTCAAACAACAATTGAAGTATGAGTACGTAATATTTTTCCACTAAATGCGGGGTTTTCTCTAAATCAGGATTCACTAAATGCGGGAAAATAATATTGTTTATATGGAGCTATTGTCGGAACATGAAAAAAATCATCATTAAACCCGGGATTTCACTAAATGCGGGAACATTAAATCGGGGTTTTACTGTATTTGCTCAGGTGACTGCCTCAATACACTGCCAGAACTATGTGGCAAACTGTAGAAGCTCCTCCACATTTAAACCAGTCATGTAACTAGCTTTCCATCTCGGCCCAACACAGAATTACATACCACAATACAAAAACACTCATGAAAAGTTTCTTATACTGTTCATCTATGTCTTTAGAATGCTTTTGTTACTTCCATGGGTACAAACAAAAACACACACAAACAAAATCTTACATTTAAAGTGGCAGATATAAAAAAAAAGTTAATATTAATCAACCATGGTTTATGCTTTACTTGCATATCTGTATTAGGCATTACATTTTTTCATTCACCACATTTAACCCTATTAGAAATGAAAATGATAAAACCAAGATTTCATGTTGCATTCTTTCTGTTTCTATGATGAGCCTTTTATGAAAAGTTAGAAAATGTGAAATATACTAGGTTGTTTGACTTCGCATGTGCAGAGATTAGGAAATCAGTACTGTAAATCCTTGGTGGATCTAATACACTCAGGCAAATCCAACAAAACACCATACTGCTGAAGAAGCCTTATAGTGTTATAAATGGAACTTTTCTACCAGTTGTACAGAAATTAGTGTCTAAGATGAAGTAAATTTAAAGGATAACAATATGAAACTACCAGACATTTTTTTTTTGTCATGGCTCAACAGCCCAAGTGGGCCAAGGCCTCCTCATTGTTGCGGTTCTGAAATCATACTCAGACACACCACATATGGTAGCACTCCTCTGGATGATGGATCAGCCTGTCGCAGACCCTTACCTGCCAACACACAACACAAGAGACAGACATCCATGCCCCTGGCAGGATTCGGACCTCCAGTCCCAGCAAGCGAGCATATTTATACATGGAAAGATGAAAAATTGCATTTGTGGTCCAGTTCTGACAACTTGATCATTTTAACTGACTAGCATATTGCTACCATATCTGTCTTCATTAAAACTGGGAGTGTAACCCAAAGTTCAATCACAATGATCAATTTTATAAGCAGAAACCAAATCCAAGATATTGGTGAGAGGATTAATAGCAGTTTAAATAAAAACGTGTGGAGATTAATTCAGCCCCACGTGGAGATAAACATTTTGTATAAAACTTGCTAGAGGGCTGAGAGCATTGAATTAACCAACACTCAAAGACAAATTAAAACATTAACAAATGAAGAGAAACTATTCTGTGTGACAGAAGGAACCACACTGACCACACTATTACCTGGCTGACATAACTTTCAAGTAACTTACACATGACATGCCCAGTTTTCTTCCTTAATAGACACATTACAGTTTAACAGTTTCAATATTACAATAATGTAAATATTTGATACCTGAGATCAAGTTTGACAAACATTATCCACTTTAAATATCTTGTCTGTTGTAGAATGGTGAAAGCATGAGATGTCTTCCAGCAGTGCAAGTAACCGTCACAGTGAATTACTATAAAGCTTGGTGAGAGATCAACAACAGAAGTCATACCAGATCTTAAGTTAACATTTCAGTGCAGCTGCTGTTTTGTAACTACAGCTTCCAATACTCCTTGGGCACCCCATATTTCATCGACAGCTTTTAAAGAAAAGTCCACATATACAGGATGTCAATAACGAGCTGAGGGCCCTTTCTGTTCCATATATGTGATTCCTATCACTGGGGCTCTATAATATCAACAGTGCTTCCCCCCCCCCCCCCCCCCCCCCCCCCCCCCAAAAAAAAGTATCAAGCACCTGTGGCTGATTCATTAGCTGACATATAAAAATCAGATTAATCGCCTGATTAGTCAGTCTCATTAAAAATAGCGAATATTTTATTCATACAATAAACAATTAAGAAAACTCTTTGAGTATAAAATTTGAATCCATAAGTAAAGTTCAGCTTCAAATTTCATGCACATTCATTACTACTGTAAATAGTGCTTAATGATGGCAAAAATTGTCCTCGAATAAAAAAAAAATCAAAAAAGTTTTTATATTTCACTAATGTCCCATGTCAAAGAATTTTTTCACATGATTCAAACAAGAACAATACACAACATCTGTTTCACTACATTTCAACATATTCAGGACTTTAAAATTTAAAATAATTTTGTTATCCATGCAGCAGTCACTTAGTAGTTCATGACAAATGTGCCTGGCTGATTTATTTCTTAATTAATCAAAGAGTGGTATCTGATCAACAACAACTGTAGCAGCTGTAACAGTAATGTGTGATTCTTAAGTACTTTTCCTGAAACAAGAAAACTGTTCTTTTCCTAAGTTTAACATAAAATATGAACATTTCCACAGCAATATACTTCAAAAGATTGAATATCAATTTAATCCGCTATTCAGAGGGCTAAAGAGAACCCCTAAAAAATAGGGAAATTTCTTGTGGGTCCAAGTGTCAATCATGACCTGCATGTATACAAGGTCATGTTTATGAAACATATGTTTGGTAAATTTCATTGAAGAAAGTGAACATCTTGTTCCCACTTGACTAGAGAACAGACAAAATCATAACACAGAGTACCACGAACCATTTCATAGCCATTTCAAGTACATCCCCATTTACATATTGCATATTCTGAATCTTCATTTTAACCAGAACAGAGAAAATATGTTTCTAGATACTGCACTTCTTCAAATATATTTAATGAGATTTACTTATCTTTAAAAGCAAGAAACAAGTTGTCTTGCAGGCCATATTATGTGCACTTATTCTGAGTTGGTGCTACCTTTTACCACAGTGATACCTCAGTAAGTTTTAGTTCAGCATTTCTTGTCTTACCTTCGTACTATAACAGTGATTTATGAGTTACTACTAGACTTGGTAACAATGCAGTATTTTTGCACAGTCACCAAAACAATGTATTTTACAGTCCTTGACATAAATAGCATAACTTTCAAAAGCTACGTTAAAAAAATTTCAGAATCCAATACCCAATGAAAGTACACTCCAACTTAAGGAAATTTACAAGCACGTCACACGATGTGTTGGGTTTAAGCAGTTCTAGAAATTATGATGACATAGTGAGAATTAAGTGTGGCATAATATATGATGAAAAACTTTCCAAAGATGACCACAATGCCCTACAATTCAGTACACAGCAGAATCTTCCAAACCAGTTTACAGATAGTACGCATGTTTTATTGACTCTGCATGCCATTTGTACGAATTTAACAGATGTCTATATATATGGAACATTCCACTTTCAGTTTTAAATACTCTATGATTGAACCATAATACATCAGACTGTAAACTGATTAGCTACTGACAGTATGGGACAGATGGTATGAATTTTTCTCTTTACCAACACATCCCCATCAACCCTGGGCCCACTCCACTTATCATCCAGTGTTGTATCTGAGACTCCTTTCCTTGGGAAACAGGCAATGTATAGGGATGGATCTAAAAGCACATGGAACATCATAGCGAGCTTTTTGAAACTAGGCTGTTGGTTCAGACAATATGAATGTGAGAAGTGACTTAACATCATGCACTCCGAAGATTACCATCTTCTGGGATGTAATAACTGTACTGTATGGTCTGAAAGAAATTCACCCATGTCCCAATAAAAACACTGGCAAATTTCTACCAGTTTGTACAGTGTCACATCAAAGAAGGTGTTAATTTTAAAGGTCACTGTATGAGGATCTAAAATCTCTCACCATACATTCTGCTTTGCACATTACCTAGAAAGATCATGATGTAACAAGGATATTAAAAGTTTCCTTTAACCTAGACATCACACTGAAATTACGGATGTACAGCTCGACACACAGCAGACCTTGGCACCAGACAGAAATGGGTGGTCAGCCTGCCAAGGCCAAGGTAGTCAGTCATCAGTCTCTCACCACAGAAGTGTGGATTAAATGCCAGGCCAATCCATGTCAAATCTGTAGTGGAGAAAGCAGAACTGGGACAGGTTCTCCTCTGTTTACTTCAGTTTTCTGCTCAGTATCATTCCATCAATGCTCCATACTCATATCCCAGTTACCTATCACCAACACTGTATAAACTTAGCAACTGGTAGCACTGTTAAACAAAACACTTTTCTCTTTCTCTCCAGCCAGTTTACCCTAGGGAAGGAACCCCTGGTATCTATCAGAAATGAGGATAGGTTGGCAGCAGAGTCAGTCTAGACACAATGGAAATCAAACCTCACTAATCCAGCCTACACATGGTCCATGACAATACTGACAAAAAAGTGACAGGAAACCAAACCGTTACAGAGCTATACCTCATTTCTGCCTATGTACATATCACTAGAGTTCACTTTTGTGGTCTACTTCATGATCCGTTAAGTATCTTAGACTATATAGCACGAGTGGAAATATGACTGGTGAATGATGAACTGGAAAGGGCTGAAGAAAGTGGTAATGACCCAGTCAAGGTATTATCCTGGCATTTCCTGGGATGGATTGAGGAAAACCCAAAACACTCATGACCACCACTGTGCTAGGTGAGATTCAAAACAGGCATGTTCCAAATACAAGTCTATAGCATTTTCACTATACCAACCTACTCATTGTCATAACTCATAACTAACTTTGATTCTATATATGATAATATAAAACTCAGCACATACAGTCCAAAAGAAAATTCCCAACATTCAGTTTTTAACATGGAAACAGACATACTACCATCTTCGGGTACCATGTACTATTCTGGTGTAAAGAAAAGGAATGCAAGTGTTTACTCTTCCTTTTATAACATTCTACACTCTGCTGCAAATAAACTGTCATAATCTAAACCATTCAGCTTAGTAATACCCATACATTCCATATAAAATATTTTTTTCAATTTTGCAAATGCCTAACAATATTAATTTAAGAACCAGTTGACCACCAAATCTTTGCTTTTTGTTCCAGTAATAAAAAAAGGTTTTCACAGAAAATGTGCCTTTCTCAGTAGCAAACGCTGTTTTTGCTACAGAACCACCTAGTACAAAGGTGGATGAGAAATGTTGAATCAATATTACTGGATTAAAACCTGCATAAAAATGTACTAAAGTTATTAAACCCCTTGCTCTCTCACTTATGCCACATAACCTAGCATACTCAACTGATAACAACCAAAAACATAGCAGCGTAACTCTTCTGGAAAACAGAAGGTTCCAGAACGCTTGTAAAATTTTCTGCCACACTTTATAGTTAACAATCAATACAGTCAGCATTCTGTTTGTTAGTAGAAAGATGATAAGGTTTTGGATGTCACTGCAGAATTCATCTTTGGCTCAATAGAGGCCTGAGAAAACAGCTACAGTCTGTTCTGGTAAGTAAAACAATTCAGAAAGATTTCTTCAGTTGTATCTGCATAGTGCCCTGCAGTGAACCAAAACACACAGTATTTAAATCAGTGTCACGTAAATAAACTCAGTGCAGTCACACAATAGGTAAGAAATCACACTTCTCCACATTGTACAGCAACGGTTCTAGAATATCATCCTGGCTACCTCTACAAAACAAGATTACTGTTTTTCAGATTTATAAATCCATCACAAGCACAAAAGCTGCAACACTCAATGCTTTTGCTGACATAAACCAACCACAAGTTACAGCAGAACTTGGAACATCCAAATATCAAGCATTTGAAATATCAATTATGCAAACATAATTCTGTCTTGAAAATGAAAGTGTTACTTTGAATTTAAAATAAAACTCTCTCTTATTTACTATAATACATTACAATGTGTGCATACCCACTGTCAAAAACACAACACAGCATAAGCATGTACAGCTCATTAACTTACTATTCAATTTCATTACTAATTACATGAATAAATTAACAAGCTGATTTTGGTCCTAACCACACAGTTTGGACTACCAGTACTCTAATTTATTACCATATCTACCTGAAATTAAGACAAGGATTCATATTTCCCTAATTTAGAATATAAAAATGTGTTATCTCAGAATCATGAAACAATATACTTCCTGACAAATTTTTATGTCTATAATAGTACAAAGCATTCAGTGTTTTCAGTATGGACAGCAGGAGTTAGTGCAGGTATTTGAATTGTGTATATTATTTTAAAAATACACTAAAAAGTGTATGGAAATTAAGAGTCAGAAACATAAAAACTTAAAGCAGTATAAAAAGAACAGTCATTAAAGTGTCGATATGGGGTACCATATTATACGAGGTTAAATATGGTATTTGTTTAAAACAATGTTGATAATCTACTAAACTGATAATCCAAGCTAGTTTCCTTCAGACAAGCAGAGATTATAAATCTTCAAATGTATTCAAATGGAAAGATAGCTTCATACAACTAAAGACAGGCTAAAGTGGATGTCCAAAAAGGAGACAGAAGACAGGATTTCACACTGGACGGAAAATATGTTTGATTCCAAGTCAAGCCCAGTTTCCTAAGCTGCACACTGTCAAACTCCGACTACAGTAGTGTTAAAAATGCTGGGGCAGTTGCCAAAGTGTTGAGACATATTACAGAAAGAAGAAAATAATACACACTCTCCCATCTCTTACTCAATCAAAATGGTCAGGACAGAATGTGAGAATTAACTCTGAAAACAGGAAGGAAATATGTTGGTGACCAAATCATAACCAGAAGAAAAATAATGCTTCATCCCTAGCTATACTGTTAACCTGTATCATACAATAAAGAAAATACTGTAGATGAACCAACATGTCTTCAAACAACTGTCTCCAAAACAATTAACAAATCCTAGCTAAAAAATTTTTCTTCCAAAACAGAACCCCACTACATGACACAAAATTTTATCTTTTCAGATTAATGACCGAAAATCACATGAACTTGAAAAGACAAATTTCTTACTGAAGTCAGCTTTCAGGGTGATTCCATGTTGCGGACAATCCTGTTTTTTGATGTTGGCACCAGATGGAAGAGGGCTGTCTTGCTGATGTTTCAAACATGCTAACTGTATCTTCAGATCTGGAGTTAAGGTGAGAATTCAGCTGGGTCACAGCATCCTCACCTTACACAATTAAACCCAGAAGATGAAAGAACATGCCTCCAAAACAATGGCAACACAGCCCACTTCTACACAACACCAACACCCAAAAATAGGGCCAAAATCAAAAGGAAAAGTTCATTCATACCTGATGCAAATTCCAAATAATTCCACTACATTGCACATTTGGATGAATCTCTGAACCAATAAATGAAAATATTTAAGAACTGACCTTCTATGTTCATTTCAAATTGTTTGTGTGAGTAGTTTTTGTCCTGTACAGCCATTTATTATTCTACACATGATCACCAAGGCAACTATATAAAAAAACTCGCATAAAATGCAAGCTGCTGTCAATTCAAGAAAAGCTGGATATTATAAACATAGTGCACACTAATGAAAATTTCCTCACAAAAAATGGTTAAAATCATTGTATCTGTGTGTCAACTTAAAATACGAGACACAGCACTCAGTCTGTAAGTAAACAGCTAGGCTGCAAAAAATGTGAAAACAGAAAAATATAGAAAGGTAGAATCAAATTTACCAATAGTTCCAGCAAGAATGGGCTCTTCATCTACCTGCTGTGCTTGCAAAAAAAAATGTCTTGTATTCAAGACTGTGCCAAAATCACGAAAGAAGGTAAGACTTGAATTGTAGCTTGATGGTAAAATTGAATAATTTAATGCAGAGTTTATTATATACAATAATATCCCAGTAAAGGAAATGTCAATTTCAATTCACAATTACAAAATAATTTCATTTTCAGGCCTACAATTTCCCACTCAAGATGCCACATCTGTTAAATTTTCCAGAAACATCTTAAGTGGGTTTTACTGTATGTCCCCCATTACTGCCAGGCAAAATGGAATGCTACTCCAAGACTGACATTCCTTCTTACTACGTAAAGAACAAACCCAATTAAATACTCTTGATTAATTTGCAGGAAAACCTCATTCAAGATTTGTCAAACATGTCAAGACGCAAAGTATAAAAAACCTTTCATGAAGACCATGATTTTCATTATGCATTGAAATGAAACCAAAATATACCTGACAAGGTAATCCAAATATTTAAAAGAAAAAACAGATGTTCACTGAACTTATAAAAATATTTGCAGAAACACTCCTTTCAAATGCAGGTCTCAAAAAAACAAGCAATTTTTATTCCCTGTACTGCTGAAAGACCTTTTTGCTATATTTTATCTTCTTACTTGTATTCTTTGTTTCATGTAATGTTCTGTGAAATCCAAATACTTTTGTGTAAGTCAGCCATGGAAATATCTTCCTCACAGCAGCATATTGAGAGGTCTGCAGTGCAATGTATCTTGTCACAACATTCATTTCAAGGGCTACAGCTGGACTACAGCAGCAAGCTTAATGTGGATGGAATTCAGTGTTCATACAACATACACCTTCACAGAACAGCATGTTTCTTGAAGTCACTTGTTACCCAGCCACTGAAGAAATTAGTTCCTTACTTTCAAGGAACCTGAAAGTTCATTTGACTCCATTCTGAGCCAGTCCACACATTCATATATTCTTTCTCTAACATGCATTTTGAAATCACAGCTGACCAGCCTTGTTTGAGGACGTATACATCACAGTTTTGCTTATTCACAGAAGAATTATTGTGGAAATCCTTGCACATTGTAAAGTAGATTCCTCACTCATTTGCAGTCCCTACTGCATAGGTGCACAGTGTCAATACACAACTGACTACCAATATTCACTTGTCTAAACTCAACAGCTACCTAGATACTGTGCGATACAGAATTTATTCTAACTGTACGTTTCACAGTTTTTAGAACTACTCATTGTTCCCATATTTTAGTTATGTCTTGAAAGAATGACATATGTGCTGATGAAGAGCCTAAAAAAGGAAAAAGAAAAGGACACTGATGTCTCTCTTACAGAAATTAGAGGTGTTAGATAACTTAGAAAGGGGAATGAGCATTGCTCTGGTCAGATGCCATTACTGTGTAAATAAATAAATATATAAATAAATAAATAAATAAATGGTTTGTTACATCAAGGAGCTGAAGACAAGACCAGGGGAAGCATTACGGCAAGTGCTCCAAGCAGATCACAGATTTCTTGTGCAAGTCATTGTGACCATTCCTCAAAAAGATGGAAATGGCCCAGTATGTATGGCTGGAAGATGAGACAAAGGCTGTCAGTCAGTGGTGCTGGGATGTGTGTAAAGGCAATGCTGTAATGCAGCAATTTAGCGGAGCTAGAAGGTAAGGAAAAGGCTAGTGTCCACACCAGTACATGCTGGTTTCAAAACTTTAAGAAGCATATGAGCCTGCAAAACAAGAAGAGGATAGGACAATCAGCTTCTGCTGAACCTGTGACTGGCATGAGGTATCCAGAGCATTTAAAGAACATAATTGAGGAGAATGACTACACACCACAGCAAGTCTTCAGCCTCAATGAGACAGGAGCATTTTGGTAAAAACAAAATTGCAACACATACATTCATATCCAAAAATGAAGACTTCTCCAAGTTTTAAGGTCTCAAAAATTGTATAAAGCCTCTTCACCACTTCAATGCTTGGGCGGGGTTATAAAACCTATGCTGGTGTATAATATGACAGATTGGGTGACGAAGCAATCATTGAGAGACTGGTTTTCATTCACGATGTTAAACTGTGTCTGAAGTCCAAGAATCTATCATTCAAAGTTCTCCTAGACCTTCGTAATGGCCCACGGCATCCACAATATCTTGGTCTCATCCATCTAAACATCTAGGTTTAGTACTTACTGAAGAACATCACCTCACTCCTGCAGCTGCTAGACCAGAAAATCATAACAACATTCAAGAGCTATTACACTCACTGCACCTTCTGCAGTACCTTTAATGTGAGAAGGAGACCTCTGTTAGTACCAAGGAATGCTAGAAGCCACACAGCATAGCTAAATGCATAGTAAACATAAAGGAGTCCCTGGACAAAAACTCTGAATGGCTGATGGAAGAAGCTTTGGCCTGAAAGAGTTAATGACTTCTGGGGACTCCCCAACCAGCAAAACGAAATAAGCAATATCCCCAACATTAGCCTGTAAAGTTCCAAGAAAATGATTCCCAGGTTTGAAGGCTGATATTCAGGAAGTTCTCAATTCTCACACTGCTGAATTGACTGAGGAAGGCCTTGAACAGCTGGACAGAACTCAGTAAATCAGGTGCCCTGAGGAAAGGCCTAAGATGGCAGATTACTTAGTCAATCATTTGGGGCTGACCATTTCATGGCAAGGTTCTTAAAATTTAGGCATGAGTTGCAGGCTGTCATGTCACCACACAAGGAGGTGTATAATGGCACACAGAAGGCAAAGCAACTGAAGATCACCTCTTTCTTCACCAAGTCTTCTGTCTCCCCCCGCAGTCAAGCACTCTGAGTTGTTCAATCACCCTGACACCTTTCAGTCAAGAACACCAATGTCATTCCAGTAAACACCAACACTAGCATGTTCATGCTTATTAATCATCAGCTATACTTATTATGTTTTCTCTTTTGTTCCCCTAACTCCATTTCTCCCATGTCTTTTTTACATCACAGTTTTACTGTTTGCACATCTTTTCAAGAATGTTAACCCCTGCAAATGATGAGGGTTTGCTGTATCATCCCATCTATGCCCAGGACTCAGAGTTTCTTTCTTGAGGTTTCATAGTCAACAGTTTATAAGCATTTTTCATTTCCACCATGTGTTATACACATTTTGCTTATCACTTCTTCACTGATTTAATCACCCTATCAAAATTAGGTGGTACATTCTGTATCACTTATAGTGTCTGCCAAGCCAAAGTCAAAGATTCATCCAAATCATTAGCACAGACAGACAATGATAATAACACCAGAAAATTAATTATGCATTATTTGCTTTGGAAAAACTTTGGAAACTAGACGAACATGCTTGCTGAAGGAAAAAAAAAAAAAAAAGTCACATTAAAACAATTGACACTATCACATTCCCCCTCCCCATGTTGCAACATCCCCTAGTGAACCAGGGCCCCCTCATTATCAAAGCTTCACAATCACACTCAGACACACCACACTCAATAAGATTCCTCTGGACGAGTGATCAGCTCGACACACCGACCTCTATCTGCCAACAAACAACCCTCACAAGAGACCGACATCCATACCCCTGGCGGGATTCAATCCCACAATCTCAGCAAGTGAGTGGCCACAGACCTTAGGCCTTAGACCACACAGCCACTGGGATCAGCGACACTATCATATAATTGATACCATTTCTTCTGTGCTTATCATAATTAATTACTGTCACATACATAAAATGAAACAAATACAACTGAAATATGTATATCACAGACATCTCCTTCCCATTCCACACTGGACAGTGAATGTGGAAAATGTCCCACCTCATCATTTGCAACTGCCCCTTCATACAGAACATGAATGTCATCAATATTCATTCTTCCGAGTTCTGTAACATAGTTGCCTCGTCAAATCAGGAGGTCTAGAGTGCTTAAAATAAATACAAAATCAGAGACTTCATTGTGACTTTCATCATTATCAGAACACGAACAAACCGCAGAGAACATGGAAACAATCTCATAAAACTGTATCACAATAAAAGAAATGATACAAATGAAATGAAAGATAAAGAAAATTAAAGCTATTCTAATCTTGTACATTAACATAGGTCCAACAGTGGGTGAAGTCCATTGCTGGATGAATGAGCTTCTCAAGAGAAAATTCTGCGTAAAAGACACAATTGTGATTTGTCAGCTGCCTGGTAACATACTTATTACTTACTCTCCCCCTTACAGACAATCAAATGAAGGAAGCTGTTATAGGCAGCAGTCAAACTTGTTCTCACCATGCTTCATCCTGTACTGACATCACCTGGTCTATCCCATAGCCCAAAGCATAAGTGGCTAAGTTACATACCCCGGACAAAGTTCCAACCTTTGACCAAACTTACACAAGTTCAGGATCACAGACTTTTACAACAAAACACAAGGCACATGAAAAGATTCAACAGCAAATGATACAATGAATTTTACAGTGTTTCAGAAGTTGCATGGAACATCTCATTTGTGCTAACTGGAAAACTTATAAAACAGGAAACACGCAAGAGCCGTCAAAAAATGGAAAGAAAAGCAAG
Source organism: Reticulitermes speratus (assembly GCA_021186555.1). Lineage (NCBI taxonomy): Eukaryota > Metazoa > Arthropoda > Insecta > Blattodea > Rhinotermitidae > Reticulitermes > Reticulitermes speratus. The sequence goes on from JAJKFL010000330.1 coordinate 16,775,832, forward strand.
GACAGCTCCTGTATGCGTATGACATTTAGATATACTTGCATAACTAACTACCTAACCAACTAACTACAGAACTAATTCCCTCCATGGAGCACAGTCCTTCTTGAGAAGATAACACGTCCTCAGCTAGTTAAGAAATGCCCCACATTTTATGGAACCTGGAGGTTCATTACTGCATTCACAAGAGCCCGCCACCTGTCCCTATCATGAGCCAGACCAAGCCAGTACATGTCCCACCATCCCAATTCTTGAAAAACCATTTTAATATTATTCTCCCATCTATGCCTAGGTCTTTTAAGTGGTCTCTTTCCCTCAGGCCCACCAAAACCCCGTATGCACATCTCCTTTCCCCCACATATGCCATATGCCCCACCCATCTCACTCTTCTTTATTTGATCGCCTGAGAGTAATATTTGGTGAGGAGTAAAGCTTGCATCAGAAACAAAATTATATTTCATGCTTTATGAAAGCAGTCATGGTCACAGCATAGCTATATTTCCTTTATGGGTCTGCGCTGCATTCATAAATTCAAATGTACTGGCAAGGGTGGCCTGTCCACAAGGGCTGGTGGAGGTGGGCCCTGAACAATATTTAACACTCAGTGTATAAAAAGTAGTTGGATATCTTTTGAAACTGCTTAAATTTAGCAGGCATAAAAAGAATTTTCTAACTATGTTGCATGTTTTGCATGAACAATGTTGGTTTTACAGAACCTGTCTTTTCTATTTACAAGTACTTGCATTTCTGCACATATCTGTTGGTTTTACAAGAAATATATCCACAGCAGAACTGTCTTCAGTACCTTGTAAAACTGAATGTACTCCTGTTAGCCCAGAAAAAGCAGGTCTTATTACTGCAACAAAATTTTCATTACATTTGTTGACTTTCTGGAAATTTGCCTTCCAACACCACATGTTCTCTTTCATTATCTCTGCTGCCAAAAGTAAGCATGGATTACTATAACTTCTCTCACTGTACTGCTCACAAATGAACATCTGAAATCTTCCTTGATTTCATCACTTCCACCTTCATATGAATCAGACTCAGAATCATTCACTGTCTCAGATACTGTACTATCAGCACTCCCTCCTTTCTGTTTCCAACTTTACTCACACTTCAGTCAGGGCTATTATTCAATATAATCAGATTATGATGTGTGAGTAACTATCACCTAGCGTCATTGAAATAATCACTCACTTGGTAAAATCCATGTATTTTCAGACTGAAAGTGGAACATTCATTGCAGTGCACAGGATAAAACTAATGTTACTTTCAGCACATATCATGCCAGATGTAGTATGACAGCACATGGGAACTGATAGCAACTCTTTGTTCTTGAAAACCCCCCATTTCTTGTCTTATTTTCATGTTGATACTTTTCTCTCTGATTCTTCCTTGCAGCAAACATTCAGCAGGGTTGCCAACTCCAACTTAAACAGCAGATACCTCAAGATTCACCCATCTTCTCAGTTACAACTTCCAATGAAATATGTTGGTCATAACATACAAATAATATTCAATTCACAGTGGATGAAAAATACTGTTCAGTAGTCATGTGACTTCACTGTCACTGTAGCACTGCCCCACAGACCTGGCAGTGCTCTGACCTAAATGGCAAACTAGCTGCATCTTTGTAACAAAGTTCCAGACTGCTGGTGACAGATTTTGTAATAATACCTTCTTTCATCAAATCCTAATAATCTTAAACAAATAAGTGGGAATTCCCATTAGCACTCAGTACAAATTCATAAAGAGAATAACAAATAAAGACTCCAATTATGTAAAATGTTCAGACTCATGCTTATGTTAACCCCTGTTGCAACAAACAGTAAAGCAAGCAACCAACAAAAACTGCTGCAGCTGAACCTAACACTGTGGACACAGTAACTCAAGGACATTTAGGTGAAATGATGTGCTACTGTCAGACACAAATGCCATTGATTTTTTAAAAGGCATCCAGTTTTGGGATATGCTATAAATAGAAACAGGGCTATAATATGCACACCTATTTACTACTGTACCAATTATACAGAAATTGATGTGTTTAAGCCAAAAACATTCAGGCTATCATCAGGCTTGAATGTATTTGTCCAAATTCCTGTATGATTGATACAGCAATAAACAGTTCTGTAAATCATGACCCTGTTCCTATATATAACAGTGCAATTAAATTATACCAACAAAATATCAACATGAATTAATTAAAACATAATATTTCAATCACCTATTCATTCTGACTGCTTTATACACAAGTTACAGTAAGGAAACCAACACAATGAAGAATAGTGACTTCTGAGACGTGATAGAAATTTACCAATGTTTCAGAGGAACCTGCTGCCTCCACTGACAGTGTAGATGATGTAGGAGTAATATCCTCCAAACCAGTGGTAAGTTTCTATTGGACTACATGGCATCACATCTAGAAGTCAAATTCTTCATCGTCACTGCTGCAAAAACCTCAGATCTCCACACACACACACAGGACAACCTGACAGTTAACTACGAATATATTTTTCTCCACCCTGATATACAAGACTTGGAGATGCATTTACATATACATTTCCATCCCAAATTACTCATTCAAAACAAGAACAGTTTATGTGTCAGCAATATTTGTCATAGTGTGTAGCAGATACTCATAAATGATGTTTAACTATTTAACTATGTGTAACTATTAAACCAGTTTTCAATTCTGTAACTGTCTAGATGATTCCATCCATTGGCAAGAATCTGAAGACCTCAGGCAACAATTAAAGCTTTGGGAAATATTCAAAACAGCAAAAGGATGAACTGCAGCACCATGTTGGATACCTTGGTGGTTTAAATTATGTAACAAATGTTGTTATCAGAGTGTGCAAATTTTATGTTGGATACCTTGGTGGTTTAAATTATGTAACAAATGTTGTTATCAGAGTGTGCAAATTTATATTATAAACTGACACCAGTAATCCCATAACACTAAGTATAACATTCATTTACTTTTTTCAAACTCAAAATATGTTGGCAACCCAACTAACAATTCCTGCACTTCTGGAAATCAATTATATTGTTAAATGTACAATAAGGGTGTTCATTATACATTCAGTAATGTCCTTTGAAGGAATATAAAAAAAAAAATTTTTTTTTTAAGGGAAAACAACGTTTTCACACTTGGCTCCAAACCTTCAGAAGACCTTGAATCTATGTACAGTTCCAATTATATGCCAACTCAGGCAGTTGATAAGGGTAATTGACTACTCTCTTTCTCAGAACTGACAGTTAAACAATTCTGATTTAGTAATATATTCTTTCCTAAATGTTGACACTTAAACAATTCTGATTTAGTAATATATTCTTTCCTAAATGTGTATATGAACACTGGAGAAAAACTATTGAACATAATTACTTCAGTGGTAAGTGATACTAAAATTCTGTCAATGTGTTTGTATGTAAAGATCATAATAATTTTATATTAAAACAAGTATTATTCTCTCAGAATCATGAAATCATTCTGTATAACAAACACTGAGTGTCACAGAATAAACTGTAATTTTAAATTTCACTAACATGATCAATATTTCACACATCAAAATAATTTATGAAGCATCCTCTGAAATATTTTCTTGCGATGGCTCCTGCAGTTTGCAAATAAAACACATTGCCAACTGGAAAAATTATCATGGAAAACACACAATAAAGTACAAGGTGATGGAACTGAAAATATAATTTAGGAATTAATAAGGTTTTTACGGTGGTATGCAAAACTTCAGCATCATGAGGAATACACATGGAACTCTAGAGATGATTACACATGCTGGCATATTACTACAATCGCCGATACACCATAAAATAATACAGTAGCCATTCCACAAGTAACTAGTACATTTAAAGTCTTAAGAGACTTAGATACAACAATGTAACTGTACCTCCCTCTTTGTGATGAAAACTGGGGAAGCAATGTTTATCACCACCATCAGTCACTTTAATAGATGCTGAATGCTACCACATCTTAATTTTGAATTTTTACACACAGCTTCTGGGTTGATGGTAAACATGACTGAATACACAATATATTTCACTCATCATATTTCGCCACATAGTAACTTCATTCTATAACCTTACTAATCATTCGGGTAAAAAAAAAAAAACTTAAACTCTTTGGCTTAGTTCATGATTATTTTATATGTGATTTCATGCACAAAGAATACTAAAAGAATGTTAGGTACTGACTAATAAGGTACTATATGGGGTGGCATGCATAATGATGCAAAGAGCAACCAGTTAAAAATGTATGCCTTTGAGAAATTATTATGCTGAGTAGAATGGAACATATAGTAGGTTACATGCAACTGACCAGCTGACAATGCCTCAGTGCCATCAAATCAAATTCCCTTCATAATTTATCAGAAAGAGGAAACATATGAAAAATTAAAACAAAACTCTCATAGCCTTACCTAAACACAGTTTACACTCTGATTCTAGAATGTATCACATTGCTGTTTCATATCCAGTGACAGCACTACTCCATTCAAATATAGATAGAAAAATGAGAAAAGGTTTATTAACTTTCATAATTACAAGGAAAGCAATGATTTTGTGAATGTTCTATTTTCCACTGAAATATGAGGACTCCATAGCTAAATGCAATGGAAGGTTTGATTTACATGTAAAATAAAATTATTTGCTGTTCAACTTCCCAATTTTCTTCTCACATACATCTTCTTTTGATTCTTGCACACTTACTTGGATTTATCTTGTGTGTTCACAGCTGTCAAGAAAGACACAAGGATTTGCTATTCATCATCTGTGTCTCCTCCATCACTGGAATAGTCCTGGACTGGTGGTGGGCGGGTGAATGGGGCACTTGTCATTTGCCTACAAAGCACAAACAAAAGTACGTTACAACTCAGACAGCATACTTATGGAATCTATTATGAGGCTGTGTGCATCATGACCTTTGTCACTTTCTCCTTGAAAATAGTGACATTACCAAGCAACTTGTGCTGCTGACTGTAAGTCTGAATACTTTCAAGGGATGAGTGTTTGTATTCATGCAGCCACTTTGACTTCAAGAGTAAGACCTTCACAGAAAACATCAGAGAAATGAAAAAGAAACACGAACAATGTATAGTGACCAACCAAATGGAAGAATTAAGATAACATAACAGACAGCAGATTCAGTTCTATTTTATTATGAACTGACAATGTTTCATGAAATGAATTTCCTAGTATTGAGTCAACTCACGCAAGCCTACGATAGTGGTTCAACCACTCCTCGACCATTTGCGCAACAAGGAGTGGACGTTTGTGAAGTCTCTGTTGTGCTACCAAGATGCCTCCTTCAGTAACACAAACATCCAGCCACTGCCGAAGAATATTCTCTTCCCTTCCCAGCTGAAACATTTCAAATCAGATAGGATATATTACAAGATGGTGCCAGCTACAGACACAAAATGTAATAAGAACCAGTTACTTAATGATATATTAGAGAAATTAGGTGTGGATGGAGTTATGAATGGTGTTGCGTCAACAAGTAGTGATGGTAGAAATAGTGTGAGTGAAGACAGCCGCATTGGTGATGATACAGTCTTGCAAAATGGAATATACAAAAGTGCTGATTCACGACCTCAGAAAACAGTTCCAAAACACGAGACTGAAACGACAGCATCACTGCAGATGATCATAGAGCTGCTGAACAAAGATCTAAAGAATGCCTTAGGTGAGATAAAAAAATTAACAAGTGAAAATGAGGAACTCAAAAATAAACTAAATGAGAAATCAAAAAAGGACAGTAATCGCCTGGCAAGCAGTGAAAATGAATTCATTCAGGTTATAAAACCGTAAACAGTACCGCCAAGGTGAAACAGTTTTACCATAAGAGCCTCTACATCATTCTAGACAAGTTCAAAATGAACCCTTTTTCTCTGCAAATAAATACAATCGTCTACAAGACATAACCTCAACCGAGTCAAAGGAAACAGCAAACAAAAGTGAATCACAGGTGTGCGGCAGAGCAACTTCGAAAGTGGTTGTACTGGGTGACTCTCTATTAAAATTTGCTGGGGAGGAGTGTAAAAGGAAGGGCTATGATGTTCGCTGCTAACCAGGAATTAGAATAGAAGAGCTACAACACCAAGTAGAGAAGAGTGATTGGAAAAGGGTATGTCCAGATGTAATTGTGATACATGGGGGCACCAACATTAGACATGGAATATCAGACACCGAAATTATGGGGGATACCATGGACCTAGTAGACTGTATAAGAAAACAGGTTCCTAAAACGAAAATTGTAATCAGTGGAATCCTGCACCGGAGAAATGTAAGTGAACGTTTTATATGAAGAATTAACAAGGACCTGGACTGGTTATGTTCTGTATGTGATTGCCTCATGGTTGATGGCAATTGCTGGATTGGGAAATTTGACATAGTCAGAGATGGGATATACCTGATTAGGAGGGGAGCTAAAAAATTTGGGAATCTTCTCCGTACAGTCATTCATTCCTGCCTTCCGGGAAACGTACAGTCAAAGCGGTGGAAGTGGTAGAGAAAAACATTTGTCCAGGTTTGTGTAAAAATACCATGCAAACAAGCGAATTACAGAGTCCCAAAATAGAAACAGACATCACACATCAAGGCAAAAATATTATGCAGACCGGTGAAGTGCAGTGTTCTAAAATAGAAAATGACACGGGACATAAGTGTAGTGCTACAACATTGCAACATCTTCGAGGTGAAGTACAGTGCCTCAAGATAGAAACAGAAATGGACCATCTGAATAGTAATACAAAAAAACAGTACCTTAGAGATGATATATGTTCAAATAAAAATTCTTTAAAAATTTTTCACCAAAACGTTCGAAGTTTAAGGAATAAAAAGGTCAACCTCGAAATACTTCTAAATACAAATTTTCTCAATATTGATGTACTTGGTTTTACAGAACATTGGCTAATTGATGATGAAATAAGTTGCTATAATTTACCAAATTTCTCACTAGTTAGCAAATATTGTAGGCAAAACAAGAGAAATGGAGGTTCATGTATATATGTAAGATCCAATATTTTAGCTAAACCTATAACAAATTTTGAGCACTTAAATCTCGATAAACATTTCAGTTAGTATTGTCAAGCTTGTACACTTCAAAATAATTATTGTTTGCATATATATATATAGGAACCCTAAAAGCAATATCCAAATTATGCTTGATAGTTTATAGAGAAAATTTTAGACTGTATAGATAAAATGAAAGACCAAATTATAATAATAGGGAGAGCTAAACATCAATTTCATAAGAAATGATAGAAATAAGGAAAAACTAGAAGTTTTACTTAATATGTTCGGTTTACAAACAGTGATAAATGTACCTACTAGGACATACAAAAAGACAAACTCTGCTATCGATCAAATAATTTTAAACCCAGAGTTACGGAGCTTTAAAACAGAAGTTCTTGAAACAGCTCTGTCAGACTAATTTGGACAAATACTTCAAATAGATCATGATTCACTTCCAGGAAAGAATTTCAAACAAAACAAAGCAATATACAAATACATTCGGGTAAATACTGACGAGAATATTAAATATTTAAATTACCTACTCTCTGGGGAGAACTGGGAAAATGTTTATCAACAGCATGGCATTGATACTACATATAAAGAATTTTTACAAACCCTCATTTATTATTTTGACACTGCAATACCTATTTCAGTCTTTACAGAATAAACACAAGACTATTTCATGCTCTATTTTATTATCCTAAAACATGTTTCGGCCAGGTGCGCTGGTCATCATCAGGTAGAAACCCACCTCCACCTCAACATATACTTTTCTCTTTACAATTTTATGACTTTCTAATGATGATGGCCAGCGTACATGGCCAAAACATGTTGTAGGATAATAAAAAAGAGCATGAAATAGTGTTGTGTTTATTCTGTAAAGACTGACATAGTAGGCACTTCTTTGCCTGAAGACAGAAACAGAGCTGACTTCACAAACATCATGCTTCTTTTGTCGGTGGACATAATCCAAAAAGACATGATTGTGTTAGTTACCTTTAGTCATGTTCTGTTCTCTCTTTTGTCTACACATGACGATTTGATGATACAGGCCTTGGTTTGGCTCCACATGGTCCAGTTCAGAGTGATCCAGTTTGGCATGGTCCAGTTCGGTGCTTCATATATGAATTTAAGACAACCTCACTTATTTAAGAACTAAATTTAAGGAAAAAACCTCGTCTTGCATTTGAGTAAATACAGTACTATGTTATGAATGTGTGTAGGGGTATTCTAACTACATCACATTTTTACAATAACTTGTGACATCAAACCCCTAACATTCTCCCACCAGTTATTAAAATTTGCAGTATAATCAATAATGTAGTACAATGATGTTATGTTGATATTTATCCCATAAAACCAAAATATCATAACAATTACAGGAAAATTTACAAACAAAAAAAAAAATGGTATCCAAGAAGTATGATTGGGGCAGAAGCCTACACGATGTAGCTGCAAAGAGTGAACACTACAGGAAATATAGTACTACAAAGATTAAGTTACAGTGTAATTCACTACTGACCTCAGCTTGTGTAAGGAAGTGTACAGGCAGAAGTTTGCGGTCACGGTCCATCAATGGCAAGAATGTAACCTGAAGCTCATCTGGACCCAAATTGTTTGCTCCTCCTGCACTGCCCCCCTCCAACCTACTGTAGGGCTCCATAGAAACCAGAGCAGAGAAATGACCTCGGGTGTAACCCAATGCCAGGGGTGATCGTACACAGAAACTTTGTTCCCAGAGTAATGGCAAATATACACCTGCAAAAGTCAATGTATTATATATACTTATGTCCCTTATATAGGAACAACTGCATTTATTAAACTAGTGCCTATTAATTTTGTATGCAAATCTATACTAGAATACCTACTAACAAAGTCTAATGTGTTCTGACAACTGTATATTATTAAGTTCAGAATATCCCTTCAGTTGCTTGCTCAGCACATGAGATAAAACTGTCATTAGCTTCTACCTACTTATCGAATAATACTGCTACATGCAACTTAGTCTTCACATCAGCTCACACCTCTGAACTTACTACTTCATCATGCTAAGCTGCATAGCTTTATGTCACTAAGCAGCACCAATATAATACAGCGTCCTAAAAAGTCACCTTATCAAGACAGTGAAGTCCTTAACTGTAATTATTTTCACTTTCAATCAGCTTTTTTATTTTCAACAGCTGGCAACACTGTGGTTTCACTAGGTTGTTTCTATTGTCAATTGTATTTGTCAGTTTTGGCTGGTTACTAAACAAAGCACCAAGCAGTGTTTCCTTGGAACACAAGTATAATCACGGTAAAGCAACTTCTAGGACACCTGCATTCATATAATATTATTAGCATGAACAGAACTTTGAAAATAATGTGTTTTTACCAGCAATGCTGGGTATACATTAAAAGGAAATGGAAAAGCATGAAAACTATGTTGCAAAGGATCTCAGATGTAAAAATAACACACACGAAAGGTGGCTACATTCACTCGGCAAGCTCAGAAGCACTCTAATGTACGATGTTCAGTAACAACAGCATTCAGTGACTTATTTAATGCATTCATATCAGATAAATTTGGACACTTAACCAAAAAAATATGCATCTTAAGCAGGTAATCTTACTAGGTGGGAACATTAAAAAACAAGCACTGTCCCTTGGGGATATTCTCAGACCAAATCACTGTACCATTTTGGATGGGAAATCATTTTAAACATGACCTTCTTAGCTGGGAACCACTACATTCTTAGGATGATCAAATCAAAGAAGATGAGATGAGGGGATATGTAGCAGGATTAGAAATGTAGGACAAGATTTAGACACAACACCTGAAGGCAGGAGACCATTTGGCAGCCCTAGGCATTTACTGGGGGATAATATTAAAACAGAAATTAAATAAACTGAGTTTGAGGATTGTGACTCCATTCATGTAGCTCAGGGTACGGCCCAGTGGAAAATTCTCAAAAACACAGTAATGAAAAATCAAGCTCCAAGAAGGCATGGTATTTCTTAATTAGGTGAGCAGCTACTAGCTTCTCAAGAAGGACACTGCTAAAAGCAGTAGTCAGTGGGTTTTACAACTGAAAGCATTCTTAGAGCCAAATAAATGTTATGTGGGCACCATGTTCACTGTTATAAGGTACACAATGTGAGGAGTCCACATTTCCATACCCATTAGTTAAATTATTTTGGATACCTTCAAATCTGGCATAGCCTATAGCCTCTCCACGGAAACTCTTCACATACTTCACCCCATAAACTATAATGGGTCGACGGAGGATGTGTGCAAGGGCAAATACGTGGAGCTGTTCAAGACTGGACCCTGGCTGACTGGCAAGAGAAAGAAGGCCAGCCCAGTCCTCTTCCCACTGTCCCTCCTCAAGACTGAATTCAAGCAACTGGGCTTGACTTGCCTCATATTCTTTCCAGCGAGGATAAAACCTGTAAGTAGCAACACTGTGTCAACACATTGCAACTCACGGACCATTCTACACAGAAAAGTAGTTATTATATGCAGCTTGTTCAGGGAATTCTCGGAGTAATTAAATAAAACACAATATGTACTAGATAAACTTTATTAAACATTATTCCTTTCAAAATAGTCCCTTTCTGCATTAACAACAATTCCAATTATGTTTCCATTTTTCCCAGTGTTCCTTACATGGTTCTGAAGAAATCAAGGTTAGCTGCTCTAGCACCTTTTCTTGTGTTTCCTCTACTGATACAACTCATCGTTTTAAACATTCTTTCAAACAGGAAAAGTCTGCTACATAAAGATCAGAGCTGTAGGGCAGCTGTGGAACCCCCAGAAGTTTAATTTTTTGTGAGAAACTTCTGGAAACAGAGCACTGTGTGCATAGGAGTGTTGTCATGGTGAAGCAACCTGATGTGTTCCTGCCAAGGTAAAAGGTAAAGTTCTCCCTAGAACAGGCCACGAAGGCACAGAGGGGGAGTAGAGGTATAGCCCTACTCTTTCTTTAACCCTGGCACTAGATGAGGGTGGGTGGTCAACTCCACGCCCCGGCCGCTAAACACCTTTAGGAAAGAGACCTGGTACCCATTGTATAGGAGGCTGGGTGGGCCCCACGGCTGGTCTGAACGGGTGCGGAAAATCTCGCCCCCACCGGGATTCGATCCCCGTGACCGTCCAGCCCGTAGCGAGTCGCTATACCAACTACGCTATCCCGGCCCACGTTCCTGACAAAGACCTGGTAATTTCTTTTGCACTGCCTCTCACACATGCCATAAAACAGTTACGTGGAATTCTCAAGTCACTGTCAGACCTACCAACACAGTAGAACCCGGATAAGAAGTCCCCGCATAAGAAGTTTTCCCCTGTAAGAAGTCTGATTTTTAAAGTCCCGAAATCCTATTGCTTTTAATAAGCTTCCCTCTTAATAAGTCTTCCCGCTTAAGGAGTCCCTAATCCTTTGGTCCCTTGAAAGACTTCTTAACAGGGTTCTACTGTATTTTTAAAATTGCCAATGCACACTTTCTTAAAATCAAGTAACTGTCTTTATACCCAACAACAAAATGTGACAGGACTGAATGGAAAACAGCAACAGGACCCAGTCTACTAATCAAGCCCAATGATCATGTGACCATCACAACATTAAAGGGAGAGTGTACAAGCACTATGGGAACTTACTGAACAGCTTTTGTATCTGGATGCTGTTTATCCATCCACAACCTCAGAATAAAAATGCTGTGCTAACAACACATTTACTTAAAACATTGCCTGCAGCAGAAAGTCAAATATACAAACTTACCACCTGTGCCAAAACCATCTATTATCAATCATGATAGTATTAATTATAAATACTTTTTTGTTAAGTTTAATAATAACAATAAGGAGCTGCAAGCAGAAATAATGAAGCCTACTTTCCTATTACATTTCTAATACTACACATTTATTAGTACGGTTATTGATCTTACAATTTATTGTGAAGAACTCATTAAGTACAAAATCTTACATGTTAAACTTGATGGATATAATCTCAAACTTATATATCACCGCCATGTATATAACTGCTAACTGACAAGCAATATTTCACACAAGGTGTGCTTATGATCATACTATATTCAATCAAAGATAGAATTGTTGCTTATTATACCAAGCCTCTACACTTTACTCCTTTGTCTAAATACTTTAATTTTAAGGTACATCTGTATTTAATTTCTGGTAAGGAATTACACCCTCTGAAATTTGGTAGCCTGTAATAAATATGTCTCCTGTATTATCATTTTCAATTTCACATTGACTTCAACCGACCATTCACTAATTTTGCATATAACATCCCTTTCTGTTTTGGGTACAAAGTAGAGTTCTACTTGCTTCTAGATGTACATCAAGTGCAATATTGACAATTCAGCTTCTTTTTAATATCACCTGAGAACTTCGGTGAAGTTTAGTCATTTTAAAGGAAAATTCACATTTCCATGAAAGAGTACGTACAAATTCTGTGACATTATTGGCAATGGTGCCAGGCATGGTTGTTCACATATCATGATATGTTGACTACTGTAACTTCACTGTGTAGAGTTCTTTATACAGTGATAAGCTTTTTTAACCTCCCAGCCCTCAGGATTCCTGTTGTTATAAGAAAGTTTTCATTAGAGAGCTTCAGAACATTTACTTTGTTGTATGAAGAAAACATATTTTATAAGGAAGATTTTACAAGCTCTGCCCTAGCAGTAATGTTAATTTTGTAAAGTGATAACTTGGTAAATACACAACTTACACATGTCCACCCTGATGCAAACTTTCAGCAAGGGCCCTTCTCAACGTATTGTCACGGTCAAACACCCCCCAAGTTGCTTGCATGGCAGAGTCCAGCAGACAGTCACCAGCTGAACGATTCCACAGGGCATACAGTCTGGAGCCAAGTCGTACAGTCACCTCCAATGACCAGTTTAGCACTGGCGGTTCTGATTCCAATTGTTGCTGAGCATCCTTGTCCAACAGCTCTTCAAATAACTGTTCCTGCACTGGAGGTGGCAGGTCCTCCACTTCTGCAATGACAGTAACAAAATTATGTTCCAAACTTTTCCATTAGCTACATGAGAGGGATGTTATGGTATAAAGAAATCCAAAGGTTCATCAGCATTGGCATAACCATTCTCAACTAGCTCAATCCAATATGCACCACCTTAACCTGGTTGCTTAATATTAATTTTAACATTATCCTCTAAGCTCTGCTTTAGACTTCAAAGCGATCTCTCCCCAGAACGTTTTTCCAGCAAGGTATTTATGCATTTGTTGTTCCTCCAGTTTTCACTATTTGGCCCATACACTATCATTTAATGAAGTTTCTTGTTATGTAATTTTGACCATTATATACATATATAATCAAACTTTGGATTAAGAATTTTGCTTAGTACTTCATTTTCACATGTTTTCAACCTATGCCTTTATCAAGTGTCACAAAACAATGGGCAAAACTGTAGTTTCAAATATTTTAAAAGTTTGTCTTGTTATAAAGAGGCTGCAGAATTTTAAAACTTCCTGAACAGAAAACCAAAAAATAAATCCTGAAATAATATTACTAAATACTAAATTATCAAAATCTGCAACCTGCAGATAAATCTGATTTCTACTTTTCTGTACATACTCATACATTTTCTGCATAAAATACACTTTCAAGAAAATGCCACCTTACACTAATGTGGACTAAATGAAATTATACAAGCTCCAGAAGTATATTTTCCCACTCACCAGTGTCAACTCAAAAAAGACCAGTAATGAAGACTTTCTCCAAATGCATTACAAACCCAGTAAGTAATTTACTATCATGTGTAGTGTGCACACAGCAAATTTAAGAATATATTACTTTTGTTCCCTGATCTGAACATCTAAATGTTGGCCATGCCATAGCTCAGGCAACTAGTTTCTGTTTTCTTTTCATGCAAACCCATATCCAATCTCAGGAAAATATACAGATTTGTGGATGAAGTAACACTGGTGCTTCAGGACACTTCACTTTTTCCCTACCAATGAACATACAAACAGTGTCACAAACTGACCTATCAGAACTGTCATTATCAAGGGCTGGTGAAAAACCCCTATATGCTGTCACAGTACCCACAGACTATGTCTCTCTTCCAGTTCTATCATCATTATAAATGTTTTAACACTAACAGCAATCTATCCTGTATCTTCAATAGAAACTGAAGACTATGCACATGAAGGCTTTCACATGTGGTCAGCAGATTCAAGTTGTATGTCTGAACCCTCGAATCTATGAGTATGTAATAAATGCACTTGTACTACTCACATATTTTGTCAATTTTTCTTGCATTTGCAAAGCTTGCTCTTGGAGAAGAAAGAAAATGACAACAACCAACCTGCAGGCAAAGCAAATGTTGTCAGCTCTGTAACAAAGTGACAGGGGAAAGAGCCTTTGCGTTGACGGACAGTTGATGCCATGTGCCGCCTGATGTCTGCTGCTAGGTCTGGAGCTACATATGAAGGAACCCGTTTCACACCTGAACCAGAACCTTCAATCTGTGACAATAACGTAGCCAGCATATCCTCACGATGGAACCTAAAGAGCAGTGAATTGTTACAGTAATAGCATATAAAACAATTATCACACTCGATGGTGCACTTAATTACACTCTGAAATAAAATTTTTTCAAGTTCCTTACAACTGTAAATTGCTTGATAACACCCACAAAATTCTTAGAAAATTAGTCACTTAATAAAACAGGGTTTCAATATGTTGTCTCAATCTAATCTACGAGGAACTCAACTTCCTTCACCAGAAACAAAAGAACCTTGATTTTAACTGTGAGAACCAAAGTTACAAATATTGTAAAGTGACTATGACATCTTCACATTTGAATTAATGCAAAGCAGCAGATCACAGAGCAACTACCTGTCAAATACCAGAACACAGTCCAGCCTTGCATGAAAAATTCCAGCTGATTCTAACATTAACCATCTGCAACCTGTACTACAAATTTTTAGAACTTTTTCAAATTCCTTTGATACAGCAAAAATGGCATGTTTTGCACTGTGACCCTTAAAAACTGTGGAACACTTCTAAAAGCATTAATAACTTTGCTCATAACAGCCAGACATACATTTATCACACTTGAATCTGATTTTAAAGTTATTTAAATAAGAATTCAGTACAGCTGGAGGCAGCCAGGATTTTCACAGGCTACCTTCTGAATGTGGGTTAAGAGCTCAAATCCATTATTTCTCATACAGATACTGAATTGGCATTGCAGTGCACTGAAGAATAAGAAATAGATTTCTTACCTAATAGCTAAGTGGACCAGAGTGTGACCAGAGTCAAAAGCTGATGGGCGGTTAAGAAGTGTAACTTCACTAGGCGTGAGTTGTCGAGCAGGATCACCACCAGATGATAGGTATGCCTCCACAGGATTAGGATCACCTTCCACAACACCCAGGCAAGCATTCAGCCAGTTCCAGTCAGCTTCCCGCATCCGCTGCCTGATCTGCTTCAAACGTCGCTCATATTCACAATTGTTAGGAGAGTTTGCTGGAGTAGGCATGTCACTTGATGCCAGATTTCGATCTGAGCGTCGTGAATTTGGCCTGCTGTAAACCAAAATTAAAACTGTTTGGTGTATACTTCACATCACCAAATTTATTACGCACGGCTTTCACAGTGGTCCAAAGTTGATGCTGATCCTGTACCTGAGTGTTGACATCATGTGGGGGAGGGCTGTGTGCCAATACCCAGGTACAGCATTCTATTCAATGGGTAAGAGGGGCACTCTTCAATATGCCATTATGGCACGGTGCCTAATTAAGCACCACAACTTCACCTTTACCTGTACACAGCCCAGAAATCTTCACTGTATCTGAATTACCTTCTTTAACATTTAAAAACATGTTACTTCTCTTACACACTGCACTAATATACTTTGTTTGGTTCTCATTGCCAGCAAATTGAATAAGTACCTTTTCATGTAAATAATTTTTGCACATACTACTTGTCTAGTATGTCGACTTTATTTAAAAAAAAAAAAAAAAAAAAAAAAAAAATTCTTTAAATACATTAATCAAAGAACTAAAGAAAAATGAGATTTATTGTGGAGTATGGTCTGGGACCTAACTGTAAGAGATATAATACATTAAAAATATAATTACTATTATAAATTCATACCTCCTTACAGTAGAATTGTCATCTATCAGAGCAACCTGACTCCCACCACCTCGGGCACTATTCAGGAGTGACATCTCTCGTTCGGGGGATGGAAATATGCTGCCACTGCTAACTGCCTGACTCCGTAGAGAAGAAGCTGCATTGTTCTTTGTAGTGGAAGCTGCTGCATTAGTGCTTGCACATGTAGTACTACACATTATGCACTTCACGGCTTTTGGCCAGTTCTCATACGTACACACAGTGCACATCCATTTTAAAGTCTGCTGTCTCGCAATGACAGCTTTCTCTACAATGCGTCCTCTCAGATAATTTTCAGCATCTTTCAAATCATTTTTATCTGCAGCTGGAGATGCAGTGATGCGCAAGGGACCACCTGAAGCTGCTGTTACAGTGGCAGCATCACTCTGCCGACCAATCTTAAGTGGCTGTAGATGTTCATGGAGATTTGTACCAGTAACAGCAGCAGGTTTTGATGTACGACATTCTGCACACTGTGAGGTACGTGGACAGTTCAGATATGTGCATGCTCGACATTCCCACTTCCCATTACTTCCAGACCTTAAAGTATCATGTTGAGCAGGGCCTGATGCCAAACTAGGGCCACCAGAACCCGCTATTAGAGAAGGAGGAGGTGATTCATCACACAATCTATAAATATCCTCACCAAGTAACGGTTTTGAACCTCGACACATTGTGCACTTCAGAGAAGATGGCCAATTCTCATAGGTGCAATATTCACATGCCCATTTGGTGGTTGGTGGATCGCAACTCATAATTAAACCTAACAATGAATGTATTCTTAATTTGAAAGGTGATACAATACATAAATCGTATTCCTCCCCTTTCAGTTAGAACTATTTAACATATCACATACATACATAATTTAACAAATAATAAATTTATAAAAATGGAAGATACTATTAGGGCAGTACAATTGTCATAAGCACACCATTGTTTTCTTTATGTATTGCTACTTGTAGCCTGTTTCAATTCACGTACAGGTTAAAGACAAACAAACAGATATGGCATATCTCCATCGGGCACGAGTGTCACTCTGTGACATTCATAAGCAGTTTTGCGCCGATATTTATCACAGCAGAATTATTCTTGCACACATCCCATCTTTTTTCCCATACAGTCCACAACCACGTCCTATGCTCCCAACCTGCTGAAAAATAAAACGCAGTTAATTCATCCCAACTCATTCAGCTGATGGCTTACCATCATAATATCTCTTTGTTGAAAATAGGGCTTAGTTTTATGGGTTGGACTGCACGGACCAGACGCTATAATTTCACTCAGTAATAGTTCATCTAAGCATGAAATCTTTCATGGACATATATTAATGTTTCGAAATGCTAATTTAAGGTTCGACTCACCTGGTTCACCTTCAACTTGAGGACAGTCAAAATTAACCTAGGGGTTCACAAACCAATAGCTTCCAAACAAAAAGCATACCCTTAGCGTACACAACAGGTTACGCATTACGTCACTAATAAGAAAAAGTTATTCATTTGGGTTAATGGCAATTCATTCTGATTTATGTCCCAAAAACGGCACTTTCTCAGCTCACTCGCAAATCACGGAAGAAAAACATTACGTCATACAACCAGAACGACCATCTTGGGATTGGTGAATAATCGATTCAATGTACTGTCGAACGGAACTATCGACTCTCGATTCTGATATCTCGAAATCATCGGCAGGGATGCCCAAAGTAAATAATACACGACACTGCTTTAAACACTACTGTCCTAAATTGTGACGCTCCGTACTGTGGTAGTCTGTAGTCGAGTCACTATACCAACTGACCTATGTCGTGACGTATAAAATCAGATTTAAGAAGTAATTAAATAAAATCCTGTCTTCTGGGATGTGACGTCATTAATTTGGTATAAATTTACTTACCAATGTTTCAGACGAAACTTCTGCCTGCATGTTCAGGACCCGGAAAGTAGAGTTAGTTGGTTGTTCCGAAACGTAGGCAAATTTATACCAGACCCAAAGATTCTGAAAATGGAAGTAGTACGCCATGCCATGACTTAGGCAGTTAGTTAGTCGTCGGCCGGCCTTTAACCGCAGCGACCCGGTTTCAAACTCGGGCCAGTCCATGTGGGCTCTTTGGTGGACAAAATGGCACTGGGACATATTTCTCTACGAGTACTTTATTTTGTACCTGTCAGAATCATTCCACTAATGCTCCATACTCAACTTCATCTTCAAAGCTACTCTTCACACAGAATAAACTTGCGGCTCCTGAGGATCTTCCCAGGAAAGTGCTGGTCTTTCGGAAATCGGGGAAGGAGTGGGGAGATTAAGAAATAAAAGAAGATGGAAGCAGTAGGTTTCTCTAAAACAGTGGTAAATTTGTACCAGATCTCACGTCCTGTACGACAGTATTTGTCATAGCAGCCACAGTGAGAAACTGACAGTTAACGACAAGCGCCGTTTTTATCGCTCTGACAGCAACCATGCGGTACCAAAAGGTGAAGAATTCTCTAAAAATGTTCAAAAGCAGGTATCTCAATAATAGTTGTTTTATCTCCGACTATAAGATGGTAGGATTAAATCGAGTAATTACCTGACGAAATATACAGTACATTTCTTCTTCTTCCTCCTCCTCTTCTTCTTCTTCTTCTTCTTCTTCTTGTTCACCTACTTGGAATTTAAGCTTGCAAAGCCTGGACCAACAACTTTCATCAACTAAATATACTTTCCATCCTTTGTTGTGATGACCTATATATACCGGGGTAGCTCAGGCTGTAAAGTGACCGGATCCCAGCCGAAGACAGTGATTTGATTTCCGGCTGTGGCAAGGATTTTTCTTTTTGTCAATACCAGTTCTTAAGTCCCTTATTCCAAGGGTATTTACTTTCAAGTCCCCCACATATTATGGCGTAGTGTTAATGCTCAAGTGTAATTTTACCTTCCACTGGTTTTGAAATACGGTGACCTATTTAGTCATCTTTAGCACCCAGCATGGTATGTGACCCCAGCTAGAAGGATTGTAACTAAGAAATTTTGGAATATTTCCCAGACAGGTATTGCCGCTACATAAACTCTTGCAGAGTCGAGTCGGCAGGTATGCTAGACTTTGCTCTCTAGTAAGCATTTGTTCCATAAGTTGGCAACGGAACTTTCAGTGAAAGTGTGTCAATAAACTTTTACAACACTGTTGAACTTTACAACATATTATGCATCATTTCGCTAACATTTTTATGTTTCTCTGAACAAAGTAACCAGAATCAGAATAACTTTAGCGATTTGATACAAATATGGATTTTATTATCGCTGTCCATTAAATACATTTAATTATTTATATATATGTCTTATATTTCTTGATAGTGTTAGTACCAAACTCAACCTGTTTGTTTTCTTCGTTGCCACTACAACAAAGATTTTACGCCTGGGAAAAGTACAGCACGATAAAATCATCTATGGGAGCACGTATAATTTGATTGCAACAAAAAACAAGATTAAGCAGAAAAACACTGATACGAGACGGAATGCTGATTGTATCAGAAACTGTTAGGATTCGGTTTCCCCATCTTTTGGTGCATGAAAGTGGTCTGGTGGGGGAGCATTGATTCCCGAGAAGCTGGATTATCGAACAGAGCGAAGCCATTCTGTAGCAGAATATGGACAGTCGCACATCAGTTCCTCGCCTGAAAGTAAATATCGACGAACCACGATGGGATCAGAGCACATACTGGGGACGTGCAAAGCATTTCTTTTCTATAACAAACCCATTAAATGTACTAGCTACAAGACAGGAGCTGGAGAAAGCGAGGAAGACTGTTCAAACATACAGGTTTGTAAAATGAATCTTATACGTGAAAGTTTGATAGGTACTCAGCTGATGAATAATTCCCTCCTATTACGGCACCCGAAATTTCATTACCGTATTCACAAAATCCCCCACTGTGTATTATCAAAGACAATATTTCCAGAATATTTATTTTAATATTATTTTCATATTAACCTGTAAGTATCCTGATTTCCTCCCTTGAAATTTTCGACCAAATTCTGTTTGAATTATTGTGGTTCAATGTAGTGCTTAAAAAGACCCGCCACTGGAATCTAACCTAAGCCTGAAGCCAGTTCACACCCTCGTAGATTTTCTTTCTTATAATTATTCTTCCGTCTTCGTCTAGATTGCCCAAGGGATATCTTCCCTTTACATTTTCGGACTGAAAATTCTGATACATGTCTCATCTCCCCTATGAGTGGCTCATGCCCCTAATTTTATTTTACTTGATGGGATCACCCTGAAGTATTCAGTGACGTTTACAAATTATGAAGTCCTTCTACTTCCTCTCTCGTAGGTCCAAATAAATATATCTGTTCTCATTACACTTTTATACTTTACTTTGTGTGACAGACCAAGTTCTACATCCGCACAGAAACAGGCAAAGTTATAGTTCTGTATAT
This sequence comes from Reticulitermes speratus, assembly GCA_021186555.1. Lineage (NCBI taxonomy): Eukaryota > Metazoa > Arthropoda > Insecta > Blattodea > Rhinotermitidae > Reticulitermes > Reticulitermes speratus. The sequence continues at coordinate 16,796,417 of JAJKFL010000330.1, forward strand.
TTTTAATATTTTGGTTTTTAGGAGATGGAAAATAAAAGATTCTAAATTCAGTTATGGGAGGCATTCCTCCAATTGAATATGTTCCTAATTTCTTTGCAATTGTATTTTCGATTTTTTACTGTAAAATCTGAAGAAGAAGATAATGACGATGATGATGATAATAATAATAATAATAATAATAATAATAATATTTTGGAGTAGGTTAAACACAATAGTAACGCTGTCTTGTAAGGAAATTTAAAGGTTTTAAACCCTTAGGATTTAGTCCCTCGCAGGGCTCTTATGCACCGAGCCAACGGCGAGTGATGTCAGTGGTTCTCAAATATCTGTCGCCCGTATAATAGCGGCTTATGTCAGATACATTTAATTTTTGGAACGTCATAGTTAGTTTAAATTACGTTTTAGCTTTATGGTCAAGGTCATCGCGTTATACGAAACACGGCGCAAGGCTGCATACCAGAAACATGTTCAGTTTCTGAGAGAGAGAGCTGGAGCCGGACAGACCGAATATTTAAAATGTGATTTGTATTCCAGGGTCAAAAAAACGGATACTTGAAAAGCGATACATTAACATGATTCTTGCAAAATTTCAATAAAAGGTAGCTCCTTCTCTTAGAATACTTCTATAGTAATGTGTAACTTACACTGTTGAAATATATACAGCGCAATTCAAAAAGAAGTAAACACTTTCAGGTATTCATGAAGCAGTAAACATGCAGTAAATTGTTGTGTGTGTCAAGATCAACAGGCAAGTTGTGAATGTTTTTTAAATCTCCGCTAAACTTAATGAAGGATGGCTAGTATTTGTGTCATTCTTGTCGACAAATATTCCTGAAATGGAAGGAAGGATCACTGAAGCAGTGGCATCAGTTACAAAGGTCTGGGAGCAAATTGGATACATAATGTCTGCCGCGTGACTGGTGGGGCTCATAGGAAATATTCAGAGATTCTTTGTCGATTTGTGTGCGTGCCCCTTAAATAATAAATAAATTTGCATTAATTATTGAAAGTGTTTACTTCCTTTTGAATTGACTCTTACATGGTTTAACATAATTTCAATTAGATTCGGTACGGAATGTAAAATAAAACCTTTATGGTAATTACATTTTAGTCTCCATCAGTCAACTATAACTCGCAGTGTATTACACGAAGCTTATATATGACTAAGATTTTTCTCAGCCACGTTTCATCGTAGACCTACTACTTAATATGAAATACATTTTCTATTTCACTGAACTCTATAAACATTATTTGAAACAGTTTCTGATATCACGCAGGCCTACATTCGAGGAAACATAAGGAAAATATCTGATTATTTTGCAGCACAATATCTGTAGTGTATAAGCCCCTCAAAAGTAATACATTTTTATCTGCAATAAATAAAGGTGAAATGTACCTTGTGGCATGCAAGGTCCCAAGGAACACTTTTGAAAAATATATGCACCAAGAGAATACTCCGTTCCACTCTTGTTCTTTTAAAATGAGACTTTCTAATTGGAAAGAAGTAGGCTTGTTTATTTATTCGGTTATTTTATGACGCTGAGGCGTTAAATGATTGCCGAAGCAAACGCCTACATGTGAAGTGCCATGGATTGAGTGAAAAATATTATTAATTTTCCTACTCAAGAGCAGCGAGGCCAATTATAGAAACAGCACCAGCAGAACGCAAACAAACAAGATAAAGAACAAGTAGTTGGCATAAGAAACCTCTACCACATAGTTCAATATACAATTAAAATTTAAAAGTAATTGGTAAAAAATGGTAACACTTTTACTTGTTTCATTCGTAGCAAACGTGCATCCAACAGAGGGACATTTACTGCAGGGAAAATTAAATTGAGTAAAAAAATTGATATGTTCAGAGCAGGGATAAGAATGCCGACTGTTTCAAACACTTAAGGAAAAATGTCATATATACTAACTAACTCCATGGAGCAGAGTCCTTCTTGAGAAGCTAGCAGGTCATCAGCTAGTCAAGAAATTCCCCGAGTTTTATGGAACTCGTAGGTTCATTACCGCATTCACAAAAGCCCGCCACCTGTCCCTATCCTGAGCCATATCAATCCAGTCCACGCCCTCCCATCCCACTTATTGAAGATCCATTTTAATATTATCTTCCCATCTACGCCGGGGTGTTCCAAGTGGTCTCCTTCCCTCAGGTCTCCCCACCAAAATCCTGTATGCACCTCTACCCTCCCCCATACTTGCTACATGCCCCGCCGACCTCATTCTTCTTGATTTTATCACCCGAATAATATTTGGTGATGAGTACAGATCATTAAGTTCCTCGTTATGTAGTCTTCTCCACTCCCCTGTTACCCCGTCCCTCTTAGGCCCAAATATCCTCGTCAGCACCCTATTCTCGAACACCCTCAGCCTATGTTCCTCCCTCAGTGTGACAGACCAAGTTTCACACCCATACAAAACAACAGGCAAAATTGTAGTTTTGTATATCTTAAGCTTTGTATTTTTGGATACCAAACTGGAAGATAGAAGATCCTGCACCGAATGATAAAAAGCATTCCCCGACTTCAGTCTGCTCTTAATTTCTTCCTGAATGGAATTTCGATTCGTTAGGCTTGTTCCCAAATATTTGAACTGTTCCACCCTTTCAAAGGATTTATTATCTACCTTTATGTTGTGATTTTGTCCTGCATTCTGATTGCGAGACGTGACCATGTACTTAGTTTTCTCAGCCTTTACTTCTAGACCAATCTCCTTACTAGCGACTACTAACGCTTCTGTGTTTTTCTTTATAGCATATACGTTTCCGCCCAATATATTAACATCATCAGCTTAAACTAAAAGCTGATGTGTACAATGTTATATACACATATATATAACATATAATATTTCTAAACAATCCATCCAAGTAGTGCCGCATAGTGTTTAATATCTGTAAGTTTACTGATACATCCGTGTAATGGTACTGAATTTAAAAAAAGGGAAATCTATTGCGCAAATTGTTTCAAAACTTCTTTGTATTAGATTTTGTTGAGTCAGTAGTGGCTCCAGAATTCCATGAAAGGGTAAGATATTCAAAGCAACGTACAGCATCAACAGGCTGTCCACAGTGGACAACAAAGTAGCAATTCGAACTAAGACAAACATTTCTTATAAAATATCGAGGTAATGCTGAAAAGTATGTTTACAGCCAATATAGAAACCCAATTGTCGGACATAGCAGTTTGTATCATAAGAAAACTGCGAGGAATATAATGATAAACACTCGTGTTAATTTTGCCCCGTAAAAAAAATAATTCTCCTTTTACTAAAACAAGTGTCGCATAACTAGCCAAACGCCAATGTCAGCGCCGTCAAAATAAGACTGCAAAAACAGACAGTCACTCAAAGATTGTCTAACAGAAGAAACGTTTGGAGCTTTCACTTATATCACATAAATCGTTAATACAATTTCTGACAATCGTTCACACTGACGTTTGGAAAAGCCTGACAGTATATAACAGGTGACAAAAGCACAAGTCGGAAGTTGTAGATGTAGGTCATTGCCTTTTTAAATAACCGACGTTGCTGAAGTCAAAATAAATGGCAACAACCAGTCGTTGATAATAAAGCAGCGGCGTAAGAGGCAAGATATCTAACAAGATTGGTAGCAGTAGATTTATTTTTAATAGATCCATGCTGACAGCCTTTAAATTGGGACTTGAAGTAGTGAGAAACATGTTCATGGATGAAGAATTAAAATATTTTAGAAAAGGTACTAAGAATATAAATTCGTCTGTAATTATACAACGAAGCAATTGTTTCCTTTTTTGAAAACAGGGACAACGGCAGCCTGCTTCAAATAATAATAATAATAATAAAGTCGGACAACTAAAATATTCAACACAGCGGAATCAAACAGGGCTGAAAAAATTGACGAGTATTTGATGGAAAATGATTGGCAGGGCAAACCCGAAATGCAGGGTGAAAAACCTGGCCCACTGCTGCTTTGCCTGCCTCAAACATTACGTCGAATTCTTTGGGACCGAAAGCGAGCTTCCGCAGTTAAGGAGCAGACGAGAAACCACTTGAGCTACGACAGGACTCTAAGAGGTTAGGTTATTTGAAAAGACAATGACCTACAGCTCAGTACGCTCTCACAAAAATATGTTCCCTCATTTTTGTGCTGCGCCTAACAATCAAGAGCAACAACTGTCTCAATAAATTTACTCAACAAATTTTCAAAATGAAGTGTATCATTAATGATATACCTCATTGTTTTCCATAGACCTACAATATAAATACATGTAGTCAGCAAATCAATTAAGGAATATGGCTTTCGTAGGTCTGGAGGTGACGTCGGCTTGCTGACGGTGGATGAGCTCTGGAAAGCAAAGGAGCTGTACGACTCGGCGTTTCACCCAGACACGGGAGAGAAGATGATGCTGATAGGCCGCATGTCCAGCCAAGTGCCCATGAACATGACCATCACGGGATTCATGATGACCTTCTACAAGTGAGTACAGCCCAGCCTGGCCATATCCAAGGTGCGTCTAAATCAGTGGTTATTTTAAAAAATCTCAGACCCCCCAAAAATAATAGAGTTTTAGGCTCTATTTTTTTCCCATGGTGCAAAAGTCCCTAGTGGGCCAGAGATTCCTCATTATCGAGACTTCACGATCACACTCAGATACACCACACTCGGTAGGACTCTTCTGGACAAGTGATCAGCCCGACGCAGAGACCTCTACCTGACAACGCACAAGTCACAACAGACAGATATCCATGCCCCGGCGGGATTCGAACCTGCAATCCCAGCACAAGCGAACGGTCTCAGACACACACCTTAGACTGCGCGGCCACTGGGATCGGCTTAGGCTCTGTTAATTGAGAAAATACATAATGACCAAAAACATAGGTTACCTGATCTTTGAAACGCTGTAAATGAATTCACACTTTATTCAAATAATATTATCAGAGAGGGCTTGCTGCAAAGCTATGTGAATTCTCGGGGCCTTTGCAAAAACCTCGCGGCCCCCGGTGGTCCGCGTCTCACAGGTTAGGAACCATTTGTGAAAGTGAGACAACTTGAAATCAAGCAATAAAATGAAAACAAGACTGAATGAAATGGATAAGGGACGACATTACTTACGGAAAAGATTAAGCTTTTCCTGAAAGACCACGCCATCAAGACGTATGGAGGCATGAAGGTACAGCTCCACACATTCTTAACATCGGCACTATATTGAGGTGAATGGTGAGCTTAACGCCCCTGCCGATTTACTCCAGGGAAACAGTAGCCACTGAATAGGAGGCTAGATGGGCCTCAGAGCTGATCGGGGCGGGATAGACAGGAAAAAGCATCTCAGATCCCGCCAGGAATCGAAATCTAATTGCCGGCCATACAGCCCATTGCATAGTCCATGTACTGAATGGCTGAACAGATAAAATGAGATGCGTTAATGCACGAAATTATTAAGTGGCTGAATGGACTGGATTAATGAATAAATTAATTGCTTGGCGGAAGCCTGGGTAGGACAGACAGTATAGTAACTAGGCTACATGCTGGCCGACCAGGATTCGATTTCCGGCTAAAGTAAAGATTTTTCTTTTCGCCGGGGCGGAGAAAAGAAAAATACAGACTGGATCTGAGGCCCTTTAAATCTCCTCTCCGATGGGTACCGGGGTAAAGCGGCGGGGGACTCGATACTAGTATACCTCCATTCTTCTTTATGGCGATTTTACCTTTACCCTTATTACATAAACGAAATGGATGGATGAATAAAGTAAATTTATTGTTAAACAAAATGGAAGGATAAACTGAGTGAAAGAATGGGCGTAAAATGCGTCTTGATATTGGCGATTGTTTTCAATACGCTTTAATAATAATAATAATAATAATAATAATAATAATAATAATAATAATAATAATAATCATGAAAAGGAAAATAGGAACAAAAAGAAAGAAAGAAAGAAAGAAAGAAAGAAAGGAAGCGTCTGGAAGTTCGTTTGTTTAATTAACCAAAAAGGCGGATTTGCGATTCGCTGTCGCTCTCTAAAATGATCTTCCCACAAGTTTGGTTACAGCCATTATCTTCATGTCAGCGACAGTACGCAATTGTTTGTGGGGGTCATGGAGGTCAAGCGCTGTTAATTCTTATCTGCGCGTGTTGATAAGACGTAGGAATGCTGTCCACATTGGAACCCTCACGTCATGGGTGTTAAGTTTACAACGTCTGAAGTCTGATGGTGGCCACTCATGGCAGCATCATAAAAACTGAACTATTAATAAGATACTGTAGTTTCCGGTAAATAAACATCTTTCAAGACGTGCACATTTTCATGCTGTCACGTTTACGAAAAATAAGCCAGAGTGGACCGGAAGACCGGGGAACATAGCTTCGGGTCCCAGCGGATGACAAAGATTTTACTCTCTCCTACTGCATCCAGACAGGTTCTGCTGCCCACCTAACCTCCAATACAATTGGTAAAGGGGGCGGTTTCATACGGGATACAGCGGCCGGAGCCTGAAGCTGACCACTGTCCTCCATCTAGTGTCGAAGTTAAAATTTCGTGGAACTGTATCTCCACTTTCACATACGCCTTTATTGTATGTTGCTTAATTAAGCATAGGAACACAGCAGTGTATTTTTTGCAGTGTGTTTTTTGCAGTTTACACACACGCTCTTTCCTATTTGAATACGTCATTAGCCTGAAGGGTCACTTGTCACACATACAAATCTACTTTCCAAGGTCGATCATAATACGGAAGAACGACAGACTAAATTGCTTTCTTTGAATTTAATTATAGACCACCGAAACAACGAATATCTTTAATGTAAACATTTCAATTCTTAATCGCATAGGACTTGTTATGTTTTGTACTAATATTGTTTGTAAATTAAGCCGTTTCTGAGAGAGGTAAGAGTTTCATATAAGGGACAGGTTAACTTGACAAAAATTCTGACCAAATTATATTCGTCCGAAAAGTTTTAGTATAGATATAGTAACAAGTTTCATCAAAATATGTTGAATAATTTTGTAAATTAAATTTTCTGAAGAACAAAAAGACGTCCTCATCATGTGTTCATTTTATGCACCTTGTGTAAATGACTCACATAAATAGTGGCACTGCGAGTGCAAAATGTAATGTTAGCCTTGATGTCAGGCTTCCGCCGGGATGTTGATGAGATCTGCGCTCTTCTGGGATATTAGGCAGCGTCGTGTGGTAATTGTTTACCGACGTTTCGGGACAACGTATCGGTCCCATCTTCAAGGGTCAAGAGTCCCTTCAAGATGGGACCGATACGTTGACCCGAAACGTCGGTAAACAATTACCACACGACGCGGCGTAATATCCCAGAAGAGCGCAGATTTCAAGTAATGTTATTTTGCAAAAGAGTCCGTCAATCACAATTATAGGTACCTGACAAAGTTCATTGCCAATTTACTTGCTCTTTATTTCCGCATGTTTTTGGTAGCAGGATAAGAGCGCGGAATATTGATTATGGCGTACTTTGTGTTACTATTCTTCTTAATGTATTGTTGGCTGAAATAGACATTCGCTTTGCAATTAAATAGACCTTTTATTCTCTTGATTTTTCTATATTGGTTCATGTAAAAGGCTTGGGTAGCAGAAATGAATTTAGGTAGGGATAGCCCCTTGCGATTCGTAATACCACGTATACAAAAGAGACAGTCGATCATAACTATAGTTATTTGACAAAGTTTATTGCCAAGTACGCCAAACTTATATTTCCCCGCACATCTCCAGCTTCCAAACATACGGAAATCAAGAATCACGTAATTTGGTAATAAACTTAGTGAAACAACTATAGTTGTGATCGATTTCCCTTCATTTTACCTGGTTGTTAGGTAGAGGTCTCTGCGACGCGGTGGTCCCTCGTCCAGAGGAGTCCTACCGAGTGTGGTGTGTCTAAAAAAAAAGTGTGTGATCGTGAAGCCTTGAAAAATGAGGCGGCCTAGGCCCCCAAGGGGCTGTCAAGCCATTGGGGGAAAAAAACCCTTGCACAACAGGCTGTTCTTACCTAAATTAATATATGTTTTATAACTTTTTGTTCACTTCTGGTATGCCTACGAAATAGGGCCTTGCTTCTTTTCCAGAAGGCAAGTATCTGTTGTAATGTGTATAATGGGTTAAGATGTTTATGTCAAAGATTTCACACGTGTAGCTGAAAGACTGATGACGTCTTTTGACCCTTCTTCTTTGAAGGACGACGCCCGCAGTTGTTTTCTGGCAGTGGGTGAACCAGTCTTTCAACGCAGTAGTCAATTACACGAATAGAAGCGGAGATTCCCCTGCGACAAATACGTAAGTTATCTGTTGTACTTGTGTAAACACACAAACAATCAGTAATGCATAATACAGGCCTACGTGTAATGTACACAAAATATTTATACTCATAGGAGTAATGATGTCAGGCCTTATTTGTCACGGGAGAACTTAATTAAAACGTGTAAAGTGACGTAAAGGCAGAAGAATACTGTCTTCTGGTATGTGACTTCAAGTATTCTGGTAGAAATTTACCAAAACTTTCCATGAAGACGGAAACAGCAGATTCCTCCGAAATGTTGGCAAATATCTACCTCACGCCACGACAGTGTCGCATCCCACAAGACACACACACACACACACACAGAGTTGTCATATTTAAAGTTGCTGTCAATTACTAAGGTTATATATTGTCGGTAGTACACGAATGAAACACGAATATGGAGCATTGGTGTAATAATGTTGAAGGAGAAAACCAAAAGCACTTCGAGAAAACCTCTTACAGTGCCACTTCGTCCACAACAAATCCCACGTGGACTGGCCTGGAATCGAACACCGCCATCCGCGAGGCGATGCCAGCGACTAACTGCCTGAGGAAGACACGTACATACAACTTCTATTACTCTCAATTGTAGGACCGTTGCTTGGATACAGGAAATACACAAAATGTGTAGAGTACCTGACTTCTGTTTTTGGCACACAGATTGATATTTAGTTATTATAAAAATTAAGTGATGTATGGTCTATTCTATGTAGTAAACGATCCATAACTAAGGCATTTTAACTGATTATACAACTTATTTCTTTATAATTTAACACGTCTTTCATAGTTCCATCTGACGAAGGCACTTGTTAACTGTGCACTCGCACTGTTTTCTTATTTCTTATTATTTCTTTATTTTTTAATGATTTGCTTTTGCTTAATTTGTTCCTTTTACTTCAGTTTTTCACATTTGTTTGTCTTCCTTTTTTTCCTTGTTTTGTTTTTGTCCTTCAGGTGACTTTTTGGCATACACTCAATATTGTATAAAGAAAGAAAAGCTTGTGGTATCAGGTTCATAGATCTTAATACATTTTGAACCAATTCATGAAAAGTGACATTAACACGGTAACACTTTAACAGGGAAAATTTCTGCACGACTTGTCTATAAATAAGTAATGATTTTAATTAAGCCATGTGACAACAAGCAGTTTCGTGTTGACAGGCAACTCGGAACATCCTACGTGTTAGCTACTGGTGGCGCTCTAGCAACTGCTCTGGGTCTTAACAGCCTCGTGAAGGTCAGTTTAGTGGTAATAAGTAAGTCGGTTAATTAAACTGTTTGCTATCAGACTACTCTGGTGAAGAGTATGTGGTGATCGCGTGTGTTATCGCCAGCTTACCTAGAGGAATAGCGTGTGGACTGGATTCAGCTGGCTCAGGATTTGATAAAATGGACTTCATTGAATACGGAGGCAATTTCTTGGCCAGCTGAGCGACTCTCAGTTTTTCAAGAAGAAATGTAATTCCTAAAAGCAGTTACAACAATTCAGCTCTCGAAGAAATAAATGCTGTCTTAAAATTTTAGTTGTAATGTAATGGAGTTCATTTGTAGAAGCACTCAGACACTCTGATATATTTTTCCACTCTTTAAAACGGAAAGGAATTACTTAAAGGGATTACCTACATTGTTCAGATTCCAAGAAGGATAACGGTTTCAGTTTGTTGTGCTGAAAACATGTTTGTTTGTCATGTTAATGTAATAATCTAACTCGCACATTTTCAGCTCGTAATTGTATTTCTTTGTACCTTCTCCGCCATTCCTAGTCTTTCTCCGCCTCCTCCTCTTTCCCCTGCACCTCTCTCATTTTTCGCCTACCCTTTCCTCCTTTCTCCATCACACACTTCTTTCCGTATTAGATTCTCCTACATAATATTGCTCTTTTATTTTATCGCCATTTGCATCGGCACCATAATAATAATAATTATAATTATTATTATATTTTATTATTATTTTTACTATTACCTAAGGCCACCCAAGCGGGCAGGCAGTGTAAACGCAATAAATGGAGAGGTGAAATTCATATATTTATCGCGCGGGCGTATTATAGAATTACAAATAGAAACCGACCTTACAGCATATAGAGATCTGGTGTATAGAGAAATTATGGAGAAGTCCCCTAATGCTAACAATACAGCACTAAGACTATCCGACCAGCGCAGGGTCATTTTGAGCAACAACGTCTTACTCCAGCAATGCTGGAAGGCGTAAGATCTGAAGTTGCGAACAGCTTAAATACGGATAGTGTTAAAACGACCAATATAATGTAAGGAAAAAGCAGAATTCTTACGAAAGGAGGGTAACGTGCAAACTAACGTAGCTGCGAGACAGGCTGAACGCAGTTTTACCATTAGCATTATCCACAACGGGTAGTATCTACCCGTACGCCTCCCACCCAAAACAATACATGACAGCTTGAAACTGCTCAATCTTCGCCCGGGTTTATATATGCCAATGCAGAAAGCAGTAATGCTTCACACTGGCCGTACAGTTCGAAAGTTTTAGCAGGATAATGAATAACAAGTACTTGGTCAGTGACCCGTACTCTTTGAAAATCAGCTGAACTGCTGTGAATTAATAATGACAATAATAATAACAGTTTAATTAACGATATTGTTGGTGGTCCAGACTCTATAGTGTCGAATGGCAGGATAACAAATAACGAATTGAAATCCATGTAGAAGGAAGCGGCAGTGGCCTAATTTCAGGTTCTGTCACAATATTTGCTTGGACAGACGGAAGAAACTACGGAAAACCTCAATCATATGTGGTGTTCCGATCAAGGTTCGAACCGTATCTCTCAAATAGAAGTCACAGGATTTACCACTTGCTTGGTTTCTTCTTATTCTCCCTCCTATTCTTCGCCTTCTCCACCTCCTCCTACTCCAACTCTTTGTCTCCATCTATTTTTTCTCCTTCTTCTGAAAGACCATTATTTATTGTCTCACATTCAAGTTCTTCACTGCTCTACTCATATCTTCTATTCCACATCTCTTACTACGTTATGCTTCTGCAATTGGTACTATTTCTTCTGTCTCTTCTTTTGTCCTTCCATTTTCGTCTTCTCTTCTTCAAACTCTACATTCTTTCCTCAAAAACAGCGCTTCATCCTTGAGCCATGATACATAGCCCACAAAAATAAGGAACGGAGCATGATTCACAACTTAACTTATTCTCCTCTACCTTCTATAACCCTAAGTAAATGGGCTCTCTGTGTTTACAGACAGCGCCACCACTGATCGGCAGATGGGTCCCTTTCGCAGCCGTTGCTGCTGCCAACTGCATCAACATTCCACTCATGAGGCTCAGGTTCGTATCAGACTGCTGCCATCTAGGAAATTAACATCTCAAGCATGGGGTTGTCTGAAACAGCTAGTGGATTCGACTAGCGGAAGACATCAAAAGACACACGGTAGGAGGATGACAGTAATCCACTGTCACAACACTCACAAGAGCTAAATAAGAATAGTGAGAGTGAGGGCCAGTGTCACCGTAACAGAGTTAAGCGCACACTCCGAACCACACGTCGTAGTACCGGTTTGCACGTAACAGAAGACGAAGGGGGGCTGTAGTGTGGTTTCTGTCTTTCACAACAGGCGGGCAGTAAGATTTCTTGTAGGCCTCCTCGACAGTGCCGTACAACGGCAAAGAGATAGTTAGCTCTACAAAAAAACAATATGTTAAAACTGACCTGTTTTTCATCTCTGCTCATCGTTGGAGCAAATACACTCGATCATCTGCGTGATTCCTCCCAAAAGAATTAAATGTTTTTTATGGGTGCATGCCACGACTTCTGGCGCGATGTCTAACAACAGATCCATAGACCATGTGTCACAAATGTCCTAGGCTTAAGAAATAATTATAAAGCCAGCAAGCAATCGAAAACTCTTTTAAATTAAAATCGTTTTATAAATCTAATAAAGATAATGAATGAAGACTTTTTTTGTGTCCTTTTGTCTCCATGCCCTATCACGTAAATTATAATTATGAACTGTAAAGTTACACTTCACAGACACCTCAAAGAGAGTTTATCTTACTACAATGTATAGGGCCGCAACTACCCATCTAACTGAATTAAATAATGTATACCTAAAACTATTTTCTGTTTGGCATTTAATCATCCTTACACGATTTTCTTCTTCCATTTAAGGCATTTCGTGACACTCTTGATACAACGTGCGAATGCTTGGCAGACCAGCGGCATATTTCGCTTAAAGACAAATAATTATAACGCGGTGACTGACGGCAGATCTTATTGCAGGGAGATTCAGGAAGGCGTTCCAGTCAGCGACATCGACGGAGAGAGACTGGGCAATTCGAAGATAGCAGCGCAGAGGGGCATCGCCCTTGTCACTGTCAGTCGAATTGGCATGGCCGCTCCCGGCATGGGTGAGTAAGGGAATCCTTGCGAATGCAGTGCATGAGGTCTGTTCTACCCACTGTCGCTTGGAGTCGGGTTGGTGATGGTAAACCCACGTTTATCCCCCGTGAAAATCTGCGATAGGAAGCCCTCAAATTCTTCATCGTGTCAGCGTAAAAGATTAGTGGCGATTGCTTTACATGCCTCTTTGAGTGCTCTGTCAGCATTCGTAGCACCCAATAAGCTCAGATCTTGGAATAACCAAGCTGGATTCACCATTTTGAACCCGAACCAAATCGGAAATTGATGGAATGGCGCCACGCGACAACCCCAAGCAAGAAGAAATTCAAGAGTGCGTCGTCGGCAGGAAAAAACCAAAGTTCTAGTCTTTGGAACTTCTTGCCTAGAGGGAGAAGAGTAAAATCTGGCCACTATAATGAAGCACCAACAAGTCTAAAGTCTGAAGTTTAAACTCTACTGTGCTTTATGCTCACGCACATTTTGAAGAGGAGACCTTACAGCTATTATTTTTGGCACTGTCGTTGCTTTAGATTGTACTGTTTTGGAGCAGTATCGTTTGATGCACTGTACACGGTCTCCGAACTGACAGACCACATCAAACTCTTTATGCTACTCATGGCTCTTCTCTCTGTTTTATACCCCCAATAACTGTAAAGTTATCCGTGGTAGAATCACAGCTCCTTTGTTTCTCAGAATTGTTTGGTGAATGGTATATAACTAATACTAAGAGGATTTAATGTTTTCCATATCCCGGCCAATAGACTGATTATATAGCATTTAATCCAACAATTGCACAATCAACAACAAACAATCATTTGTCACTTTGCAATGTGGAGGCACATGCTTACATGGCCTACCTTAGTACTGTAACTGTCTTAAAATTCAATGTACCGCATTGTTACGTGTCAGTGAACGCATAGGCGTAACTTGACTAATAACACTGGGGGGGGGGGGGGGGGGGGGGAGGGGACAATTTGACCATGGATATTAGAAACTGTAATTTACGAAGGAGTCAAGTTAGAAAGATGGGGAAGATCCGTTTGAAGCAGTCCTTAATATACAATGACCTTAGGCAAACAGCACAAAGAATTCAAACTGCCTCTCTTCCCTTGTAACCGGGTGACTCAGATTCCTCTATTCTACGTCCCGTAAAACGCAGTTTCCATTCTTTTTCTGTCTGTAAACCACCCCAATAATCGTTTAGAAAATATTTCTATTTTCTTATTTGCCCCCCTTCAACTCAGTAGCCAAAAATCTATTCTTAGGTAGAAAGAATATTGGGAGGGGCATTTGCCCCCCTCCCCTGCACCCCCTAAGTTACGCCAATGAATGAAAGTAGAAACTTCAGCTACTCATTGTAAGATCTCAGATTCATAATATAATACATTTGTTTTGCAGTGTTCACGCCCATAGTGATGAACGTACTGGAAAAGCGAGGATTTTTGTCACGCTACCCATGGAGCGCGGCCCCTATACAGCTCGCATTGCTCGGTGTCTGCCTCACATTCGCCACTCCTATGTGCTGTGCTCTCTTTTCACAGAAAGCCTCCATTTCTGTGTCCAGTCTTGAGCCCGAACTTCAGGTAAGCTACAGTGATTATTATTTAGATTGACCGAGATTAGAGACAAAATTACGTAAAGTCATTTGAGTTTACTGACAATAAAGCACATACTACAGCTGCACTCGCACTGCATCTATGTCGTATAGAAATTATAGATCCCAAAACCAAGACCGCATACTAAAGCTGACAACATTTATCTACATAAATGGAAACACTTAGAGGCTGCATTCATTTTTAGGCGCTTTCGCAAAATTGCGAAAAGCGACTATTAGCTTTGTCATGTCTGTCTGTCCATATGAAACTCGGCTGCCACTGGACGGATTTTCATGAGATTTAATATTTGAGCATCTTTCTAAAATCTCTCCAGAAAATCTAACTTTCATTAAAGTCTGACGAGATTAACGGGTGCTTTACATGAAGACCTATGCACATTTATGATAATATCTCGCTCAATTCTTCTTAGAACGAGAAATGTTTCGGACAGAAGTTGTAGAGAAAATCAAAACACATATTTTATGTTCAGTAACTTTTCCCTAACATCGTGCCGTTTAACAGATAGAGGAAAAATATGGTAAAGCCAGACAGGCCACAGATTGACAATATAATATGGTGCATGCGCTTTGCCTGCTGGATAACTAAGGCTACAGACACACACTTAGAATATGTAATACTTATTGCTCTTCCATGGCAACAATGGTTTAGCGAATGTGCCTCAATGTTACCTTTATATGTACATTGTCTGTCTTGTTAATGTTTATAGTTAAGTCTAAAAATGTTCAGATGCTGTTGCAATATCATATCTATCTTTCTATTTTTGTGTAATTCAAAAAGACTAGAGCCCTATAACAGAAGACGCAATGTAAGTTAAAAATTGAAGGAAACCGTCAGCTGGACTAAAAAATAGTAACAAATAAAATTACGAAACAATTCTCCATCCCACAAATAGTCATGGCACACGGAAATCTTCATGCATGTGCCTGTGACTTGTGGGGACATGGAAATCCACAACCTTATTAAATACTATATATGTCCCAATTTATCCAGCAACAGAGCAACTTTAAATCTTATTCGAAAAACAGGTATGTTGAGAGTGCCCTGTGCATCCAATTTAAATTCACGCTAAATTTCTCTTCCAGGAGGAAATAAAGAAGATTCCAAATCCACCTACAGTAGTGTATTACAACAAGGGACTCTAAATGCCCAATCGTCCATGCAACCGGCCTTAGGACACGCAATCGACAATAAACTTTGTATACTGCACCGTGTTTAAAATATTACATCTAAGTATTCACAATTTAAAAATGCAGCCGATGGAAGGAGCAACAGTCATACCTCCATATACGTTTATGATAGGTTTATGGACGTAAAAAAAAAAAAAAAAAACAACTGAACTGAGAAACCGACCATGCTGGAAAATGGAAGTGGGAATATGACTCAAAGTGCCAGTGCAAAAATTGCACATTTTGCCTACTGGCGCATCAATTTACTTGAAACTGTGCATGTTGAAGGTTTTAAAATATCTGTCTAAGAAGTGTAAAATATTTTACAAAAATATATTCATGCGTTTTTCTTCTGAAACGTTCTTCTTAAAAAACTAAGAAAAAAGACGGAAATTCAGTCTTAATATTGTATTGCGGTATCATTCCTTATATATTATGTGTAGTTCATGGGAGCATGGGGTCAAAATAAACATGCACTGTGGAACAAGACTTCATGTAAATTTAGATAGATATTACCAACATTTACATGTCTCTTGTTATTAATTTATTACTTTCTGGTGTGTTAAAACATATGTATTTCAGTGTTTATTACCGATTTATGTTCGAGGATGGTCTCTCCAACTATGGTCACCACAGACTCAAACAGTGGTATCAACAGCTCAGTTGAAAATAAATACTTTTTCTCTTTAATTAATAGTTAATACACTGAAAGCTGCATGTTCATATTTGTCTATTTTGTAATGTTTACTGTTGCAAATAAATATCTGTCCTTTTGTGTTTAAAATGAATGTTTTATAAAGCATTGGTCCTCAAATTGGAAATATTTTTCAGGAGTTTGGTTATTAAAATACTGTTGGAGTTCAATTCATTGTAATTTAATCATGTCATTTAATTTTGGTACACAGAATTCACATTGATGTTCTCCATCTATATTTAATCAAAACCAATTTAAAGAAAGAACTGCACTATATGCCCATAAACGTGCAACATAAACCACCCTCATTTATCATCACAGCAAGGTACGGAACAGTACTGCAGTGTGGAATACTATGTTAAAATTGAATTTATTTTTACAGACACTGCTATTCATCTAGGCATGTGTCTATAATGTACTTTAGACGTAAATGTAAATGTAAATAATGTTTGTTTCAGCTTAACAGAAGTACCGGCAGAATTAAGACATTTCAAGTGTACTATTTTTGTAATCAAAATTTTCTGTATTCTGTGTGGGGTTAACTATATATATACACATACAGACCTACATGTCTGTAAACTATTCTTCCTTCCTTAGCCTGACCTCTTCTACTTACTCATTATATGTGTACAGCGTTATTGTTGCACTTGATCACACTTCATGACACACACACACTTTTGGTAGACTCCTCTGGATGAGGAATCTGCCTGTTGCAGAGACCTCTACCTGACAACACACAACACTCACAAGAGACAGATATCCATGCCCCCGGTGGGACTCGAACCCACAATCCCAGCAAGCAAGCAGCCACAGACCCATGCCTTAGACCGCGCGGCCACAAAGTTCAATAAAGTTGGATACCAGACATTAAGACTACAGTTTTCTGGCCAAAGTGATACAGTCTGGTAGGCAGTTATCAACGTTTTCGAAGAACATACTTGCCTCCATCATAAAGGCCGATCACTTCTACCCTGAAGACAGAGGCAACAGGTCCTTCCAAAATATTGGTACCTATCTACCAAGTATATGGTGTCACATCCCAGAAGATCGCAGTCTTTAATAATCACTGCAATGGGAACCTCAAATGTCTTCATAGCACACTGAAATGTTCAGAAACCCACTGTACAAGTTTTTATTTGAAATGAAATATACTGGTACTTACTATTCCACCATAGATAAACTTATTTGATCTTTGCTAAGCATCTTCAGAACCAGCAATCATGTCACTGAACAGGTACATCACAGAAAGAGACTTATACCACTACATTCCCCGTGGCACATTGTTGAGTAAAACCATGACAACTGGTTTAAGGATCACAAGGATGGGCTCAACTGCAATTTAAAGGTGAAAGGTGTGGTTAAGTGGTATGTCAAAGGCTAAAGTAAATAAGTCATACACTTCAACAGTATTCACAAAATATATTCCAAAAACTTCTAAAAACAATGGTAAAATGTACAATTCCTTTACTCAAACAGTCACATCTTCTTAATCACATAATGAGAACACAAGGAAAGGAAAGCTGCAGAAATGATAATATCCTAAACACAACAGCATCTACTATATTTTGAAGACTCCTTTCAAAACAACGTTTGACTCGTCTCAAGCACACAGGACACCTGAGAATAGTCTCTACTGGAAGTTCTGATGAGAAAATTCAAAAGTACTGTATGTGGACCTCCACATTCTCTGCTTCACATATGAAGCGTACCCGTGACAGGCTCAACCATCACCGTCAGCTACTTCAGGCTCTCTTGTGTCTTGTATATCAGTGTCTAGTTCACAACTGTCAGCCTGCATACACCCCAAATCAGCTTGCGTAACAGAGCGAGATGAATCTATCAGTCAACACCCTCTCCACTGTGTGTGACAGAGAATCACAGAAATCTAAATAAACAACATGCAATGTGAATCGCACAGCACTAGAACTCTCACATGTGGTATTACTTTCACAGCTATGAAGTCAAGAATGGAAACATGACCTCTTAATGGAACACATGTATGTACACTTGTCAAATGTATTCCCTGTGTCTTTATTTATTTAATGGGGTTTAAGTTATAATTTACATAGGCCTCTATCTGCAACACCAGGCTGTTGCTGTGCATCCTCCTCAAAAATTTGATGAGTATGTGTCGTTTACAATTATGTAACATCTTATTCATGCCTCTCTATCAAAATGTTTCACTAATCAGTTTTCTTGAAAGCATTTTAAATCCAGATTGAACACAATCATAATCTACAACAAGAAAAAAGGTAAACTGGAAACAATTTTGCATCATATAAAGAACGCTTCCTAACACATCCTTGTCTTGATTTTATGTCACATGTGTTGTTTGGTGTTCACCTTCTAAACCATTAAAACTAACATACCTTTCTGGTAAGCCCTACTCTGGCAATAACTCCATGTGATATTCATGCCTTGATTGTGGAGTTGATGAAATAGAGTTCATCTGTACCAGGTAAAAGGCATTCCCATACACCATGCATCTTCTGAACAGTTGCCCCTCTAGGTCCATGTACAGCTCTGGCCAAGCAACTTCAGTGTCAAACCGATGGCTATTAAGGTTGGAATAATCTACCTGCAACACAGGATTATCATGTGCATTCTTCACCGAACATACAAACTGACATTGCCAGTTTCAACTACAACATAACTTCCCTTTATCTTGACAGGATCTGATAGGCCTACTATCCATTCTCTGCCAGAAAAAAAAAAAAAAAAAACCTCTTATACATGAAGATATGTGGTACCGATTACTAGCACTGGTGCCCAGCCAGAACACTCTTATATAAAAGAATTTTCCTCCACCAATACTCAAGTATTTATAAATAATGATAAATAATTTAAATATCTGTAATTACAGAACCTAGCATTTGCCTCCAACACAGACACATATATGGTGTGCTCCAAGACACACCCAGAGCCACAATAACTTTAGTGCATAATTTAAGGTGCTGTCAACTGCTGACATTACATAATGTCAGTGATAGAAAAATGAATAAGCCTGGAGCACTGGTAGAATGATACTGACAGGGTAAAACCAAAGTACTCAAAGAAAAACCCGTCCCAGCTCCACTCTGTCCACCACAAATCCCACATGGAGTGGTCTGAGTCTGAACCCAGACCTCCATGGTAAGGGTAGGTAACCAACCCCCTGAGACATGGCATGGCCCACAGACAAGTGTGGTAGCCTGTTTGCTACTGTAATTGTAGACAATAAAGCCCACCAGTACATACGGTGTTATCACAGCTCATGATGTCTTTGGTCTTAGTCAGATTAAAAAAAACTATGATGGCAAACCTTTAAAAATCAGACAAAAGCACCTGTTTTTGAGTGTTTTTTTTTTCTGTAAGTCTCTGGAAAGCAAATAACATTTTCATTTAAACTCACTCAGAAAAGTATCAAAGGCATGTCATTACCACATCAAGTGTAGCAGACCCATGTGGAAGAATATCAATTACTTCATTTACATTAGGTTTTTAGTTACAATGCATGGAGAATACACTAAATGTTATGTCAGTTTTTAATTCATATTGATCTGTTAGAGCAGCTACACTACATAAGCGAACATACATATAATCATTTTACTTCACACTGATGCATGTTACAAGCAAAAATTATGTCAGTGAAAAAATATTTTGTAACATATACTTCTTGCACAGTGAAATAACTTTGAGAAATCTGAAACCAGTTAATACAAGCAGAGGAATGCTGAAGGATGCTGTATGAAAGAAACTATTACTGTTCATGAAGTGCCCACATGTTTGTACGAAACCGTTTCAGTGTCCAGTTGAAAGTATCATATTACAGTGAAAATGACAATAAACTGCTGCTGTTATTATTACTATTAAAGTCTACACCCACAACATTGTTTTACCATCATTGGGTCTTATATGTATCACTGGTACATTCTTCAGAAAATGGCAGCCAGAGCATGAAGCAAACCACTCACCTCCAACTACTGTTCAGTTGCGTAGCTAGGTTTTTTGGTACCCAGCACAAGTAATTACAATGGCCACCCCTAACAGCTTAAAAAATCACAATTATTTACTGAATATCCTTTTATGTGGGTCAATCATTTAAAATTTGTTGAGAGCATAAAATCAAATTTTTTCATTTAGAATATTCATTTTGTTGCCCATTGGTCTCTGCCACCCAGGGTAGCCACACCACTTCCCTACTCTGAGGTACATTTATACTCCTACCCAATATGTAGTGGGGCTCTTTCTTCATCAGTATAGTGGGTAAAGTGTTAAGCTGGCCACTCACCTCAATTTAGTGGTGAGGTTAATGAAGCTATATCTCCACTACCCCATATGCATTCCTGGCATGCACATGAAATTTGTCTTTTTTTATGTTAGATATGGGATACGAAGCAAAACTGGTAACAACCACACAAACACTATTAGTTTTACATACATAATGCTCAGCCTTTTGCAAAGTAAAACATGTCTCTGTCACTCTGTTACATTGTGTTTTTTTACATCTCATATTCAAACAGTATAAAACTTAGAATTAAATTGTTCTGCTATGACTCTCCTTTTCTTAGGTAAGCAAACTATTGGTTCTATTAACCATCTGTTGTGAAGGACCAGCGGGTGTGTTTGTATGTCATCGCAGGAAGGCATCTTGTTGGCCAGTAAGTCGGATACAAATTCTCTGCAGAAACAATTCAAATTAAAGTAGTGATAAGTAAGTAATACTAAATAAAACTGCACTTGGAGTCACTGTTCTATACACAATACACTTAAAACACAATTATGAAAGTACCCACCTTTCACAGTTTACCTGTATACAAGTTCATTGTTTTCACAAGTTATTCTTTGCCCAGTTAAATGCTGCAAATGCAGGTTTCCCAAGCAGGTGCTTACTGCAGTGTATTCATTAGACAGAGGTTTGTGAACTCACCCATGCCTGCCAGGGGCAGCAATACCGCAGATTGGACTTTTGGTACTTCCATGGTCTTTCTGTGCTGCACACAGGATGTAACTTTGCTGCAAAGACACAATGGCACGAGTTAGAGCTAGTGACATACAAACAGAAAAGCAAAAATAGCTACATTATTGCTGAGCTTACGTGCTTAGAAAACTAACAGAACGCAAGTCATTTCAAACATCAATAATTCCTGAGACAAATTCAATGTTTCAAGTTGTATAAGATGTCTACGAGTTGTCAAACGAGTCCGATGGACTACATCATTTTGCTGACACGTGCTTTACTGGAGTACAATGCTGACAAGTGCTTTATTGAAGTAAATTTTCTGAACATACTGTTCACTGTTTACATATTATTAACTCTGGCATTCAATCTTGGGAACTGAATCTATTAGACATTCTTTGCACATTGTTATGAAGTTAATTCCACTACAGAGAAAATCAAATTATTCTTCCTTGTATTTCATTAAACATTCATCATATAAAAAAATTTCAAATAAAAGTTGCAGATTGAAATGATATTTACATATCATACCACATATCAGCCATTTCGTGCGAACAGGCTTTTCATAAAATAGACAGGTTCATTTCACCTTCATGTAAAGAAGAGACTGCGTAGGAAAAAATGTCATGAAACTTTCCCAGCAAGTGAGGGACGCCAACTGTGGTCTAAAACACGTTGCAACCAACTCCATCCACCCCATTCCCTGTTGGTCCACTTCGGACAACAAACTGCGTCCCAGGGAACAAACTGGCCTGATAAATTACAACTCACATTTGCATCAATCACCATATCAATCAATCCCTGATGATGGAGACAGTGAGTTTCCTAAATTAAGTTTACACAGGATTTGAAAATTTAAAAAGGGTGTAATTCAGACTCTTCAGCTATTTCATGCTTACACTGGATCAGTACGTTCAATTTACATCATGTCACCCCTGGTGGTGGTAGAAGAGGACGCTTTCAAAACAATGGCTTTATTTAAACATGACAAAGTGTATAACGAGAAGGTTTTATTCATTACATTTTTTAGTTTCACTGGCACACACAACTGCTTAGGCCCAAGTCTTTGTATGCTTATACTCACCTGTCACCCACAAGTGCCAGTTGCTAGTTGCAGCATAGTAAGGTCAGATAGCCTGTTGACCAGGAAGTATGTTGTTCTTTTCAAGTATGCAGGAATACCAGGGTCTGCGCAAGATTTCTTTGTGGCATTCATGGTGACACTTCACTCCAACCTTCACCTGTAACTAGACTCCAATCATTATGTTTTTACCAGTGACATAAGAAACAGCCACATTTTGATCATACTTTTGATGCTATTAGGCAAGTGTGCCACAGTAGCAACAAGTCTTCCTATTAATGACCGTCTGTAAATAAGCCGGGCAAATGTTCCATCAGACATGCATTAAACCCTTTAAACCAATTTAGGTCACTGTCTAACAGCACCAAAACAGTCAAACAAGGCAGTAGGTAGTCAGCAACCTCAATCAAATCAGTACTTCTTCTATGAGTTCTGGTTATTCCATCAGACAGGTCTTACATGATGAATAGTCTATGTCAGTGGTTCCCAAACTTTTTCGGTCCACCGTCCCCTTCATTCCATATACACACCCACAGCTCCCCTTCTTCTTCTTCTTCTTCTTCTACAGGCGCGACAACCTCATCCTTTGTAGGTTTTGGCCTTCTCAACTATGTCCTTCCATTTCTTCCTATCCTGGATGCAGTTTATCCAGTTTTTGACATTTTGAACACTCAAGTCTGCCATAACATCATCTTCCCATCTATTCTTCAGTCTTCCATGCATTCTTGTAGCAATAGACTTCCAATTATATATTCTTTTAACCAATCTTTCATTTTCCATTCGGTACACATGCCCAAACCACCCTAGTCTTTGTGCTTTGATATGATTCACTATGCTCTTATACTTTATTAGTTTATTAATCTCTTCATTTGTTTTAATTCTCCATGAGCCATCTATATTTTTACTTTGGCAAAAAATCCTTCTTAATATCTTCCTTTCGAATATGAGCAGTTTTTGCTTCATTGCTTCTTTGAGGACCCATATTTCAGAGCCATAGGTAACTACCAGTCTTATAACCGTTCTATAAAAATGTAATTTTAATCCCTTTGCAATTAATTTACTTTTAAATAGGGTTTGGTTTGCATAATATGCCTTGTTACCTGGATTATTCTTGTTTTAATTTCTTCTTCTATAGTATTATCTCCATTTACGATTGATCCAAGCACCCCCCTACCTTTTTTAAAAACCTTAAATGCGCTTTTGTTTCCACTTTTATTTTATATTTAAAAAATCGTTTAAATAAAATTATAAGAGTTAAACTTAATGTTTTATGTGTTAATAAATTAAAACTTATTATATTTTTTATGATTAACAATAATTCATCTAGCAATAGTTTATTAAAAATAATATGTGCTTGAATAAGATTCATAAATTAAAATACTAAGAAATTTATTTCATTTTTTATTTTTAACACAAAAATCACTTTATTTGAATTTTATTATAAAAATAAATTCACTACTTGTCTACTCGCCCCCCCCCCCCCCCCCCCGTGATAATAACAGCACTCCCTTCCACCTCTCGTAACTATTAGCGCCCAACTCGGTAATCCCACTGCCCCCCAGGGGGCGGTATCACCCACTTTGGGAACCACTGGTCTATGTGAAAGACTTGCAACATTGAAGCAAACACATCCTTCACCTGTTTAGATTAATCTGTCAATGTGGGTCTGGATGACAGTCACTCAAAAGGATTGCATAAGAGGTCCCACGCACCTGCATCGAAGAAGCGACTATTTCCTCCATCACATTAGATTATTCTGTCAGATTTTGATGATGGTTGCTGGCAAGCCTGGGTTATTTAATCAAATATGAATCAGGCACTTAACAGTGGGTCCGCAGACATATGCATTAGTATCAAGCAAGCAAACTGAATGGTACCAGGGTTCTTTCCAAGGGATAAAGCAGCTGGGGCGTGAAGTTGACCACTCCCCTCCACCTAGAGTTGAGGTTAAAAATGAGAGGAGCTATAGCTTTACTTCCCCTATATGCCTTCATGGCATGGAACTGACATGAAATAAATACCTCCCCATTACGCCTTCTTGTCTACTACCATCACAAACACACCACTACATTACATTGAAATAAAACTGTAACTGGTGTGAAGACCCAACAAGATCATAAGCAAGTAGACAGATGTTCAAAAGACCAGACTTAAGAATTTATCACAAATTTTGAAACATTTTTCTTGAATTTAACAATTGTGAAATGTAATAATGACGCTCAGTACTAAAAGTTATCCCTATACACCCCGTGAAGGCACATGGGGTGCAGAGGTACAGCTCCTCTCATTCTTAAGTTCAGCACTACATGGAGGTAAGCTGCCAGCCTCACGGCCAGGCCGCTTTACCCCCAGAGAAAGTGTGCCTGGTACCCATTGAATATGAGGCCCCAAAACCGGTCTGGATGTTTTGGAGGGGATAAGTCTTTTGCTGCTGCTGGGATATGAACTCTGGACTGCCCAGCCTGTAGCCTAGTCACTATACTGACTATGCTACCCCGGCTCCCTAAGCACAATAATACACAACAATAAAATCAAGTTCTGCTGACTGCTTACAACTGTAAAAAGACATGGTACTAAAAATACTGCAAACTTACCCTTGTCCACAGCAATTTTCTGCAAACCCTAAGAAACTACATAACATACAAAACTTTCAGCCACAATGTAGAAACTTTTTAAACTGCACTTCACTTTAGTCTCTTGAGTTTTACAAGTCATCAAACCAGGGATGTCCAACCACATGCACGTAAACACCAAAGAATTTTCAAGAAATCATCTTACACATGCCCCCTATCCACTGGAAATGTGTGTCTTGAATTGCAGTACTTGCACACAAATCACCTAGCCCTGTCAAACCAAAAAAAAGAAGTTGATGTACAGTGGGAAAATGGGCATGTGACAATACAAAGGCACAAGTTCTGCACCTGGCAAATAC
This sequence comes from Reticulitermes speratus, assembly GCA_021186555.1. Classification (NCBI taxonomy): domain Eukaryota; kingdom Metazoa; phylum Arthropoda; class Insecta; order Blattodea; family Rhinotermitidae; genus Reticulitermes; species Reticulitermes speratus. The sequence continues at coordinate 16,821,503 of JAJKFL010000330.1, forward strand.
AGTAAATCCACACACACACACACACACACACACATATATATATATATAAACCCCACAATAAGCAGAACCATTTTCATCCCAAACTATGGTTTGCTACAAAATGTGCATACAGTAATAACAGCTGAGAAGCTAGTACTGTCCCTTTTCTAAGTTTTGAAATAAAGGCACTTCTTTGTAATGACACGTCTTGAAAACAAATCCTTGAAATGGATGGTCATTCCACAGACACACTGCAGAAAGTTTAATTCAAAATAGTTCCTATGTAAAATTTAACAATGAATATGTATTTCAAACTTTCCAAGATACCTACTTGAAAACAAAGAAATTAAAGAATTTGTGAACTAAGAAATTAATCCATCACTGTAACATTCACAGCTTTCAGAACTAATTTCAAGCAAACTGTGTTGCAAAATATGCCTGCTTCCTTGGACATCCCTGTTTAACAGTTACAAAAGTAGCCTTGCATTGTTTACAGAAATTATTCAGGTAACACTGTATTCTTAAGTTTACAAAGATATCTGAAAAATACTGCATCTTCATATATTTTTTTTAAAAACCCTTTCACAAAACTGTACAAACTTTAAACAATCCCTGTTTGGTCTTGAACATTTTCTTTCTTTCCAGCATGAATTCAAATTGTCATATTTACATTTAATTTACAATTAATTCATAATTCTGACATATCAATCACAACAGATTTCAGAAACTAAGAGCACAATACAAATGCTACATTCAGATGCAGGCTTCTCAGATTCTAGTCCTCACGTGGAAACTCTGTGAACCTCTCTTCCCATTTGACCTTGTATTAAAAAATGTACATTAAAATTTTCTGCTTCACTGTCCAGAGAGGAACTACTGACAGTAAGATCAACATTGTTTCTCAAATCTTTGTTTCAGAAATCTGCACAATAATCCAGCATTCATATTACTGATGCAAACTTTTGAAAAGCCAAAAGTAACAAGCCAGTTCCTTAAATTTACATTAATGAGATGTGATTTGGACAGTAACCTGTTGCACTAATAAAACCTCCAAACTTCTTTCACACTATCATACCACATTCAATTGTACCATGATATGTCACAGGCTCTATATTACCATTTTAATGTGATCAGTATAAAAGGAGAAATTTCAACACAAATCATTTAAAACTTCATTTATCATACAGATCAGACTCTAAAATAAAACAGTTTATTCCTGTTGTAGGAATTCCTGTGTAATGTATGACTTTTGGCTTATGAAAAGTTTGTGTGTGTGAACTTATAGTTACTAATGCAAATACGAGTGAGGCCATAAAGTGAAGCATGTTTGGCATGAAACACAGAATAACTGTTAACCATTTCACTAAATATGCAGCACAATGAGATAAGGAGCCATGTGGAATATTGCAAGTATTGGATGCTAATTTTGCACTTCCAGATTTGAGACTGCACAGGCTTAGGGACTGCATGTTCCTGCCTGAAGCACTAACACAGATTTAGCTCAGGTATACAAGTACCACTTATGCAACACCTCACCTCTCCATGGCCTGAATAATCTTTGAAGAAAAGTAATGTGGAACGTTTAGGAAAATAAACTTACAATTTCTGTGCTCGTACATGTCATTTAAGCCTCAAAATTTAAATTAAGAATTTATGAAATTATATGGATTTCAAAATGTTTACTAATTTAAACTTAAACAAAAATCTCTTTCATAAAATTAAAAGAAAAATGACAACATACAAATTTAAACCACTGTCCTGTCCTGTCAAATGGCAGTAAAACCAGAATCATCAGATAAATCAGTCTCTTAAGTCATATGCAATTTCTGCACTGCTTCAGATCTGGCATGTGTTAACAGATTCCTCAGTAGTTCCTTACACTAATTTGAGCTCATATACCATTTTTTTTAATCCCTGGTAACACTGTGTGTGTGTTTGTAATTTAACACTGCTGTTAGCAACTCATACTATGAGTACATAGCACTAACTGGCAGGATGGCCTAATTTGAAGTACTATCCAATCACTTGTCTGGAGGGACTGACAAGAACTGCAAAAACCTGACTGAATGTAGCAAGTTAAACGTACATTTTTAGGGTGTCCTCCAATGGCATAATGTTCACACCAAGTTTGGTGAAAATCAGTCTAATATTTCAAGATTGATGACTGTCATCCTCTTGTGCTTTCAGCAATCAACAAATAATCAGTTAAATCAACATCTAACACAATAATATATTTGTGTACTATAAGGAAGCTACATGTTTCAGTCCTTCTGCACCATTTTGCAACTCGTATACAGAAACTTAAAAGTGTAAACTTACATATATATCCTTTTTTGTGAGCTCTCACATTACATTTTTATTAAAATTTATGTTGTAAAATGCCTTCACAGTAGCTTCATCTGTAGAAGTTCTGCTTTTGTTATATTCTTATTATATCTTTAGAATATTAACTGCTGAAGCCAAATCTTCATCCAGTACATTAAAGACCAAAAAGTTAAATACAGTGAATTTTAAGTTAAAAGTTATGCAGTTCTACTTTTCAAGCATGTGTGAGGGGTATATGCCCTTCCATTACTATATTTTCTGTGTGTCCAGTGACTTTATATAATGTTTATAAAGTTTACATATATGAATAAACAGAAACATAGTCACTGGACACAATAAAAAATACAGCAACAGAAGAGCATATACGCCTCACGCATGCTTGAAAACTTAGAACTACATAACTTTTTACATAAAACCAACGTAATTACTTGGACTTTAATGTACTGGATAAAAATTGGCTTCAATAGTTATTATTTTAAAAGATATAATATGAATATAAGAAAAACACAATTTATATGAATTAAGCTACTGTGAAGACATTTTACAATAGAAACTGAAATAAAACATATAATGTGACATCTCACAAAAATAGGTATATATGTAAGTTGACACTTTTACCGTCCTTTTAAGTTTTTACATACAAGCCTGATGATGGTCCACGAGGACTGAAACACATTACCTTCCTTATGGTACACAAATATATAATTGTGTTAGATGGTGAATTAACTAATTATTTGTTGATTGCTAATCGTTCAACAGTTGATACGAGTTATGCATGCGTGCACATAAGCACACACATATGCATACACAGCATGGACATCTCAGAAGCTTACATTTTTTCCTTCTATGGAAGAAAAGGGGGCTAAAAAATACAAAGCAAATGTTCCTCCAATGACATGCTGTTCATGCAGTTTCATAAAACATGAGCAACTGGGTACATCTATAACCATCTGTTAAGTTTAAACAGGAGATGAATGAGCAGATATGCTGGCCCACTAATGAGGATACAAAGAAGGAGCTGTAACACTTCCTTCTCAAACGTAGTAAGAATATGGGTTAACATTCTTACAGCACACTTCACATACATGAGGTACCTCAATAAACCCAATATAAATTCTCATCCAGTAACGGAATCTTTCCATACCATTACCATCATGGCTACTGTATGTGACATCTCTGCTCGCAGTAACTCAATCACATCTACCAACTTGCACAGTTCCAGTACCAAAGTCCTTATCACTAGCTGCATACCCTTTCAAATTCATCACAAGTCAGATTAACAAGTACAAACTATAACTAAAAGTGCAGGATAATGAATGTGATGAACAGGATATGTAAGGTGGACAAATGGATATTTAAAATTCCACACTTAAACGGCAAGAACATGCTTGTTAACATAACAGATTCAATTATAAGTCAAAATGGCGTCCTGAAATTAAAGACCTGAACTCTCTGAGAATGCTTATAACTGAATGGCAATAACAACAAAGAGCAATGTGTTACAATTACTACACTATGATAAATAAATGGAGTGACAGCACTTATCTGGATCAATGATATTACTTCCTTTCAAAGTCAATATCATCATGAAATGATAAGGACCATATCACAGCCAAAATTCGCGTTTATAAAACAATTTGTGAATGGTGACAAAATACAATAGGCTAAAACTGTAAATCCATGCCAAGCCATGTTGGTTTTCAATTCTGTCTTTCTTTGGCATATTACATGAATGCATTTAAATTATATCACATTCATAAAATGAAAAGTTTTGAATACTGGCAATACAAATAAAGTGCCAAAAAATCCCGTGACCATTTTATGCCTTAAAATATTTATGTGGTAACACAGGTAATTGATTAAAAAATCCATGTTAAGGATCTTACAATGAACAGTGAATATGAAAGTTGTATACAGCTGTCTGCAAACACACAACTACTGAAATGAGAATCTGGATTATTAACTAATAACTCAAATACAAATTTCAGACCCTTTCAAAAAAACAGTTACATACATCAGCTAATGTTTTATATATACAACATTTGTTTACAGAATTGTACTGTGTTTTTGTCTTAAAAAATATTTCAACTCTGTGGGCTGGAAACTTTGTCACTAACTGACGAGGCAGTAGATTACACTTTTAGCACCAAATAGCAACCTCATATGTAATTTTTGAAAATGTACCAACCATATATAAATCAAATACTTGTAACATAAAGAAAAATATCTTGAACATTATAGAAGTTCAATCAAATTAATGTATGATATCAATGTTCTGTTTCCCATCACACAAATTCAAACGCAAATATAAGAGGAAGTTATATCATTTTCTTAAAAATACTATGATTATATTCACTTAATGATAATAATTCTAGGTACACTTCATACCTAATGGTTTCATATAAAGAAAATGTCTGCAAGAAAGATTCAGTAATGCAATATGCATTACAATACTATATGAAAATCACTGCAAAGAAAACTAAAACAAGAATTATGTGCACAACTTTCACTTATAAAGCCAGTGTATCTAAATTATCAGAACTCAAATCGTGCTATCTGATGTCAAATTTTGAATGTTAAAAGGTTAAGATTCTTTCTCTTCCAAAATACTTTAACCTGCCAACATAACAACAACAACAAAAAAGGTAATTTTGAGGCAGAAGAGAAAGGTAGGTGCAATTATACATTACTGAAGGAGCATTTTACAGGTCTGTTACAATGTAACAACAGCCAGGCATATCATACAAAGATATATCGAGACACTTACATGAGTGTTATCCTATTAATATGTAACAAGTTATCCTCATTAATATACCTTGTATGATTTCAGACTTACACAGAAATGAATACAATTACTGTATAAACATATTCACAGATCAGCCCATGTGATACTGCTTCATGTACAAAACCACATCCCCAACAACTGAATCATATTACAACGTAAATTGTACTTTATATATACATAACAATTGGTACAAACGGGGATGAGGAATGTTTCCTACCCTGCAACTATTCACAATTTTTACATATCCAGTGCTTACTTTTAATTCCTTTCAGCAAAATGAAAAATCTCAGTGTGTCCAACAGTTCTTGCTCTTGCAACGCAGCTCAAGTAGGCCCCTGTGTATAACTTCACTGACTACCCATATTTTTGCTACAATAACAAGACGATGTAATAACCGATAGACTTACACCCTTCAATGTGAATTTCCCCTTTTCAGTTTAAGTACATCAGCAATTCCATATGATGTATTGGCATCCTGGCAAGAGGTAAGATGCATTTCCCAACATCATGTCATGACTTCAACACAAAGAAATTCAGGCATCACATAATTTACTTCAAAGCTTTGTACATGTCAACCCCTCAAATCCCATTTAAAAATTTTTAAAACTGTTAACTGAATCAGCCATTTTAAAAAGGGACTTACACCATTTTAGGGAAAATGAGTTAAGAACGCCTTCATATTCTACTCACATAAATCCAGCTCTCCACTGATGCAGGGCTACAGAATGCTCACTATCTGACATTGCTTTTAAAGGGCCTTATTAATAGAATATGGCTACTTCTATGGCAAATGCCACCTAGCAGATGTACGACAAACTGCAAAGTCCTAAATGAATATTCCAAGAATTTATTGTACACAAGCACCACTCCAGGAAGTTATTCATCTATGAAACTTGGTATAAATGACTGCAAGAAGGATGACTCAGTTCTTGGTCTGTGCTTCAGTTCTGTGCCAAAACTGCCACCATAGGCTCTGTTTTATGAAGGCTGTTCAAAGGTGTCTGGACTGCATAAGTGACCTTTCTTTAAAATCGTGTGATGGCCATGTGATGATTGGGCGTGGTTGAGTAGTCAAGTAAAGACAACTGATTAAAAGAAAGTGTGTATTAACAAGTTTTTTAAGTGTCATTAACAGAGCAGCACATCTGGTTCAAATTTCATTACAAAATGGGAAAAACTACTAAGGTGACGCAGCAGTCATCTTCACAATGCAAGTCAAAATCATCCCAATGACAGAAAAAAGCATGACAGTAAATGGAATGTAACGAGCATGCTCAATGTGTTCTTCAACTGTTGACATTTGGTGCAGTATGAATTCATTGCTAGAGGTCAAACAGTGAATCAAGAATTCTACCTGACCATTTTATGGCATCTAAAAGCAGTGCAAAAGGAATGACCAACAGCAGGAACATGGCTGGTTGCTTCACAACAATATGTCCATGCACACAGCACTCTCTGTCCAGACATTTCTTACAAAAAACAAAACTCCAGCAGTTTCAGTCACCCTACACTCCTGATCTCTTGCCAGCAGACATTTTTTCCTGTTCCCAAAATTGAAATTTACGTCAGCACAGGAACCAGAAAAAAAAATGCTACAGCAGATAACCCACATGTCTTCACAATTCTTCATAAACATATATGGAATAGTGGGAAAACAAAAACATCATTGCAGTTAATGTATTAATGCAACAGGGGACTAATTCATTTCATCAGTCTAAGAACGTTTTGGGCACACCTTGTACCTTTGGCAGTTAGGTGTAAATATACTACTCATGCACAACATGGAGACAAACACTTGAGTCACTTATGCATGTTTGCCATAAAGGCACAGGTGGCCAATGAATTATGTTCCTACATGTTAAGAAGATGTCCCAAAGAATGTTAAGAAACTATGTTTATTTCCAATGGCTGCATCAGGCAAAATAAACATCACTGTATGACACTTTGTACCCTCCAAAGGTGTCCCTACTTTGACGAAGCGGTGGGGCTTGCGTGGTCAAATGATCCTGAGAGCTATGCTGGTGGTAGCGTAGCTACTGGTAGGGCCTCCCATGCCAGACAGGTTAAAGCTAAGACCCTGACAAGAAGAGACACCCTGGTCCTCCAGGTTGAGAGTTGGGCATGAAAAATGTTCTGTTGAGAGGTTTCTAAAAAAGAAGAAGCTAAGGTCCAACAAGGACTGTAATGCCAGAAGCTTCTGTGAATACTGAAGGTTTAGGGAAAGAACAATGTCATCTATGACATGGACAGTCATATAATGCATGCGACAGAAAGCTGTACTTAGTGAAATGAATTACCAGGAGAAAAGACACAATATACTGTTGCAGAATAGTGTGAAATGACTGACCTCACCCCTCGAAATGCTATGCTCACTACAAAATTTGCTTAAACAGCAGATGCACACAACTTTTCCTAGTGTTCTCACTTCATTCAGAATCAGTGCCAAAAACACCTGTTGTTCGACCTTGGAGAGTGCTTATGCAAAACTTGTACCAATTAATGCTCTAAACATGAGAGCCATCCATGATTTTACTTTTACACTCCAAACAGACCCATTTTGTATGTGCAGTAAATACATTCCATCTCTGTAGCAGAAACCAATCAGTTAACGTACATGGCAAATTTGCTGTTTGTTCTGAGATACATAAATATACTCCATGAGCAGAACACAGAATTTTTTAATATTAAACCTTGTGCTACATAAAGTAACTGCGAAGCTTTAAGGTTAAGACACCAGGACTGCAATTGAAATGATACAGGGCAAACTGGAGGTCGCTTAGGACAAGATATAATGAGCATACTAACTATATTCATTCTAAAGACCAGTCAGCATCTTCATTGCACCCACTGCATATTTTAAATAGCAGACACTCTTATGGTCATACTGATGAAACTACAGAATGTATTACATACTCTCAGAAAGGACACAGATAGTACTCTCTCAAAAACCCAATATATTGATTTGCATAAAAAGAACAATATACTCATTGATGTACAAATGGTTGAAGAGCAAAGTCCCAGTTTCAGATACCAACTGCAGTCACGCATACACACACAGTAGGCTATAAACTTATTGTACTTCACTAGTTTCCACCACACAATTATACAGTTACATTCGATTCCAGCTACTCATGATCCACTACAGTTCTCAGGTAAGTTAATGCAGATAATTAAAATTTATATGTAGGCAAATTTTAACACAACAAATTAATTACACACGAGCTACATAATTTTACAGTATATGAAAAATTCTTAAATTTAAAATACATTTTGATCTTCTTGCACTTCTAAATTCATTAAATCAGTTACTTCAGGGTTTCTTTATATATGGTCATTAAACTTCCTTATTTTTCATCAATATTTTTGATATCACTATCAGGCTCCCAGTACATAAGCGGATGGCAGTCGGTATAGCAACTAGCTACAGGTTGGATGGGTTCATATTTGAGAACTTTTGGTACTGCCAATTGCAATTTTGTATTAAACTCCTTGACAACAGCCCAGCTAGACCAGAACATGTTGGAGATGTAGTAAAATAGTTGGGGTATCCCAACCTCAGTGTACTCGGTTTGCTCTAATAATGCAATGACTGGCTTAACAACTTTTCAAACACTGCTGAGATGACTGAGTACTAAAGTAAGAGATACCTTTATGGGTAAATACGTTTCATTATGGAGAGACTGTAAAAAGTAACACAACGGAAGTATTCCTTTCAAGCACTTACATAGTGCCCCTTATTTCAGCGGCTTCATTCCTGCAACTTTCAATATTTTTCTATCAAATACATTAGTTATGAATAAACAGGAGAGCAGGCAAAATGTCACTGTAACCCTAGCCATTATCCTGTGTCTGACCATGCTTTGCTAGGCTTTACAAATATTAAAAAAAAAACCCTTAGTTAGTGAAAACTTATGGTTTCTTGAGTAAGGTCCTTTTAAAAATGACTGATCCAACTAATGAAAAGTCACAACCAGACAAGCAGACTGTCACAACTTGACTAATATTTTTACTAGATGGTTAATAACTAAAGTTGCTGCACCACAGATTAAGTGCAGGATTCTTTACTTATAACACAACCTTCTGAAAGTGCCAACATTCAACTTCTATTTGTTGACCATGATATTCTCTGAACATGAAGGATAAACAACGGCATTTGTACTGATCTGGCAAGTTTTCTTATTTACAAACAAAGGGACATGGGGCAGGCTATTAAGTGCAAACACACATGCACATGTGCGCGCACACAAACACACACACCGTACACAGACATATCTTTGGAATTGCTGATATCCAAACCAGACTATGGATTATTTATTACTCCCTCCTTAAAATAGAGAGAACATATGATTCTGACCCAAGTATTATGCCACTTCAGTTCCCCACTCTAAATAACATGGAAAGGAGCATATTGAACGTATCCTCTCCTCGTGATGCCCAGAATACAAAATTATGCCACGGAAGTATACAGCACTACGTTTTACAAAAGATGCACTTCGAACTTCTGCAGTTAAACCTAACCATAACTAAACCTAAAGGCCTTGTAAACTTTTCTTCAGAATACAAAAACTGTTTATATACACTTTCACTGCTCGTCAACACTATGCTGCACTCTAAATTCAGTAATGTAGATAACATTTGTACAGTACAATAATTTTGAACTAATTACGTATACATGGAACGTGACAGTTCCAGAAACACTTATCACAGTCTCATACTCTCAGATCTGTAGAGAAAGTAAGATGACAAATCTATTACCCTGCATTATAATAGCCATAAAAGAGTAAACAGCAAAATTCACCCACAAAATTCAGTCCAAAATTAAAGGCAATAAGATAAATGCACAGCATCTAGAAGGTTACAGTCGTGGCTAATTCCTGAATTTCATGGCTCCATACGTGTCACATGGGCTGAAGAAACCTTACGTCCTTCAGAAATATATAAATATCATTAAGTTCTTCAACGAAGATTTAATGCCTGCTTATTTTCATTATGACAAGCAAAATCGTTTACTCATTTTCATAAGTTTTCATGTTTGTAAACCTGTCTCATTGCATGCTACACTACTTTCTAGCTTGTAACCACAGTGGCAAGAGAAAGCTTAAAAACAAGGATGCCAGTAAGCACCAGGCAAACAGTGAACATGGAGAAATCATACTTCTCACTGGCCCACTCTTCCAAAGCAAGTAGACATGTCCATTCTGAAATGCTGGAGACGGCCCATATAGTCTCAATGTCGGTATATAAAACAATAATGTCACAACATTTTATTATGCAATACTCATTGTATTTAAAAAGGGACTTCTCCACACTCATCTGTAGAATAGGCACTTGCTGGTCATCCCAGCTCCCTTCTTCTATCTTACATGGCTCAAGCATGACTTCAAGTATCAGATTTTCAACTGTGGCTGATCTCAAGCAAAGCATTTCCTTTTGGTAACTTGCCATCTGCATTATGGACTGTATTAAAGGACAAAGCCCCATAAAGCCCAACTCCAGAGACAGACGGCAGTTCTCTCGGTGTCTTGACAGGACCTGAGGATCCTCCTGTAGTACCCCAACCATCCCAAGAGTCTCCACTTGCCCTGGAGTCTTGATGTTGCTCATCAATTATTAATGCTGCCTGTGGAACAACCAATCTCAAAGCAGAATCACCCTGTTCCCCAGCACGGGATGAAAGGAAGTATTTGAAGAACTCGTACATGGACCAACATATTGCTGTTGATGGCATCTGATATAGAACACGAGCGCTTAGCCCTCGGAAATATCCTGAAGGTCCTCCAAGCTTATATACTGTCCGAATAGCATGAATCAGACCCGTGCCTTGCCCCTGTTCAGGCTGAGTGTTGAGTAGCGTCTTGCATACATCCAGTGGTGTAGTCACACCTGCAGCAACTGCTCCAGCAATGGCACCAGATACCATGTGAGCAGTGGGGTTATAGTGACGTTCCTTGTTTGTTATATTCTGAATAAATCATATGTCATGAAGTGGATACTTTGGAATGGAATATTCATTGTCAGCTGTGTAGTGTATGAGCGATAGAATGCACGAATTCCTTCTGAGCGGTACACTTGCACTATGCAGTCAAAAACAGATTTATATGGTGAATTGTACATCTGTACCCGCTGTTTCACCACTGATTAGTCACGCACATCATTTGAATCATGTCCATCCACCAGTGTTCATAAAATTGGAGGCACACACATCATGCATGTGTGTATATATCCAAGACCAAAGCATGAAAAAGAATGGAATACAAACATTAATAAGACACAGTGTAATCATTTAATACTTATGTTTTACACACCAGCATCCATTCATGAGAAATGTCATCTTCACACATATAAGAACAGTGATTACTTTCATTCCCAGAATAAAACTTACAAGATGATATTACAAGCAGGATGATAATTATGGAACCAAATAACTTTTACTGCACATAAGTAAAACTTTACTGTCAACAAAATTTTCCTTCCTGAAAACACAATTAACCCACTGTATCAGTAATCATGGTTACAAAAAACCGTCTTCACTGTAGAAGTATGGGAAAACAGATCATATCATCACCGGCACCGAGGTAAAAATAAAGGAACTTTCCAGGCCTGTTGAAGACAGAAAGGATAAAAAGCATATTTTAGCATCTCAGACCTAACAGGTGTCACTGTTAATTGTTTGTGTATGTAGAAAATGAGCTAAATGAGTTCTACTGTAACAGTTATTCTGCAAGTATCACACAACTGTGAAGGTTCGCTGCATGACAGATGCCCAAGGGTCAGCCAGCATGACCTATTCTTTGCACATGTGCAGTACTTCTTGTCTTACGCATACTGCCTAATTAGATCAATTTCCTTACATCAACAATGCTCTTCACACTGCAGAACTTATTGTCAAGGGTAACTGTCTCAATCCCTGTGAGCAGGAACACAGCATCACAGGAATAAACAAATATTACACACCATTTCTGTTACACCCTGCAGTGTTGCCTCTCAGGCTCTTCCATTAACAGTGTATTATCATGATTATAGAACCATGACAGCACTATTCAGTGCCTGACAAGGCATGCAAAATAAATCTATTCTAGGTCTTAATGACTAGTGGGTTGCCAACTCAAAGTTCCTGTAATTCTTGTCAGATAAGAGCATAGTGAAGCTTATATGGCCTTTGGTTGTGCAGAAACAGAGGCCCCTATAAATGGCATATGGTACAGCCATAAAAACCCTGCTAAAACAATGTAAGAGAAATTTAAAACACAATTGTTCAAGAAAAAAAGTTTGTAGAATCATACACAAGACCCATCTGGAGAATAAGGGGAAAAAAGGGCAAACAGGAAAGCAACAGCACACAGTTTCTGGTGTGCTGTTTGACTTGTATCTAATTTGGCTCATAAGAGCACCAAAAGGTGCAACAAGGTTATGTATTATTTTTGTGACTCCAGGTATATGTAACTCACAATCAGAGAGCAATACATTCAAGCAGATACTTGCAGAACCCAAATTTATCATCACATGAATATGTTTCTTAGCATTACCATAAAACACACTAGACAAAAACATACAGTTGACATATAGTACTGCACCCAATCAAAGTAAATTGAGCTGACTAATATAACACACAAAATCTACAGCACAATCTTTTGAGAGCTACCATGAAGTGGGGTTATGCATTACATGCCATCTAATCACAAACCTAATTCCCAGCTACAAGTACTTACAAACATTCGATCATATTAGATGTGTCAAAACATAATGTACAAGATAAATATTTGATCAAGAAGTGTTCATGTAAGATATTGTGTAAAAAGTGGTTGTAAAAATTGAGGTACATTCAGTTCCAAACAGAAAAATTGTTTGTACAACTGTAAATAAATTACAACAAAGAAGGTAAATTACTGGACAAATAAAGCACTGAATCAAAATATGCACTCAATTAAGAGAATCTGAAAGAAATCGAGGCTAGGCTTAAACATTATGTTAAAAAATCCTTCAGACAACCTTGCATAAGACATCAGGGTTTCAAAACATCAGCACAAACTGCCACAAAACTCTGAAATTAAAAACATATAAAATGTCATAATGCATAAACTCACTATTTAACAGCTGTTCAATGATTCAATGGAGTGATACTAAACAGAAATTATAATATGTCTAGTCTGTTCATTTGTTGAGTGTTCCACCACTCTGCGTAAAGTCCAAATAAACATGGTCTTTAAACTGAAATACCTGTATCACTGCTATGGGGTAGGTATATAAATTTTAGTGCTTGCTTTATGAAAAATGTGAATATTATAAGAACCAAAAAAGATGAAATTATGAAATAAATGGCATTTTACAGGAAATAATACCGACTGAGCACACTGTCTTAAAAATGCAGTAAATACCCTTATTACCTAAAAACACAAAAAAATTCTTGGCTTGCTGCCAAGTGTGCATCCTGTATAAAAGACATCCGTATTCCTGACCTTACAAATTTCATCTTGTATATAGGATGCCATGATTAGTGGGTCCGTCACCACGGCATGGCGCGTCCTCGGGTTGCGGATGGAGGAACGGCCTCCGAATATGGAGGGCAGCTGCGAATATGCAGTCGCGGACAGCCGACAAGGGGTGGTCCTCCAGCTTGGGGGTTGGGCGAGGTGCTAACAACTCCTCACCGTAAAAAAGTACCATGTTACGAAACACTATACAGAGCCTCGGACCTGGACTGATTCTTTGGTAAGACTTAAGCATTGGAAAAGGAACATGAGATTTGGAACTTGGAACGTGAGGAGCCTGAATAGGACAGGGTCACTTATGACAGTGGCCATGGAATTAGCTAGGTACAAATTAGATTTAATGGGTGTACAGGAGGTTAGGTGGGATAAAGGAGGCACAGTAAGAGCAGGAGATCATACTTTTTTTTTATGGAAAAGGAAATGAAAGTCATCAACTGGGAACAGGTTTTTTTGTACATCAGAGAATAGTATCAGCAATTAAGAGAGTAGAGTTTGTTAGTGATAGGATGTCATATATGGTGCTGAGAGGTCGCTGGTGTAATATCATTGTTCTGAATGTGCATGCACCAACTGAGGAGAAAAGTGATGACTCAAAGGACAGTTTCTATGAGGAATTAGAACAGGTTTTTTATAATTTTCCTAAGTACCATATGAAAATTCTGTTAGGAGATTTTAATGCAAAATTGGGGAGGGAGGATACTTTCAAACCGACGATCGGGAATGAGAGTTTACATGAGGATAGTAATGATAATGGTGTTAGAGTTGTAAACTTTGCCACATCAAAAAATCTAGTTGTTAAGAGCACGATGCTCCCACACCGAAATATTCATAAATACACCTGGACCTCTCCTGATGGGAAGACTCATAATCAGATTGATCACATATTGATAGATAGGAGATGGCATTCAAGTATACTCGATGTGCGATCTTTCAGGGGAGCTGACTGTGATACTGATCACTATCTGGTGGTTGCAAAAGTTAGGGAAAACTGGTGGTACGTAAACAAGAAGCACAGGAGTTTGATACAGAGAGATTTAATCTCAAGAAGCTAAGTGAACTAGAGGTTAAGAAACAGTATCAGATAAAGATCTCAAACAGGTTTGCAGCTTTGGAGAACTTAAATGTTAGTGAGGACATAAATAGGGCTTGGGAAAACATTAAAGAGAGTATCAAAATCTCAGCTACAGGGAGTATAGGGCTGTATGAAAGGAAGCACCATAATCCATGGTTTGATGAACAATGTTCAAAATTTTTAGATCAAAGGAAATGAAGTGGTTACAGAATCCAAACCAAAGTAATGTAGATAATCTGAACAATGTAAAATGTGAAGGTAGTAGACATTTCAGGAACAAAAAGAAGGAATATCTGAAAGCTAAAATTAATGAACTTGAAACAAACAGCAAGAACAAGAATATCAGAGACTTGTATAGGGGCATCAATGACTTTAAGAAGGGTTACCAGCCTAGAAATAATGTAGTGAAGGATGAGAAAGGTGATCTGGTTGCAGACTCCCACAGTATCCTGGCTAGGTGGAGGAATCATTTCTTTCACCTATTGAATGTACATGGGGTTAATGATGTTAGGTGGGCTGAAATACATACAGCAGAGCCACTGGTGCCTGAGCCCAGTGACTCTGAGGTTGAGATGGCTATTGAAAAGTTAAAAAGGCACAAATCACCAGGTATTGATCAAATTCCAGCAGAACTGATTAAAGCAGGAGGTAGGACAATTCATTCTGAGATCCATAAACTTATTAATTCTATTTGAAATAAAGAGGTATTGCCTGAGTAGTGGAAGGAGTCAATCATTGTACCTATTTATAAGAAGGGTGATAAAACAGATTGCAGTAATTATTGAGGCATATCACTTTTGTCAACCACATACAAAATTCGATCCAACATCCTTCTGTCAATGATAACTCCATATGCAGAGGAAATTATTGGGGAGCATCAGTGTGGATTTAGACGTAACAGGTCGACTACTGATCCTATATTCTGCATTCGTCAAATACTTGAGAAAAAATGGGAATACAATGAGGCAGTGCATCAGCTATTTATAGACTCCAAGAAAGCCTATGATTCAGTTAGGAGGGAGGTCTTGTATAATATTCTCATTGAATTTTGTATCCCTATGAAACTAGTAAGGCTCGTAAAAATGTGTCTAAATGAAACCTATAGCAGAGTCCGGGTAGGCAAACATTTGTCTGACACATTTCCTATTAAGAATGGTTTGAAACAAGGAGATGCTTTATCGCCATTGCTTTTCAACTTTACTTTGGAATATGCCATTAGGAGAGTTCAGGCAAACCAGGAGGGCTTAAAATTGAATGGTACACATCAGCTTCTAGTTTATGCTGATAATGTTAATGTGTTAATGATGTGGAAGCGTACATGCTATAAAGAAAAACACAGAAGCTTTGGTAGTCACTAGTAAGGAGATTGGTCTAGAAGTAAATGCTGAGAAAACTAAGTACATGGTCATGTCTCGCAATCAGAATGCAGGACAAAATCACAACATAAAGTTAGATAATAAATCCTTTGAAAGGGTGGAACAGTTCAAATATTTGGGAACAACCCTAACAAATCAAAATTCCATTCAGGAAGAAATTAAGAGCAGATTGAAGTCGGGGAGTGCTTGTTATCATTCGGTGCAGGATCTTCTGTCTTCCAGTTTGCTATCCCAAAATACAAAGATTAAGATATACAGAACTATAATTTTGCCTGTTGTTTTGTATGGGTGTGAGACTTGGTCTCTCACACTGAGGGAGGAACATAGGCTGAGGGTGTTCGAGAATAGGGTGCTGAGGAGGATATTTGGGCCTAAGAGGGACGGGGTAACAGGGGAGTGGAGAAGACTACATAACGAGGAACTTAATGATCTGTACTCATCACCAAATATTATTCGGGTGATCAAATCGAGAAGAATGAGGTGGGTGGGGCATGTAGCATGTATGGGTGAGGGGAGAGGTGCATACAGGGTTTTGGTGGGGAGATCTGAGGGAAGGAGACCACTTGGAAGACCCAGGCATAGATGGGAGGATAATATTAAAATGGTTCTTCAAGAAGTGGGATGGGGTGGCATGGACTGGATTGATATGGCTCAGGATAGGGACAGGTGGCAGGCTCTTGTGAGTGCGGTAACGAACCTTTGGGTTCCATAAAACGCAGGGAATTTCTTGACTAGCTGACGACCTGTTAGCTTCTCAAGAAGGACTCTGCTCCATGGAGTTAGTTAGTTAGTTATATAGGATGCATGTAAGACAAAAGTTGTTTCTCTTCTGTCTGAGTGGCTGAAAGATTTTCAGGTTGAATTCAAATGATCACAGTGTATTAACAAATGTAATCCATTTTGTGTGTTATACATTTATTTGACATAAATGGGAATAACCAAAACCAGTTTCATTCTGTGGGCTAGTTAACAGCATTATATGCAAAAACTCTACCTTCGGCTGGGTTCATTATAGCATCATGTAGTAGCGTTGCTATGCATCCAGCTGCACCTGTTAACAAACATAAGTGTCACAATGACGGCCACAATTTCTAGTATACCAACATAATAAATATAACCACTTTACTTACAGCATAAAAACTGCACAATATGGTATGTAGACTAATTAAGCATCTTTATTATACCCTCAAGATGTCATATGCTGCTCAACAACCACCACACTTCGTATTTAATTTACTTTTACTAAGACCCCACAAAAATAAAACAAAATATAATATAGCATAACCCAATCCCATTTGCATATGGAGAAATATACACCCAAAAAAAAGACTTGTTTTAACTTTGCTGCAAATAGTGGCAGCAATTAAGTAATAAGCATGGCAGGGCTGTGGTTGGATGCGACCATGGTGTAAACCACCTGTACCAACCTGGAGTACGCGTACCCCCGGGGGTAAGTGAAGACATCTTAGGTGGTACGTAAAATTAAAAAAAATAAATATATTGTTTCATGATAAACACTGAATAATCAGGGCCAGATTTAGGATTAGCCAAAAGAGACCAGGACGTAAGGACATGCGATTTGGGAGCGCCATTTTCTTCTCTCTCTCTCCTTTATGCGATTCTTATCTGGGCGGCTAGTTTCATTTTATTCCACATAGTGCATATAATTTTGCTTTGCTAAAATACCTTTGTTCCTTTATTAATTTTTATATGATAGGCAATAATATATTTGTTACTTAATAGCTTGATTCTCCTTTTTCTCCTTTAAAACTTATTGTTTAATACATTATTTTGGATGTAATTTATTTAACTTATTTTAGATGTAGATTATAGACTGTGTATAACTTGAATTATGCACCAACAACTTTGGGGGTACAAAGTTGAAGAGAAATTATATGTGGGGGTATGCAAACAAATAAGGTTGAATACCACTGGTGTAAACAAATCAACAATTCATTTCATCAAGAAAAATGTAGACAAGATCAGGGCAGCATTAAGGACAGTGCTCCCTTGAGGGCAAAAATTTCTGTGCAAGTAATCAAGACCCCTTTCTTGTAACGAAGAAAAGGGCATTGTGTGCGTGACTATAAGATGAGACAAAGAAAGGGTCATCAGTCAGTGCTGTTGTGGTAAGGCTGAAGGTCATGCCATTAAAGGCTGGTTTGAAAACTGGTCTGAAACCCAAGAATCTAGCATTTCAGGTCCCCCTTGTCCTTGACAATGTCCCCGGGCATCCACAGAATTTTAATCTTGTCCATCCAAACATCCAAGCTGAGTACCTGTCCCACACTACCACCTCACAGTTGCGGCTGTTCAAGCAGGTTATCATCACAGTAGTCTTATCTTCCAAAAGGGCCTGTCAGCAGAAGCTCCGCATGCACCGCAGCCTTAGGCTTATTGTGCAATCTTATGTTGTTCTCTCAGCACAAGTTTATTAACCCTGTGTCTCTGACAAAGAGACACAGGTCTTTTAATGAAGGCGTGCTTATATCTTTAGGTTCTACAAAGAACTTCCCAAAGAAATTATAGTGCTGGTGAGCCAAGGCCTCACAGCAGCAGATAATATGGTACACCGTTTCAGTCTCCAACTTGCAAAATCTGCAGTTTGGATCACCATCAAACAGGCCCATAATATTCAGGTGCTTCTTCACAGGAGCATGGCCCATGAGAAATGCAACTACCATTCTCAGCTGACGCCTACTTAATTTAAGCAGATCCTTGGCTCTTTTCTTGCATGGTCTACTAATAAAAAGTTTACCATGTCTATGACCTGGTAAATTTTTCCACGCAATGAAATGTTGAAGCTCGGTCCAATTCTTAACTGCTTCTCTTGCCGAACATCTAGGTATTCCAAGAGCCGACTCTGGGCTGAGTAGTGACATCGCTGCAACTTGTCTAGCAAGTTTGTCAGCTTTTTCATTGCCTGGGATGCCACAATGCCCCGGCACCCATATGAGGGTTACATCATTCTGGTTTGCCAGCACAGAGAGAGCATCCAAGCATTCTGCAACCAGTCTCGAAGGCACTTTCGGGCTACTAAGTGCCTTAAGTGCGGCCTGGCTATCAGAAAAAATAAGGATCCACTAATGTCTATAAGCCCTTCTTATATTTTCATATGCACATTGAAGAATGGCATATATTTTGGTTTTAAAATCCATGGCGTATGTGCCCAGATAGAAAATACAGCTTCTCTCTGGTCTTTTACCACATATGCCAGACTCTGCCCCTGAATCAACCCTAGAACTGTCAGTAAACCAGATCAGAGCATCCTCAGGAAACACTGGGTCTTTGTTTTTCCAATACTCCTGGTCTATTATGACCATGAAGTTTTCAGGATAATGAAAAACTGGTATTATGTTGTCTGACTGCACGTCTAGTAAGGGTCACCCACATTTTTCCAGATGGTTAGCAGCCCTGACACTGTTCTAGAAACATTCAGTTGCTAATCATCACAATATTCAAGAGCTGTTGCACTTCGTACACCTCCCACAACATAATGGAAGGAAGAGATGAGAGCTCTGTTAGCGACAGTGAATGCTGGAAATTGTACAGCAAAGCTGACTGCATAAGAAACATAAACAAGTCCATGCACAAGCTGAAGTCCACAACTCTGAATGGCTACTAGAAGCTTTGGCCTGAAGCACATAAGGACTTCTGGGGATACCCCAACCAGCAGGACAAAAATAAGTAATATTCTCTTGTTTGCAAGTAGAGTGCTATGAAAAGAACTCCCAGATATGAGGAAGCTAATATTCAGAAGTTCTTGATTCTCATGTGCTGAGTTAACTGAGGAGGACCTTGAACAGCTGACAGCACTCAGTGAACCAGAAGATGAAGAGTTTGATGCTGCTGTGGAGAGGACTCAGCTGGCTATCAGTCCACTGAAGAATGGCACCTAGATGGCAGACGATGAAGTTCATATTTTCCTTGAGATTGACCATTTCATGTATAAGTGACTGAAATTTAAGCATGATATGAAAGCTGTCATGGCACCATACAATGTGGTGAATAAGGACATGCAGAGGAGAGTGAAAGAATCAGACATCACATCTTTCTTCACAGAATCTTCTGTCTTCTCCTCTGCCATACAGCCTATGTCTTTTCATTGTCCTGACAACTTTCAATGAGCAGCACACATTTTATTCCAATCAACACCAACACAAACATTTTCATATTCATTAATCATTTCACACATTACCATCTTCAGTGTGCCTTTGGTTCCCCTAACCCCATTTTTCAAATATGATCTTAACTTTGCGCATCATGGTTTGACACTGCACAGGATTAAAAAAAAGTAACCCCCCCCCCCCCCCAATTAACAAGGGTTTGCTGCATTGCACAACTAAAGTAACTTCACACTTCCCATAATAACATATTGCCTATTCCCAAGTCTGAAAAAATCAAGACTTGTCAACAGACAAGATTATACACGGATCCCCTGGTAATCCTTCCCACAAATCACACATAAATAAAATCAAAGATTCAAATTGAAACACTGTACAACAACTTGACTTTTTTTTCACCGTGCATTGTGGTAATATATAAATGGATATGTCAACCAACAACTGCACAAATTAAGATTTTACACTTTACAATTGCCCTACATATGTTTCGGTCACAAAGTGACCATCATCAGGGGCTTCGTATGCACGTATGTGCACTTCACTTCACGTAGTCCATTGTTTATTAAGTTATGCGTGGGGGTTATTTTTTTGTACACTGTTCACAATACTGTCCACTGTTTTACCGATGTTTTGGGTTTTTTTCACTGCACTGCTATGGTGGGAACTGTTGAGTTTTTCCGCTGTACTGCTAAGGTAGATGACGTGGTCTCTATTCCAATGGTGCATCGGTGAGTTGAGTGAATCATTCAACTCACCGACGCACCATTGGAATAGAGACCACGTCATCTACCATAGCAGTACAGCGGAAAAACTCAACAGTTCCCACCATAGCAGTGCAGTGAAAAAAACCCAAAACATCGGTAAAACAGTGGACAGTATTGTGAACAGTGTACAAAAAAATAACCCCCACGCATAACTTAATAAACAATGGACTACGTGAAATAAAGTGCACATACGTGCGTACGAAGCCCCTGATGATGGTCACTTTGTGACCGAAACATATGTAAGGCAATTGTAAAGTGTAAAATCTTAATTTGTGCAGTTGTTGGTTGACATATCCATTTATATACTGTACAACAGCTAGTACTTCAACGTTCAATACCCGGACCTCAGTTTTTTTTATATAGCCTGTTACCTTAATACTAAAAAATATTAATTTTCTGGCCCCAACCAACAACTCTCAGTCCTAATTCATATTCCTGGCCAGTGATACCACACAGCTTTATCACCTCATATGGCAAAGTTGGCTACTTTCATTGTGGCATAAATAATGTCTTTGTTAGCTTGAACAAGTCGTTTGAAGCCAATAAACTTACTTCAGATTTCGACAAAACAAGCTACATGGAATTTACTGCTAACAATACATCATGCATTACTTCAAACACAAGTTATGTTTATGGGACAACAAAATTCCTTTGCCTACAAATAGACAATACTTTACATTGGAAAAGTCACGCAGAATTTGTATGATCCAAAAACTAAGAAGGTTAAGGTCTTGAACCCTGAAGATGGGATCAACACAATCCTACACAATGCTGATACCTGTCTACCAAATACATGGCATCACATCCCAGAAGACTTCAATATTCATATCACTACAAATCTCACATCCCTAAATCAAGTTTCACATGCAGTGCTATGATGACAGTCACATCATTCATGAAAATGCACATTTTAAAGTCAGGGGTGCACAAATACCAGGCCCAAAGTTGCCTGGCCAGTTAAATTTTATGCAATGGTGCCTAATATTTGTGGGTCCCCAATATGAAGTTTGCTACATGTCGCCCTCTGCACACCTAAAATTTTGATGTGGCGCCTAGATGTTATGGACATTTGTGAACCCCTGCTTTAAAATTAGTTCATGTTTATTTCCACTCTGTAATCCCATTTGGAGTAATCTGGAGGAGAAAATTTATCCTTTCTATAAGTGAAACTGGTGTGACTCTAGACTCTTCAGAAGTGATGTATGATTTTCTTCTTTATCACCAAATTAGTTTGACCTATTATGAGCCTCACTCTGCTCTTGCTACAAAAACTTGCAGTTTATTAATTTTAAAGAAAATATTACAGTTTATTTTTGTCCAACTTTGACATCAATCCCTTGAAAAGTTCTGCTACGATGAGTTTAAAAATGACAATCATTTTAGCTTCCCTGCTTAGAGACATAACTACAGATACACAGTGTGTGTGAGCTACACTCTTCAAATATTTTGCCAGTGTTACTAAATCTTTACACCAAGAACTTGACATATTTGTAATTTTTATAAAAATACACATCAAGGTCATGAAAATCCCACTTCTTGTTGCATATATCCCATATTAGTGATACAGGAACTCACCTAACCACTCATCTACTAAAGTTATAAAGCAGCAGACAGTTTCAACATTGAAAGAAGTAAGAAAATAGCTCACCATATGCTAAATGATTTGACTGTGTTGTTCCTTGTGTGAGGGTGTCTTTTATGTACTCATAACATGAGAAGTACAGTGCATGGGCAGGTCCTGCACCCAGCACAACAGCACTCATTCCACGTACTGGCCGGAAGACACCTTCATTTTTGACCATACGAAACAATGCTTCTCCCACACCTCTGTATGCAGCATTAGGTGATGGTGACAAATTTTGCATCCGTGTCTATTTAACAAACAAATTGAATCCAGTTACAATACAATTCCTCATTCTAATGAAAGTTTTCATAAACATACAACATAATTCTAACAGACTGTCAACTATTAGAATAATAATAAACACCGTTGGTTATGCTACGGCAAGCAAGGATACCACTGTGCATTAATTTCATGTTTGTAACGTAGCATAATTAGTAAATGGTCAAATTATACAATACATTAATGAAATACAAAAGTTATGTGTGCGCGCCATACCTTGACAGAATCAAGTGGATACATTACGCAATGTTCCATTACACCAGCAACGGCCCCAGCCGTCATATGGGTCACAACATTTTGAGTAGGAAGTGTTTCATAGTCATTATCAAAGTCCATAATAGTCTGTTTATGAATACTGACACTTCACTAGACACGATGTATAGGTCCTTTGTAATCACCTTCTTGATAAATCAATTGTCACACACCCTCACTACAAGAATAAGTCCAAAATTAGATATGCGTTTAACACCACACACTCCACCAAGACGGACTATACGCTCTTCCTTCGCTGTTCCAGTTTATCTGTGGCTATTTACGTTCTCTGTGATTCACATGGCCGACTCGAAGAGTGGTGCTTGCCTGAGACAGTAAAGCCGAGAACATTGATTACAGTACACGTAGAAGTACAAGGTAACACTGGTACTCGAATGAAAATGAAAGTAATTTAACTAACCTATGTAGATACTTATTTATACAAATTAACATATTTTTATTTCCAATTTGAAATCAGTTTGACATTCTCATGAACCAAACATAACATTTACGTCATATGCAGGTTCAACTGTGGTGGGTATCAACGCCATCGCTGCTGTGACTTCATCTGTAAAGTTCGGAACTAGTCAGCCGCGAAATTTAATTGTATAAATGGCACTGCGAAGAGGGGCGGGGCAGGAGACGAACACTTTTGTGCAAGATTACATCAATGTATGAATCACTAAGGGAGTTTAATTTACATACTTTAAAATTTTCTATGGAAAACAAATTAACCCACTTTTCTTACTACTAAGGAAATATTGGACTGCCCCATTTCAAATACTGATTTTAAAGTACCGATAAAACACTTCGTTTCCTTGAGGTTCTTAAACTGCACTGTTTCATTATTACAAGACAATCGCTTCAATAAATCCGTATAAAATCCTTTCCTCCTATCCACAACGGTGACATTTGTTGCTACCTACAAACCAAGAAATATTAGCACACTGCAGTGACACTGTCACTTCATTTATACTCGTGCTTTCATCACCATATGTAACAAAGGTGTACAGTAAACGTTGCAATTCACTTGTACCTTCGTATATTTCCATGATATTACATAATGGTGGACGGTGGCTGCATTGTATTGCATTGCGCAGTTTAAGAGTGACATTAAAAATGTGCTAGTCATGCATGAGCGCTTAAATATCAGCTATTAAATAATTTATTAATATTTCAGCTTTACCGCTGAATGATTCTTTGTTTTGGAACGAAAATGTAAGTAGAACTACTGAACATTATGTTTATGCAGGAAAAGTCAATTGTCAAATATCTTACAAAAGTTCCGATGTAATAATAAAGTCCTAGATATAGATGTATGAAATAAGTAGACAAAAAGTTAAATATAAGTGGTTTAATAATATAACAGAGTTGTAAAAAATATACCTATTTAATAGAGAAGTGGCTGCCACCATGACAAGCCAGTGGTAATCGGTAAGTAGTCGCGAGCAAAGAAGGATGAACTGAACTCAGTATCATGTCACAGATATACTTATCCAACATTATCAATACTTACCGTCTTTGCACCCATGGTAATTATCCATGGAATGGACATAGACGAGTAAACCATGCTGCCGTATCTTTATAGCCTGTTTTTCGAAGTGATGGCCTTCATTCGGCTAGACAATATGAATACAATTATCTACCTCAGGAAGGAGGTTAAAGAAAAAAAGACTTGCATTATAATGCATGTATGCGGCAGCTTCTATTCCTACACAGGAAAGCAAAAGAACTGTTAGATGTCATGATTTCTCGATCAAGACCAGGCATCGGGACTGTTCTTTAATTACTTCTGTTGTTAATATATGTACTGTCATGAGTAACTGTGCCTGTCCCAAGTTACATTATTTTCCAAACTTTGAACTGCTAAAATATACATATCACTTTTTTAAACTTTAAAGCCTACCTCACTGCTTTCATTCACATGGGTACCGAGTTCCTTTCCCGGGGTAAAGTGGCAGGAGTGTGAAGTTAAACACTCACTTCCATCTAGTGACGAGATTAAGAATGAGTGGAGCTATACCGCTATTTCTCCTATAAGCCCTCATGACTTAAACAGACAAAACTTTACATGTGTCATTTTGACCACTTACGTGACGCGGAAGTTGTAATGATAAAACATAACCCCAATCAAAATTATATTCTTTGAACAAATTATAAGCGAAAATATAAATAAGGTCATTTCGTTATCAAAGCTGATCCAAATCCATGAAGTAATTCTCAGCTGAAACTTGCGGGTGGACATAAATAAACAACTTCTCCGCAAAGAGATTTTTATTATTACACATTGATCATGATGCAAGTAGACGACAAAATGCCATTACACACTGTTTTGTATATTATGCAAATCGCTTAACATTGAGCTTCATGGCTTGTAAAGGTAAATTTCACCTTAGAACAGGCCATGATAGCCCAGAAGGGGAGTAGAGGTATAGCTCTACTCTCTCTTTAACCTCGGCGCTAGATGGGGGTGGGTGGTCAACGCCACGCCCCGGCCGCTTTACTCCCAGGAAAGAGACCCGGTAACCATTGTACACGTACAGGAGGCTGGGTGGGCTCTAGGGCGGAAAGTCTCGCCCCCACCGGGATTCGATTTAATGGTTTGTACTCCTCATCAAATATTATTCGGTTAACCAAATCAAGGGAGAAGAAAGGGGCGGGCATGGGTTACTTATACGGGGAAAGAGAAATTCATATGGGAATTTAGTGGGGAAACATGAAGTAAATATACAACTTCAAGCACCTCGTCTTAGATGGGAGCATATCATTAAAATACATCTTAAAGAAAAGGAATGATGGAAGGGCGTGGACTGGATTCATCTCGCTCAGGACAGTAACGAATAGCGGGCTCTTTGGAACACGGTAATGCAGCTTCAGTTTCCATAAAATGGGCGGAATTTGTTAACTAGCTGAGGAACTAGCAGCTTCTCAATAAGGAGTCTGCTCCACGAAGGGAGCTTTTTAGCTCTACATAGTACGAGTACATACCTATTCAGGAAGATTTGGCAACAGTCAGTACCAAGTTCGAAATGTGTGTGCATAATTTAATCCCTAGTTGTATATTTCTCTCTCTGACTCAATGACAGAAACTTACGTGAAAATACAGATAAGATAATACCCCTTTCAGTCTCTCGATACAGTGAAGTAACAGCTAAGATAAAGTACTTTTCTGAAACGAGATAAAGAACGGTTTGTTAGTTTTCTGATAACGATTCAAAGCAAAAATATTGTGAAATATCAAGTTTAAAAACCTCCTAAATAAATGACTTGTGAATTATTGTACCACTCATGATAATGCTTTCTTTAACTATGCTAATACGTACTTGTCATAATTGGCAAAAACAGCAAGGCTAATCAACATTAGATTAACATCCATATCTGCGCTGGATCTTAGTCGAAATACCTCATATCCTGATTCAGTTACTGTCAGGGCAAAGTACAAGCGTTATAAGCTTACCTGTAAGTAGGCACTGCCTCTTCAATGAGCACTGATAGCTCAATCAATAGGAAGTGCTTACCGGTTGGACGGTCAGGGATTGATTCCCAGTGTGGGCAGGGAATTTCATCTTCACCAGCTGTCTAACTCGGCTCAGAAGCCAGCCCACCGTCATCCCACTCAGTAAAGTGACGCAAAATGTACCAGACTACACGGAGACACATCTCAGAATATAGTCATTTCCGTTGTCACACCCATGGCCCCTTCCGGTTTCAATATTACAAACCCCGAAGTGTCTTTTATGGGCATCCTCTTTTCCTTTTCCCCGCTGGTTGATATGTCATAGCAGGCGTGGATCTGTCCACTCTGCGAATGTCTTGTATCCATTTATTTTTATACTTGGTAGTATGGAAGATAGCATTATTCTTAACTCTCCATACGTTCTTGTAAATACCTTACAACTGGGTATTTCGGGCAAAAATACTGATAAAAGTATTTGAAACGTGTCTTTCTGTTTTTTCCACAACAGACACAGAAATTAAGTCACATGAATTTTAAACGAATAGCTAAGACACTACGGTAATATGCGTGTTTGGAAAACCACTGTTTATTATTCATTAACGGACGTTCCCTAGCTTCTGTTTAATTCAAGCGAAAACAATGAAGACTAAAGAAAAGTTATGGGACGTAAAAAGCGTATTTCTTTTTTTTTTTCTGCATTTTTCGCTGTGACAGATATTCTGCCGGTTACGCTCGATATGCCCATAGAGAAGCTAGCAAGCCTTCGTGTAAAGTGGTCCGATCTGAGTTAAAACTGAGATGGCTCGACATTTTCCGAAAAATTATCCAGTAGCCAGTGTTATCAAAATCACTGTCTCCGTTCTCTAGTTGTTCCTTACGTACAGACAGAAGGACCAAAGGATGGCGTGATTTTAACAGATCCTCCGCAGGTATAAGAAAGCGTCTAAAATGTGTCGTATTGTCTACCCGTAAACCGTGTAGAAACTTTACATATGTCACGTGCTTGGTGCTGACGCCTATCCATTATCTTTTATAAAATTTAAAAGGAAATATATTTTGTCTCGTGGTGTTATTTTTATTTCGGGCGAAAGCTAACCTGAAAAAAGAGTATTTTTTCAAAGATGTCTCTTCCGTGTCTGTTACAAGATTTTTCTTCTTCCCAGTGTTGCACGCGTTTCATCATTGAGATTATTATCCATTGGATTAAACGGGAAGTTACTCTCCAAAGCAGAATTTCTTCTATCCCTCTTCCCCCATACAGTAGGAGGTCCATATTTTAGCCGTAATAATAAAAAGTTCTGAAAAGCAATCGCATAGAACCTATTGTACGGTGAACATATAACAGGCCTTTTCATGTGGTAAATGAAAAAAGTCCTACACAATACACAATGTGGCTAAATTTTGAATTATGTCAGGCTGACTACTGCGATGTTGTATTTAATTTTATTACAGGGTTATTTCATTGAATCAAAATCAATTTAGCTCGTTGAGACATGCTTTCTGGGCTTATTAATTCGTCGAATTAGGCCGAGCCTACCGAACTAATCAAATATCATACATCTTCCCGTCAAATTTTCTGCATGTTAAGAAGTGCAGGGATTATGTGGTATCGAATGGTGTATGGTTTCTTACAAGGTTTTCAGTACTGCGGCCTCTACGTATCTACCACAGTTACACTTTGTCCAACAAAAATCCCATGTAAAGTGGCCTGGGATTAAAATCAGAAGTCCACATTGATCAGTCGGCTAACCGCCTTAGCTATTGTTAGATAATGCCGTATTTTATGGTTACATGAACATCGAAAATCATGTGGAAGGATGTATGTTCTAAATGCAATACTCCGAAGATAACTGGAACAAGTTAGGAAATGTACGCAGGGCATAACTCTTCTGGCTCTTTCACTCTGTTATTACTCCTATCTTTTTTTCTCCGTATTTTAGCAACAATCTCCTCTGTTCTCTTCAACAGAGTTAGAGTCGATCATGATCGACTCTTATGTTTAGATCGTCAACTGTTTCTTCGGTTTCGGGTCGTGTATCACAGAGAACACAGCCTGTCTCCATTGCAAGATCAATGACGTAACTATACGTAGGTCTCAGGTGAAGTGTCTGTTATTTTTTCCGCGTTTAAACAACCATGAATTTCATCAAAAGATTTTGGTAAAAAAAACCCATTAAAAAGTCACAAGAATCCATCAAGTGGGAAACGAGTTCTTCCATGGAGTTAAATTGAGTTGACTGGAGTTAAGAAGAGTTCTTCCATGCGGGCGGACGCGCAGACGGACAGACGTGGTGAAACTAATATTTCTTTTCAGCATTGTTTTACTAAGGCGCCTGAAAACGGATATCAATCACTGAGTGCCCCACAAAGTCCTATCATCGAAAAGCCTGTCTCCGGAAGAAGAAGACTGCTTTACTGACGAAACACTGCCCGGTTAAATAACAAACTACGATTATTTACAGTGTTGCAATACAATGACAGTTCTGCTTTATGATGATTTAGTACTTTTCTTTGCAGTACAGACGCTATGTTCGCTTTGCGACCTTCAAGACTGCCGCAGATATTTATAACACAGTCTAAGGACCGATGCACACTCCAGGGACAGACAAGGTACGATCACGAACAAACGGACTTAAATACAAGCAAAAAGTATTTTCCCTGACCATGAGCGGACCGTGAGAGTATCGTGAGGTTTCCCACAGTTGGGATCGAGCTTGAAGTTCATCCTCGACTTTGCAGAAATCTCGTGAGTGTATACGATATACAACAGCCTTTCGTGTACACACATATACATATGGTGATGTAAACGGAGTCCAGAAAGCGTATTTTAATGAGGCATCTCCACGAAATATAAACAGATGCAACTTAATGGAATTAATTTGCGCATTTTCAGTCTGCTTGCGTATAAAGTGCATTTAGTTTTCCAAATGTAATAAAACCAATCATACCTGCGAAAGAATTAAACAGTATTCCTGAAGACGTCTGATTTCTCGCAAATTACATCAACTGCAATTCTACACAAGTATTCCAGTTACTCCACCCCTTTGTTTCCGGCAAGCCTCACGCTGTTCAATAACCTCCTCTGTAGTCAGAAGGGCAGGGCTGACAGAAACAGATGACTGGGGGAATGCCTGGAATTTATAAGGACAAACACTGAAAGTTCTGTGCGTTTAGAACAAGGCAGCTACCGCGTTTGTCTGCTTGCGTATTTGAAAGCGTACACATTGGCCATGCCATGGCTCAGGCAGTTAGTCGCCGGTCTCCCACCGCAGAGGCCCGGGCTCTTTCCCGGTTCAGTCCATGTAGGATTTGTGGTGGACAAACTCGCACTGGGACAGGTTTTTCCCCGAGTACTTCGGTTTTCCCCTGTCAATTTCATTCCAACACACATCCTTCAAAATATAATTAGCTCAATCAAGAAGAGTCCTTACATTTACGCGAAGTTCTCCCAACTAGTCTATCCCCTTCACGTCATCTAACTGAAATTCACATACTTTCCACATCTCCCCATATGTGATACACATCTCCTGGCAACAGATCCTTATTGATCGATTTGGCAAAAAAAGGTTCCTCATTATGCAGTTTTCTGACCTCATTGCTGCCAGCCTCTCAGGTCCAAATATTCTCCCTAGAACCCTACGCTCGAACACTCTTAAACTGTTCACAATGAGACTTCTGTCTTGAATAATAATAATAATAATAATAATAATAATAATAATAATGCTTAGGCTCCTCTGACCAGTTGGTATCCACATATCAGAATACAGGATATAATAATCCAGAAGATCAAGATATGTAATTTCACCGCCGTGAGAATTTTAAATTTCCTACCCTTAAGCTACGTTCTTCTCTTTCGGCTGAGATTACAATTTTCGCTCTCAAATAAAACAATGGGAAAATTATATTTATGTACGAATTGCAAGACTTGAAGACACAGACTCTATATAGGCCTATGCCAAATACACATTTGAAAAATCTGATACTGTTTTAAGTTTATTTATTGAACTTCGGTTCATTCTTTACATTAACCCGTGCCGTGCAGCGCCAGGTTCTTGTGGAGCACAGATGTAGAAGTCCTTGCAATTATATAAAACTCAACATTACTAAAAGGTAATGTATAGAGGATAACGTACCTACAATTTGCTGTGTGTAATATAGTCACCACCAGTTTCAATGTCTGCATGATTTTAGACCGAGCGAAAGATGTATTTAAATTTTATTTGTGGTTTATTTAACGCCTCTGTTTCATACTCTACAGCGTCGAGTGAGGCTGGATGGTGTATGGTACTGTGGAAGGAAGCGGTCGTGGCGTAACTGGGGCACTATCCTAGCGTGTATCTGGAGAAACTTAAAAAAAAAAAAAACAAGAAAGGGCTTAGTCATAATAGTCGACGTCCTGCGAGAGATCGAACTTGGTACGCACAGAATTTAAAGCGAGTGTACCATTTGAGCCAGCTTGGTCGGTTCCAACATCATCTGTATGATGGGTATGCGTCTTATCACCGCGTTTCACCCTGCATATTACTGCTGTAAACTGCTTTGACCTACCTCAAGTATATTAAATCAATACTTCCAAGGAAATTAGGTCACTTTAATAGGCCTCTCAGATCTGTGCTATTAGGCTTACGTCTCATCGATTGGTAAAAATTCCTAAGCTCTCTGCATCCGACATTTACAAATCAATATTTACAAATTATTTATGTTGCACATGAACATAAATCAACATTTAAGAAGACTCGTGTCTCTTTTTATGTTTTGTCTGTTTCACACAATATAAGTCAGAATTTATTCATTTATTTGTTAGTCTACTTATTTGAAAAAAAACATTTGAAACAAGTTTCGGTCTATAACAGACAATCTGCAGGAAAACATAGATTAATATATTGAATAGTCCTGAAGGCTGTAATATTTACGATGCTGCTTCCAATAATTATTATTATGCATATTTTATGTTGCATGTACCCTGAATTTTATCATGAGTTTTAGTCAAAACCAATAAATGCACAAGATTATTAACAAGTATAAGATGTATTTACAACTCCTACATATGTTTCGGTAAATAAATTGCCATCCTCAGGGGGTATTATCAAGGCACTTCAAGCACTTATTACATTCAAATACACAATAGTTGGTTTTACAGTAGAAATATTTACGCAGCTCACAATGTTGAAATATATAGATGCATAAAACTGTAAAATTAAAAATAATAATAATATTGTTACGAGTATATGTATGTATGTATGTATGTATGTATGTATGCATGTATGTATATATGTATGTTTCGTTAGCAATATACACAAAGTACATCTCAGTTATGATTATCATTTTCTTGCATCGTATCAGCCTGGAGACTCGCTGATAGACAAACCCTCTTCCTTGTCTTGGCAGCCTGTTTCCTGTTTCTCTACTTGCCAGTCCGAAACAACTTCCACTTCTTCTTCTTTTTTTTTTTTTTGAAAGAATTTAAACATTCATGGGATATTCAATTTAATATAACACCTTGGACTTTTCAAAATAAGAAACAACTGAAATGTGGCACATCCTGTCGGAAACTGTTCGACATTGCCTCAGCCCGCCATCCGATGTTTACGTCCACCTACCCTGTACAATGTGAGAGTCACGCAAAACCTACTCTTAGCATTAACATTCACAGTGCCAAGACGGTTGAAACCAAGCTAATTCCAAAGCAATATATTAAACCACGATATATGTAAAAATTACCGCATACTTAATGAAGATATGCGTACGTTTAAAAACTTCGATTTTCGAAAACATGCGAAAATGGCTGCAACATAAAAGTGACTCACTTCACCAACATTGCAGGTTTTATGTGGCAGAAGGCCTTATTTTCTCTGTTTCCTGCGAGGCTGCACTACCAGTTTTGTCTGTAAGAGGGTAGCCAAAATTAAATTTATACCACATTCCCCCTTACTCTATTGCATCTATTTAGCGCATTCTTGCGTGGGCCCAAATGTAATTCTGTGTTTGAGCTCGAAACATATATTATATTCTCTGTCCGTTTGTTGCCTTATTAAGGATTCGTTTCTTTTTTGCAAGTACAGCCTATTTGTAAATTATTTAAGCTGCCCGTTTACCACGCTTTTTATTATTAGTTTAAGATTTGTAAAAGTGTCGCTCATTATTCCATAAGCGTGGCCAGTATTTAGCATATGAGTGGCATAGGCTGAATATTTATTATTATTTCTAATGTACCTGATGTGTTCAGAGTATCACGTTTTTAGTGCGTGGCCTTTCCGTAGTAATGACGTAAGCCGCTACTTTCGTGCATGCTGTATTAATAGGTTGATAGTTTTTGTTTCTGGATGAAACTCTTTTTTTGTATGTCACTTTCAGAATTATGTCCCTGAATATATTAGTAATTTTCTTCGTATATGCGCCATTATATCGTACTTAAAGGACACTCTTATTTTATTTTATTTTTCTGATTCGATATTGTTATGCTGAGGGAGTGGTTTTGTAATTCTATATCCCTGTCTAAATTTTGTACGACATCTACTTGAAAATACTTATGTGTCCCTGAGCATGGTCTGTTACAGACCGGAACATACTGGAAATGCTCACGGCAATAAATTTAATGAAATAAATAAAGGATTAATTTATGCATGGGTGAAAAAGTATTTTACTGAATATTGTTACATGTTCGTACACGGCACGATATAAACATGTTCACGTTTGTAAATGCGTTTGTCCCCAAGTTTAACGAATACCGACAACATGTAAGAAAGATTCGTGTTTGGTGTTACCCTAATATATACTCGTGCTATAAACACGTATAAGCAAAGACCTTGTAATATTTTGTCTTTAAGCTAATGTTTTCATCTGCTTCGTTCATCAGATCAGTAACATTCATTACAGTTATATAGTCAAAACTCAGATACACAGTAGAATGGGGATACAAAAATGAAAAAAAGAGTAAAAATATTTTCGAATAAAAATATTTTCCATTTAGAGATACTACGTAACTTCGGATTCACCTGGAGCCACTGAGGAAAATTGTACCGAAATCCAATTGCGATAATCGGTGATCCAACTTAGTTTCGAAAGATAAACTTCCTTATTACGATCTGCATTGTCACTACAGGACAAACCTGCTTGCTTACACAAACCACTGTTCCCAGATGCTTCATAACTGGCTCCGTCCTACGAACTCTCTCTCATACGGCAATTAAGTTAAATGTTCCACACGATTCACGTCCAAAAGTTAGCACGTGGTTACAGCTTCGAGACCGGAGACCAGCCTGCTGCTCTAGCCCACTTCACAGAGGTTCACACTACTTTCACTTTACCCTGTTCGGCTTTTCGGTCATTCAAGTAACTTTCTTCTTGTCTTCAGAGAAACCAGAGCTGCAGCAGAAAGAGAAAATTACCGCATGAGTACGTTGCTTGATTCACTGTACGAGTATTCCAGTGAAACGATAATGTTACGCGCGCTGTGGCCTGTTCCTACGCACCTATCCTAGAATTCTTTAGGAAAGAATGAAGTAAACCAAGAAAATTACAACATATTAAATGACGCTGACTCAGGCTTTCGTGCTACGTTTCCGAAATCATACACGTTGCTTCTTATTTCTGTATCTCTTTAGCTCGACTCAATGAAATATGGTGTGCGTGATGACTTGTTCTGATCGGAGAGCTCAGTCTTTGTGTTGATATGCAGTCAGTCCACGACAGGTATAGAATAAATCACGACATTTCGGAAAGGTTCTTTTTTTAATTAAAGTGTTATATTTCATACGTTACATTTATTTGTTTCGGGGCCTTGGGTTCAAAGTTGCTTTCAGCCAAAACGTAGAAAATTAAATGTATTGAGTAAGATCTTATATATCCGTCAATCACAACACACTTGTTTATATCTATATTATTTATACACAACATGTTTTGGCCACAGAAGCCATCATCAGGTATCACCATAAAAATAAACAAAGAAAATTACTTTTATAGTATTAAAATTTAAATTAGATGTATTATTTTAATAATGGGAAAGTTGTCCCTGTGTACCCCATGAAGGCATATGGGGTAGTGAATGTATAGCCCCACTACCACTAGATGAAGGTGAGTGATCAGCTTCAAGCCCCGGCTACTTTCTTCCATGGAAGTAGTCGTTGGTACCCACTAAATAGGAGGATGTGTGGGCTCCAGAGCAGGTTTGGACGCTTTAGAGGAGAGATAAATCCTTTGCCCCTTGCGGGAATCGAACCACGATTCCTCGATCCTCTAGCCCGTAGCCTAGTCATTATACTAACATAGCTACCGCTGCCTCCTCTGTTGTTTCAGTGCAGTTCACATTAAAAATCTGGTCAAAGAAGGAGCACACCACTAATTCTGCTGCTCCATGTTACTGTTCACAATACTGCCTTCGTTTCGTGTAATGAGCTAACTTTGTGGGTAAAGGTAAAAGTCTCCATGTAACAAATCATGTAGGCACAGAGGGTGAATACAGGAATGGCTTTACTCTGAACTTGCGCGCTGCAGGGGTGGGTAGTCAACACCACGCCCCGGTCGGGGAAAGTGCCCAAGTACCCATTGTACAGCAGACTGGGTGGGCCCCTGAGCCGGTATGGAAGAGCGTGGAGAAGAGAAAAATCTATTGCACACACCGGGGTTCGAACCCCGAAACCTTCAGTCCGTAGTGAGTCGCTATACCGACTACGCTATCCCGGCAATACATTTTCATGTGTAAGCGGTTAAAATGTCGTGCTATTATATGCATTGTTTCTATAATTGTACGTAACAAAGATACATCTAGAAGATCAATATCATATACAAGATTAAGCAAACACCATCATTAAATACACGCGTGTGGTGTTACACGTATATCCTATTGCGCAAAAATTTATTCTTTTCAGTTTATTTTAATAAATCCTCGGGCGAGGAATGAGTTCTTCAGGAGTATATGTGTGATGTCGCTTAATCTTAAAAAGGATGTGTTGTCGCTGCACTCCTGCATCTGTCTATGGGGCAGCGTTTTTGAACTCGCATGTGAAACTAAGTAGAATATTTTGATTTCTGCAACGAGATTGAAATCTGCAATTTGTGAAGCTACTGCATAGAGTTGATATCGAAATTTTGAAAACCGAAGATGTCAGATCCTGTAGTTTCAGCAAGAGCTTGGAAACCGAATCATAGCGATATTAAGAATTGTGAAAAATGAGCGACCATGACCTTTGTACGATGTGTGTCATGCTCTGCTATATATAAAGGTCAAAGATACAAAATAAGTGTTACATAAATTGCTGGAATAATGAAAGGAAAAACAGCAAATTAAACATTACGTACTGCTTTGTGCTCATGTCACTTGATTTCCTCCAGTGCTTCCTGGAATTATCTCAGAACGACCGTTCCTGGTATACATGCGGAAGAATTAAGCTAGATTTTGGTGGGGGGGGGGGGTAATTTGCAGAATATTCAAAAGGACTACAGACAGGAGACTGAAAATTGCACTGCCCAGTAAAATGAGAGCTCATCTGCGTATATAATGAATTTCTCCCGTGACTTAAATAATCAATACACAGACGACGCGCTGTACAGTACGTTGTTTCAAAGTTTACATTTCTGAAAGTATCCGATCAAAACGATTTGGTGCAGGCAAGTACCTTCTATTATTTTGCCTCTTCCGTATGCGGTTTCATTCACTTATTACTACTGAACTAGCATTCGAGACGTAAATGTTTGTGGTCAGTCAGATCGGTTTGCACTACCAAGTTAAATTCGCTGATTTGGCTATAAAAGGTTTCACTTTGTACGAATTAAGTGTTTTGATTAATTAGTTTCCCAAAAGGGGAAGGAGGTCGAAGATAATGATTCTGTGAACGATGTCTGTTCTAAATATTGTTTATTTAATTTTTACGACGATATCAAGCGCAGTTGGTATGGCGACTACGTTACGGGCTGGACGGTCCGGGGATCGAATCCCGGTGAGGACGCGATTTTCAGCAAAAGTCCAGACCGGCTGGGGCCTACCCAGTCTCCTGTACAATTGAACTGTGTCATTCCCGGGGGTAAAGCGGTCGGGGTGCCTTCATGGCCTGTTCTAGGGTGAACTTTACCTTTACCTTAACAATATCGTAAACTGTATAGAGTCCAGTAGTAAAAGATACAAAGGGAAGCTGTTTTTGCCTAATCTACTTAGTATATGACTCGGGAAAACTTCGAGAAAACTGTCAAAATAGACGATTTCCAGGTCGAAATTCGAAAGAGGCACCTCCTAAATACATGCATGGGGTGTTGCCCTTATACAAGCCTGCTCTGTATGTGCAAATGTTGTTCGAATGAGCAAAACTTTCATTAGATGTATGCCTGTAAATTATTATTTGCTCGTTATTTTGTACTGCTGTGAGAGAAGAAGAACATGAACGACGTTTCAAAAAGAGTTTATATCTTAACGCTATCTCGTAGGAGAGTTTTGAGCAGACCGTAACAATTTTGACCCAATTTTTGGATACTCATTAAACTCTGTAGAAAGGTTGGATTTGCTGAAGGTCATTCCGACGCCATTTTCACAACCTCTTCCTTGAAATGCACGGTATATCATGACGGCGTTTCCGTTTATAGATACCGAGGGCTCGTAATGGGTGTAAAGCCGCCGTAGCGTTAGCCTGGTTTCTCGTCTTCATCTAGTGTCAAGGTAAAAAATATATTAGGTTTACCTGGAAGTCTCCATACACTTTCATGCCTCTGTGTTGAGGACGGAAATGTAACTCATTTGTAGCCCACTTTACTTCTTAAGGTGAGCTTCCTGTATAATTGCGAACCCAAGGTTTCAACTTCGATAAAATGAACTGCGTCATTAGATCGGATCCAGTCAACATTAGGCCCACCAAATTTGAGTCACGTAAGATCAGTTTTAATGTTATTCTTCCATCTCCGTCTTGGTTTAAAAGTGACAATTCTGTGACAAATTAATCCACCAGTTTTACTCGTACTGTCGTAAGTCACGGAATTTTTTTTCTTTTTTACTCGGTCTGCCCCTAATGTATAAATTGAAGTGTAATTTATCTTACTTTTTAACCTTCATGAGATCTTGGTGTTGTTATTTTAAGTTCTTTTAAAGTGAAGTGTTTTTCAGATTCATTAGCATGAACAATTTTAGAACGTTAAGTTGATTGGTGGTGTTGTCCGAATAGCTCCACGTAGCGTTGTTAATGACAGGAAATTTTGAAGAGCGAATATGCTTCGGCGTCTAGTGGTATGCTGTTCATCTTATTCCGCATTTTTTGTATTTATATTGTATTATACCTTCTGTGCTACACATTTCATCTTACTCTAAACTCATATTCAGGCGCTTTTTGTAAAAACTCAGTGTCTACAATACCATGTGAAAATAAACTAAAGATCCATGAGTTTAAGTTAAAACCAACTAACTCACAAGATTATTAACAGAGTAAGATGTATTTATACCCCTACATACGTTTCGACAATTGCCGAAACTTCTGTAGGGGTACAAATACATCTTACTCTGTTAATAATCTTGAGCGTTGTTTGGTTTTAACTTAAACTCATGATAAAATGCACGGTAAATACAATATAAAATTTAAAGATCCATGGTTTATTTTAACACGGCAGTAAGTCGAAACATGTAGCACGAATATATTGGAGGTCCATAAGAATTCTGGAATAAAATAACTGTGCAGACCGCAAGAGGAACCTCTTGATTCTGATTTACGTATCATGAAATGAATTGGAAATAGTAAGTTACGCAGCGAATGCCGTTAAATTTAATGTATTTTATCAAGGGAAAAACTTAGAGCTGTGAGTGTTTTCAAAATAACGTAACGCGTCTCAAGCTGTGTTATCCTTTCAAAGCCGGGTGTTTTGTAAAATAAACCTTATTCTAGTCTCACATTGCCACGGCATTGTATAGTTTATGTCAATCAAACATACAAACAGGCTTGACAGATTTGATGTTATCACAGCGGTGTTGCTCAAAGATTCACCAAGTCTTCTGGCATATTATGCTGTGTCTTTGGCTAAGCACTGCCCAGCGTTTGTTGAATCGTAGTGCCTTGATCTTCAGGGGCAAGCAGCAATATGCTTGTACTCATTGACCCTGAAGAGGAATGCACTAAAATCCTTCGAAGCGTTGAGAAATATTGCACAGCGTAACATCTCAGAAGGCTTGAATCTTAATCTAACTCCTTCAGAAGCTAACAGTCGCTTAGCTAGTCAAGAAATTCCCATCTTTTATGGAAACCAAAGATCATTGCCATGATCACAGCAGCACACGAGGTATAATGTATACTGTTCAAAAGATACAGATACTTTATACTGTTAAGAACTGCATAAGCCCTTTCTGTCACTGTTCTTGTCAGACACAAAATACACCACTACCTGGCAAACCAGCATTTCGAAGTGCGATTTTTCGCGCGTAGAATATACTCTGAAAAGAGTTCATACATTCGATGTGCTTGTCTTTATCGTGTAAGGCTCAATCTGCTAGATTAATGTGTCACTTAAATATGACTCATGAATGGCATAGCCTAGGGTTTCTCAAACTCGGGAACTGGAACCCCTAGAAGTACGTAAGCAGCCAAATATTTAAGCGTCATAATGCTTTTGATCACTGTATTTCACTGCGTATTTCAGTCTGTGCAATGCTGTTTATCACCTTATTCCGCTACACGTTTCGGTATGGCCATAGTATCATCAAGCGTGCGTGTCAAGTTTACTTACTGCATTGCTCCTATATACAGGGTATACACAAAAGAATGGTGCGGTTTCAAAAGAAAGCTGGTTGTTACCGCACCATTCTTTTGTGTATGCCCTGTACTATTCTTAAAATGCACTGGTTAAAATAAAGGTTAAAATTGAAATCCTGCTGGGATTAAGTACAATGAAATGCGAATCTTCTGGCATTTATTGTTTACAGAGCTCGAAATGTCCTGACTGTCAATCCTAGTGACATCTGCCTCACTGACTATACACCTTGCAAGCGATGTTTTTGAACCTGTCACCACACTTTCTGTTCCTAAAGAGGTCTAAGATTATTTAACATATTTCGCACTGCCGACTCAGTACTGATACAAGCATTAAAATGTTTTCGAGTGTCTGAACAATAATGTGAATATCTTATTTATCAGAAAATTAGACCCTTAATTTTACGATTAGCCTACGTAGGTACTTACTTTGCGGAAGAAGCTTGTTTGGTGTATACCGACGTCAGAGCGACTGTGTATGCGGTGTAAGTTGTGGGTTGTGCGGCTCTGTGGTGGCAGTGTTGTCTGTGTTTAAATTGCTGCATTAATACGGCGAACACGGTGTTCTGGGCGTCTGTGTAAAATTCATTTAGATGTATGCCAGTCGTCACGGCGTTATATAAGTAGTATTTTTCTAGGGCATTCACGTAAAATCCTTTCGTTGCTATCTGAACTGTTTCCACAGTGCTCTCTATAGTCCCATAATAATGCACTATGACAACACCTTGGAAAGAGTTTCAATTTTAATCTTAATTTCAACCAGTGTTTTTTAACAATCGTATGTACAAGCGATGCAATAAGCCAGCTTGACAAGCTCGCGTCATGACGATAAGACCGTACCGACAAGCGTAGTGAAATAGTGTAGCGTAATAAACAAGGTTGCATAGACTAATATATGTTGTGAAATACGTGACGTAGGCAGCTTGCTATTGTTACGTACGTCTTCATCTGCTGCATTCACACTGACAACTCTTATATGCAGTCTGTGTTGACTCAGTAACCTTCTGCATACGACAGATGTAAGGATGACAATTATTTATATTATATGAGCATTAAAAATTGGGTTTTCCAAGTTTCTTCGCCAAGGGGGTGGGGGTAATCTATATATCTTTCAAACCTTCCAACAGAGGGCATCAAGCCTTAAATCTATGACTCCTTTTCCTAGGTTATATGGCGTCGATGTTTGAATGACGACAGAAGAATAATAAATAAATAAATAAATAAACGCCCCAAGATAGCCACAGACCTCACACTTCTCCGTCTGACGGATTATATAGCCTATTTGTCGCGGATTGAAGTCAATAAATCAACAAAGCTGAAAGCTTCAAATACAATAAATAGTACCGTGAGATTTGCGGTTCTGACAGCAGTGCTGTTCAAGCTCCCAGTCTTCTAGAATGTTACACTGTGTCGTTAGGTAAGTAGTTCCCGGCGTTTCGAAGGATCGTGGTGCCTTCGTCTTCAGGGTCAAGCAGTCTAAGAAGAATGGTTAAACGCGCTCCAAGGTCAACCATGCTCTCACTTCGCTGCTGCGAAACGCCTTGACCTCCAAACTTGCAACATGACGCGACGTGTATGGATTACTATACAACGAGTAACATAATGACATTGGAGCTCGTAGGAGACGATTTAACCATCTGTATATGTAACACGGAACAACCCCAAAAGGGAATGCGGAGAGAAGGCGTGTTTAATCGCGTTGCCGTGACAAATATTCATAGATTTCTGCACTATACCACCTATCATCCCGTAAACATATTGTAGAAGATGATCAGCGTTACAGTCCAGTATGAGCCTTATTCTTCTTAGGGAGGTATAGCTCCAGCGTTTCCTAAACTTCGGCATTTGATAGGGTGAGCGGTCAACCACGCCCCGGCCACATTACCCCGGTACCCATTGCATAGGAGGCTGCGTCGGCCCGACAGCCGGAATCGAAGAAACAAATCACGTTTCCGACAAAAATCGAATCCCAACTCTCCGCTCGTTTAGCTCGTAACCTAATCACTACACAGACTGAGCTACCGGGTTCACACTATGTACGAGGATCGATTGAACATTATGGGTGTCAGTAGCGTGCAAAACTGTCTTAATTACTACAGGCAGTTTACATTTTTACAAGACCAATGCTTTCGTGTATGACCCAACTGGATGCTTGTTATTGAACCTGGGACGTAGGGAACTTTACAATTCAAACATGAATGTAGTTTACAAAAGAGCTGCGCAAGCCAAAGTTTTCTGCGACATTTGGTGGTTCTACCGCACATAGTTGAATTACAGGATTTTCATTATATGACGCTGCGTAAGCTCGGCGTAATCGCCGAATTATTTGGGTCTGCTCACTTTTGCAAACATATTCGCAGCATCACAATTTGACAACCACATATGTGTATATTACGGCAAGAAAGTTTAGGCAACGTGAGAAAAAATACATAATGTAGAATGATAAAGTAACAACGTTACGTGACACGTGTTCGCCGTTTCGCTTCCAAAACAGGTTTCATTTTCGTTACGTAACCTGTTGTAGAAGCATGGAACCCAACACTAAGGGCCTTACGTTATCTGCGTAATGCTAATACTGTCATTTACTTTCTTACTGAAAAACATACAAGAAGACTTTCGTACCTGAGTACACAGTTCACACTATTTTTCTAACTACAGATCTTAAAATTTTGAAGATTCTGAGGATCGCATTGCACATTTCGAATCATTCACTTCACGCAATTTATTCATCTCTCTTGTTGAAAAGTAACAATACTAAATCAATAAAACACGTTTTGGGAACAGGATCAATGTCCGTTCTCTGGGTAAGAACGCGGTCAAGATATACTCTCTTGAACCCAATAGGCAAAGGTACTTGCCTGTTTGTTTTTTAGTCTGAGTATGGGGACTAATCCTGTCTCCGAAACGCAGTATTTTATTAACTTTTATTTTTTATGGAGTGAACGATTCGAAGTACAGTTCTTTAGTTACAAAGACCTTCGATTTAGTCACCACTGTCCCACCTTGAAGTAACTGACTGTTTGGGTTATGTCCATCGTCCCTGTTTAAATACAATTTGGGGGCATAAAACTTCGGGGACAGGATTTTTTCCGTCCTTAAGAAAAAGAGTGAAAACTCTACTCATTTTGGCCCGATAAACCTCTGGGCTAGAAGTTTAGTATAGCCTTGCATATTGGCCCGGAGAGCAGAGGGACAACGTAATCAGTATAGTGACTAGGCTACGGCTAAACAATCTAGGAATTGTGGCTCGATTCACGCAGGATCAAGAGATTTTTTCTTCTCCAGAGCGTTCAGACCAGCTGTTAGGCCACCCAGCTTATTGAATGAGAACTGGGGGCGTTTTCCTCGGGATGGAAGAATTGTTGTTGAGAAACTTAGAGTCTTACAACAGGATCATAAATTGGGAGCCTTTTGTGTATCCCGGAGATTCATTACTATTTTGAAAGCACCAGTCTCTGTACTCTAGCCAGAGTAAGTTTAGTCCAGCCCACACCTATTTCTATATTATGTTCACATGAACTTGTAGGTCTCCAATGTGGTCTCTCTACTTCATATTTTTCGAATAAATTTTTATGTGCATTTTCTGTAGCGTAAACTACAAGTTCACATTTGTTATACATTACTCATTAGGTTTTGGACTCATGATGTAGGTAGTGTGTAACATGTATGTCGACGCAACATCTGTCTGTTCCATAAGATTTGATCGATTACCATGTTTACTGCTTGTCGCTTTGGTAACCCGCAATTGGGCTTCTCAGAAGCTTAAAGTAGAAAACAAAGACCTTAGTTAATTCCGTTCGTTTCACTTTCTGCATGCATGTGTTTGGTTTATAAAAACGTGTAACACTGGAAAAAATCTATTAGTAATTTTCAGCATGGGACATAGTTGGTAGCCCTGTAGAAAATGTTCTTGTCTGAAACCTGTCTGCCTTAACTGACATGAAAGCAATTCGCCACAATTTCAACGTCTGTAAAGGTTGTTTTGGGCAAACCTGCGTAGCAGACTCTAGAATAATTACTCTAAGCACTATCAGCTTTACCAACAGGCATACAGCCCATTAATATTTCCACTGGAACTGTTAAGACTTCTATCTTAACGAGGGTTTATTCTAAAATGCTTACTCTTACACCTATCTTGTGTACCTATAACTTATGAAATAATTTAATTTATCTGAAATTTTCTATAGAATATATGATTTAGAAAAAAGGCAATAACTTACTTTTTATTTCACATAAATATTTCATCAAACAGCCATCACAGTACACAAAACTCCGTTGTATCACTCATTTTATGTGTCTGCTGCATGTTTCAGTCACAATTGACCGTTCGCAAGGAAAACATCCTATTATAATAATGAAGGTCTTCAAGGTCATTACATGTTACATATAAATTGTTCAAACCGTATCAGAATACCGTTACTAAGCATAATGTAAAACTAGAGACAAAAATTATGCTTAGTAACGGCATTCTGATAAGGTTTGGACAATTTAAGCGTAGTGTGTAATGATCGTGTATATGTCTATTGTTGTATTGGAATGTTCTATCCGGGGATGATCGGTCGCGATGGAAACATGTAGGAGATGAATGAAAGGAATGATATAACAGAGTTCGTGTACTGCGATGATTGTTTGAAGGTATTTATCTAATGAAGTATACGGTTAAAGATAACCCAATTTCAATAGACATACGATGCACTGACAG